>OU343160.1:143128688-143503943 GCA_910595825.1 Philhelius pedissequus
ACTGACAGACTGACAGACTGACAGACTGACAGACTGACAGACTGACAGACTGACAGACTGACAGACTGACAGACTGACAGACTGACAGACTGACAGACTGACAGACTGACAGACTGACAGACTGACAGACTGACAGACTGACAGACTGACAGACTGACAGACTGACAGACTGACAGACTGACAGACTGACAGACTGACAGACTGACAGACTGACAGACTGACAGACTGACAGACTGACAGACTGACAGACTGACAGACTGACAGACTGACAGACTGACAGACTGACAGACTGACAGACTGACAGACTGACAGACTGACAGACTGACAGACTGACAGACTGACAGACTGACAGACTGACAGACTGACAGACTGACAGACTGACAGACTGACAGACTGACAGACTGACAGACTGACAGACTGACAGACTGACAGACTGACAGACTGACAGACTGACAGACTGACAGACTGACAGACTGACAGACTGACAGACTGACAGACTGACAGACTGACAGACTGACAGACTGACAGACTGACAGACTGACAGACTGACAGACTGACAGACTGACAGACTGACAGACTGACAGACTGACAGACTGACAGACTGACAGACTGACAGACTGACAGACTGACAGACTGACAGACTGACAGACTGACAGACTGACAGACTGACAGACTGACAGACTGACAGACTGACAGACTGACAGACTGACAGACTGACAGACTGACAGACTGACAGACTGACAGACTGACAGACAGACTACTGACAGACTGACAGACTGACAGACTGACAGACTGACAGACTGACAGACTGACAGACTGACAGACTGACAGACTGACAGACTGACAGACTGACAGACTGACAGACTGACAGACTGACAGACTGACAGACTGACAGACTGACAGACTGACAGACTGACAGACTGACAGACTGACAGACTGACAGACTGACAGACTGACAGACTGACAGACTGACAGACTGACAGACTGACAGACTGACAGACTGACAGACTGACAGACTGACAGACTGACAGACTGACAGACTGACAGACTGACAGACTGACAGACTGACAGACTGACAGACTGACAGACTGACAGACTGACAGACTGACAGACTGACAGACTGACAGACTGACAGACTGACAGACTGACAGACTGACAGACTGACAGACTGACAGACTGACAGACTGACAGACTGACAGACTGACAGACTGACAGACTGACAGACTGACAGACTGACAGACTGACAGACTGACAGACTGACAGACTGACAGACTGACAGACTGACAGACTGACAGACTGACAGACTGACAGACTGACAGACTGACAGACTGACAGACTGACAGACTGACAGACTGACAGACTGACAGACTGACAGACTGACAGACTGACAGACTGACAGACTGACAGACTGACAGACTGACAGACTGACAGACTGACAGACTGACAGACTGACAGACTGACAGACTGACAGACTGACAGACTGACAGACTGACAGACTGACAGACTGACAGACTGACAGACTGACAGACTGACAGACTGACAGACTGACAGACTGACAGACTGACAGACTGACAGACTGACAGACTGACAGACTGACAGACTGACAGACTGACAGACTGACAGACTGACAGACTGACAGACTGACAGACTGACAGACTGACAGACTGACAGACTGACAGACTGACAGACTGACAGACTGACAGACTGACAGACTGACAGACTGACAGACTGACAGACTGACAGACTGACAGACTGACAGACTGACAGACTGACAGACTGACAGACTGACAGACTGACAGACTGACAGACTGACAGACTGACAGACTGACAGACTGACAGACTGACAGACTGACAGACTGACAGACTGACAGACTGACAGACTGACAGACTGACAGACTGACAGACTGACAGACTGACAGACTGACAGACTGACAGACTGACAGACTGACAGACTGACAGACTGACAGACTGACAGACTGACAGACTGACAGACTGACAGACTGACAGACTGACAGACTGACAGACTGACAGACTGACAGACTGACAGACTGACAGACTGACAGACTGACAGACTGACAGACTGACAGACTGACAGACTGACAGACTGACAGACTGACAGACTGACAGACTGACAGACTGACAGACTGACAGACTGACAGACTGACAGACTGACAGACTGACAGACTGACAGACTGACAGACTGACAGACTGACAGACTGACAGACTGACAGACTGACAGACTGACAGACTGACAGACTGACAGACTGACAGACTGACAGACTGACAGACTGACAGACTGACAGACTGACAGACTGACAGACTGACAGACTGACAGACTGACAGACTGACAGACTGACAGACTGACAGACTGACAGACTGACAGACTGACAGACTGACAGACTGACAGACTGACAGACTGACAGACTGACAGACTGACAGACTGACAGACTGACAGACTGACAGACTGACAGACTGACAGACTGACAGACTGACAGACTGACAGACTGACAGACTGACAGACTGACAGACTGACAGACTGACAGACTGACAGACTGACAGACTGACAGACTGACAGACTGACAGACTGACAGACTGACAGACTGACAGACTGACAGACTGACAGACTGACAGACTGACAGACTGACAGACTGACAGACTGACAGACTGACAGACTGACAGACTGACAGACTGACAGACTGACAGACTGACAGACTGACAGACTGACAGACTGACAGACTGACAGACTGACAGACTGACAGACTGACAGACTGACAGACTGACAGACTGACAGACTGACAGACAGACTGACAGACTGACAGACTGACAGACTGACAGACTGACAGACTGACAGACTGACAGACTGACAGACTGACAGACTGACAGACTGACAGACTGACAGACTGACAGACTGACAGACTGACAGACTGACAGACTGACAGACTGACAGACTGACAGACTGACAGACTGACAGACTGACAGACTGACAGACTGACAGACTGACAGACTGACAGACTGACAGACTGACAGACTGACAGACTGACAGACTGACAGACTGACAGACTGACAGACTGACAGACTGACAGACTGACAGACTGACAGACTGACAGACTGACAGACTGACAGACTGACAGACTGACAGACTGACAGACTGACAGACTGACAGACTGACAGACTGACAGACTGACAGACTGACAGACTGACAGACTGACAGACTGACAGACTGACAGACTGACAGACTGACAGACTGACAGACTGACAGACTGACAGACTGACAGACTGACAGACTGACAGACTGACAGACTGACAGACTGACAGACTGACAGACTGACAGACTGACAGACTGACAGACTGACAGACTGACAGACTGACAGACTGACAGACTGACAGACTGACAGACTGACAGACTGACAGACTGACAGACTGACAGACTGACAGACTGACAGACTGACAGACTGACAGACTGACAGACTGACAGACTGACAGACTGACAGACTGACAGACTGACAGACTGACAGACTGACAGACTGACAGACTGACAGACTGACAGACTGACAGACTGACAGACTGACAGACTGACAGACTGACAGACTGACAGACTGACAGACTGACAGACTGACAGACTGACAGACTGACAGACTGACAGACTGACAGACTGACAGACTGACAGACTGACAGACTGACAGACTGACAGACTGACAGACTGACAGACTGACAGACTGACAGACTGACAGACTGACAGACTGACAGACTGACAGACTGACAGACTGACAGACTGACAGACTGACAGACTGACAGACTGACAGACTGACAGACTGACAGACTGACAGACTGACAGACTGACAGACTGACAGACTGACAGACTGACAGACTGACAGACTGACAGACTGACAGACTGACAGACTGACAGACTGACAGACTGACAGACTGACAGACTGACAGACTGACAGACTGACAGACTGACAGACTGACAGACTGACAGACTGACAGACTGACAGACTGACAGACTGACAGACTGACAGACTGACAGACTGACAGACTGACAGACTGACAGACTGACAGACTGACAGACTGACAGACTGACAGACTGACAGACTGACAGACTGACAGACTGACAGACTGACAGACTGACAGACTGACAGACTGACAGACTGACAGACTGACAGACTGACAGACTGACAGACTGACAGACTGACAGACTGACAGACTGACAGACTGACAGACTGACAGACTGACAGACTGACAGACTGACAGACTGACAGACTGACAGACTGACAGACTGACAGACTGACAGACTGACAGACTGACAGACTGACAGACTGACAGACTGACAGACTGACAGACTGACAGACTGACAGACTGACAGACTGACAGACTGACAGACTGACAGACTGACAGACTGACAGACTGACAGACTGACAGACTGACAGACTGACAGACTGACAGACTGACAGACTGACAGACTGACAGACTGACAGACTGACAGACTGACAGACTGACAGACTGACAGACTGACAGACTGACAGACTGACAGACTGACAGACTGACAGACTGACAGACTGACAGACTGACAGACTGACAGACTGACAGACTGACAGACTGACAGACTGACAGACTGACAGACTGACAGACTGACAGACTGACAGACTGACAGACTGACAGACTGACAGACTGACAGACTGACAGACTGACAGACTGACAGACTGACAGACTGACAGACTGACAGACTGACAGACTGACAGACTGACAGACTGACAGACTGACAGACTGACAGACTGACAGACTGACAGACTGACAGACTGACAGACTGACAGACTGACAGACTGACAGACTGACAGACTGACAGACTGACAGACTGACAGACTGACAGACTGACAGACTGACAGACTGACAGACTGACAGACTGACAGACTGACAGACTGACAGACTGACAGACTGACAGACTGACAGACTGACAGACTGACAGACTGACAGACTGACAGACTGACAGACTGACAGACTGACAGACTGACAGACTGACAGACTGACAGACTGACAGACTGACAGACTGACAGACTGACAGACTGACAGACTGACAGACTGACAGACTGACAGACTGACAGACTGACAGACTGACAGACTGACAGACTGACAGACTGACAGACTGACAGACAGACAGACAGATGACAGACTGACAGACTGACAGACTGACAGACTGACAGACTGACAGACTGACAGACTGACAGACTGACAGACTGACAGACTGACAGACTGACAGACTGACAGACTGACAGACTGACAGACTGACAGACTGACAGACTGACAGACTGACAGACTGACAGACTGACAGACTGACAGACTGACAGACTGACAGACTGACAGACTGACAGACTGACAGACTGACAGACTGACAGACTGACAGACTGACAGACTGACAGACTGACAGACTGACAGACTGACAGACTGACAGACTGACAGACTGACAGACTGACAGACTGACAGACTGACAGACTGACAGACTGACAGACTGACAGACTGACAGACTGACAGACTGACAGACTGACAGACTGACAGACTGACAGACTGACAGACTGACAGACTGACAGACTGACAGACTGACAGACTGACAGACTGACAGACTGACAGACTGACAGACTGACAGACTGACAGACTGACAGACTGACAGACTGACAGACTGACAGACTGACAGACTGACAGACTGACAGACTGACAGACTGACAGACTGACAGACTGACAGACTGACAGACTGACAGACTGACAGACTGACAGACTGACAGACTGACAGACTGACAGACTGACAGACTGACAGACTGACAGACTGACAGACTGACAGACTGACAGACTGACAGACTGACAGACTGACAGACTGACAGACTGACAGACTGACAGACTGACAGACTGACAGACTGACAGACTGACAGACTGACAGACTGACAGACTGACAGACTGACAGACTGACAGACTGACAGACTGACAGACTGACAGACTGACAGACTGACAGACTGACAGACTGACAGACTGACAGACTGACAGACTGACAGACTGACAGACTGACAGACTGACAGACTGACAGACTGACAGACTGACAGACTGACAGACTGACAGACTGACAGACTGACAGACTGACAGACTGACAGACTGACAGACTGACAGACTGACAGACTGACAGACTGACAGACTGACAGACTGACAGACTGACAGACTGACAGACTGACAGACTGACAGACTGACAGACTGACAGACTGACAGACTGACAGACTGACAGACTGACAGACTGACAGACTGACAGACTGACAGACTGACAGACTGACAGACTGACAGACTGACAGACTGACAGACTGACAGACTGACAGACTGACAGACTGACAGACTGACAGACTGACAGACTGACAGACTGACAGACAGACTGACAGACTGACAGACTGACAGACTGACAGACTGACAGACTGACAGACTGACAGACTGACAGACTGACAGACTGACAGACTGACAGACTGACAGACTGACAGACTGACTGACAGACTGACAGACTGACAGACTGACAGACTGACAGACTGACAGACTGACAGACTGACAGACTGACAGACTGACAGACTGACAGACTGACAGACTGACAGACTGACAGACTGACAGACTGACAGACTGACAGACTAGACAGACTGACAGACTGACAGACTGACAGACTGACAGACTGACAGACTGACAGACTGACAGACTGACAGACTGACAGACTGACAGATGAGCTGACAGACTGACAGACTGACAGACTGACAGACTGACAGACTGACAGACTGACAGACTGACAGACTGACAGACTGACAGACTGACAGACTGACAGGACTGACAGACTGACAGACTGACAGACTGACAGACTGACAGACTGACAGACTGACAGACTGACAGACTGACAGACTGACAGACTGACGACTGACAGACTGACAGACTGACAGACTGACAGACTGACAGACAGACAGACTGACAGACTGACAGACTGACAGACTGACAGACTGACAGACTGACAGACTGACAGACTGACAGACTGACAGACTGACAGACTGACAGACTGACAGACTGACAGACTGACAGACTGACAGACTGACAGACTGACAGACTGACAGACTGACAGACTGACAGACTGACAGACTGACAGACTGACAGACTGACAGACTGACAGACTGACAGACTGACAGACTGACAGACTGACAGACTGACAGACTGACAGACTGACAGACTGACAGACTGACAGACTGACAGACTGACAGACTGACAGACTGACAGACTGACAGACTGACAGACTGACAGACTGACAGGACTGACAGACTGACAGACTGACAGACTGACAGACTGACAGACTGACAGACTGACAGACTGACAGACTGACAGACTGACAGACTGACAGACTGACAGACTGACAGACTGACAGACTGACAGACTGACAGACTGACAGACTGACAGACTGACAGACTGACAGACTGACAGACTGACAGACTGACAGACTGACACGACAGACTGACAGACTGACAGACTGACAGACTGACAGACTGGACAGACTGACAGACTGACAGACTGACAGACTGACAGACTGACAGACTGACAGACTGACAGACTGACAGACTGACAGACTGACAGACTGACAGACTGACAGACTGACAGACTGACAGACTGACAGACTGACAGACTGACAGACTGACAGACTGACAGACTGACAGACTGACAGACTGACAGACTGACAGACTGACAGACTGACAGACTGACAGACTGACAGACTGACAGACTGACAGACTGACAGACTGACAGACTGACAGACTGACAGACTGACAGACTGACAGACTGACAGACTGACAGACTGACAGACTGACAGACTGACAGACTGACAGACTGACAGACTGACAGACTGACAGACTAGACTGACAGACTGACAGACTGACAGACTGACAGACTGACAGACTGACAGACTGACAGACTGACAGACTGACAGACTGACAGACTGACAGACTGACAGACTGACAGACTGACAGACTGACAGACTGACAGACTGACAGACTGACAGACTGACAGACTGACAGACTGACAGACTGACAGACTGACAGACTGACAGACTGACAGACTGACAGACTGACAGACTGACAGACTGACAGACTGACAGACTGACAGACTGACAGACTGACAGACTGACAGACTGACAGACTGACAGACTGACAGACTGACAGACTGACAGACTGACAGACTGACAGACTGACAGACTGACAGACTGACAGACTGACAGACTGACAGACTGACAGACTGACAGACTGACAGACTGACAGACTGACAGACTGACAGACTGACAGACTGACAGACTGACAGACTGACAGACTGACAGACTGACAGACTGACAGACTGACAGACTGACAGACTGACAGACTGACAGACTGACAGACTGACAGACTGACAGACTGACAGACTGACAGACTGACAGACTGACAGACTGACAGACTGACAGACTGACAGACTGACAGACTGACAGACTGACAGACTGACAGACTGACAGACTGACAGACTGACAGACTGACAGACTGACAGACTGACAGACTGACAGACTGACAGACTGACAGACTGACAGACTGACAGACTGACAGACTGACAGACTGACAGACTGACAGACTGACAGACTGACAGACTGACAGACTGACAGACTGACAGACTGACAGACTGACAGACTGACAGACTGACAGACTGACAGACTGACAGACTGACAGACTGACAGACTGACAGACTGACAGACTGACAGACTGACAGACTGACAGACTGACAGACTGACAGACTGACAGACTGACAGACTGACAGACTGACAGACTGACAGACTGACAGACTGACAGACTGACAGACTGACAGACTGACAGACTGACAGACTGACAGACTGACAGACTGACAGACTGACAGACTGACAGACTGACAGACTGACAGACTGACAGACTGACAGACTGACAGACTGACAGACTGACAGACTGACAGACTGACAGACTGACAGACTGACAGACTGACAGACTGACAGACTGACAGACTGACAGACTGACAGACTGACAGACTGACAGACTGACAGACTGACAGACTGACAGACTGACAGACTGACAGACTGACAGACTGACAGACTGACAGACTGACAGACTGACAGACTGACAGACTGACAGACTGACAGACTGACAGACTGACAGACTGACAGACTGACAGACTGACAGACTGACAGACTGACAGACTGACAGACTGACAGACTGACAGACTGACAGACTGACAGACTGACAGACTGACAGACTGACAGACTGACAGACTGACAGACTGACAGACTGACAGACTGACAGACTGACAGACTGACAGACTGACAGACTGACAGACTGACAGACTGACAGACTGACAGACTGACAGACTGACAGACTGACAGACTGACAGACTGACAGACTGACAGACTGACAGACTGACAGACTGACAGACTGACAGACTGACAGACTGACAGACTGACAGACTGACAGACTGACAGACTGACAGACTGACAGACTGACAGACTGACAGACTGACAGACTGACAGACTGACAGACTGACAGACTGACAGACTGACAGACTGACAGACTGACAGACTGACAGACTGACAGACTGACAGACTGACAGACTGACAGACTGACAGACTGACAGACTGACAGACTGACAGACTGACAGACTGACAGACTGACAGACTGACAGACTGACAGACTGACAGACTGACAGACTGACAGACTGACAGACTGACAGACTGACAGACTGACAGACTGACAGACTGACAGACTGACAGACTGACAGACTGACAGACTGACAGACTGACAGACTGACAGACTGACAGACTGACAGACTGACAGACTGACAGACTGACAGACTGACAGACTGACAGACTGACAGACTGACAGACTGACAGACTGACAGACTGACAGACTGACAGACTGACAGACTGACAGACTGACAGACTGACAGACTGACAGACTGACAGACTGACAGACTGACAGACTGACAGACTGACAGACTGACAGACTGACAGACTGACAGACTGACAGACTGACAGACTGACAGACTGACAGACTGACAGACTGACAGACTGACAGACTGACAGACTGACAGACTGACAGACTGACAGACTGACAGACTGACAGACTGACAGACTGACAGACTGACAGACTGACAGACTGACAGACTGACAGACTGACAGACTGACAGACTGACAGACTGACAGACTGACAGACTGACAGACTGACAGACTGACAGACTGACAGACTGACAGACTGACAGACTGACAGACTGACAGACTGACAGACTGACAGACTGACAGACTGACAGACTGACAGACTGACAGACTGACAGACTGACAGACTGACAGACTGACAGACTGACAGACTGACAGACTGACAGACTGACAGACTGACAGACTGACAGACTGACAGACTGACAGACTGACAGACTGACAGACTGACAGACTGACAGACTGACAGACTGACAGACTGACAGACTGACAGACTGACAGACTGACAGACTGACAGACTGACAGACTGACAGACTGACAGACTGACAGACTGACAGACTGACAGACTGACAGACTGACAGACTGACAGACTGACAGACTGACAGACTGACAGACTGACAGACTGACAGACTGACAGACTGACAGACTGACAGACTGACAGACTGACAGACTGACAGACTGACAGACTGACAGACTGACAGACTGACAGACTGACAGACTGACAGACTGACAGACTGACAGACTGACAGACTGACAGACTGACAGACTGACAGACTGACAGACTGACAGACTGACAGACTGACAGACTGACAGACTGACAGACTGACAGACTGACAGACTGACAGACTGACAGACTGACAGACTGACAGACTGACAGACTGACAGACTGACAGACTGACAGACTGACAGACTGACAGACTGACAGACTGACAGACTGACAGACTGACAGACTGACAGACTGACAGACTGACAGACTGACAGACTGACAGACTGACAGACTGACAGACTGACAGACTGACAGACTGACAGACTGACAGACTGACAGACTGACAGACTGACAGACTGACAGACTGACAGACTGACAGACTGACAGACTGACAGACTGACAGACTGACAGACTGACAGACTGACAGACTGACAGACTGACAGACTGACAGACTGACAGACTGACAGACTGACAGACTGACAGACTGACAGACTGACAGACTGACAGACTGACAGACTGACAGACTGACAGACTGACAGACTGACAGACTGACAGACTGACAGACTGACAGACTGACAGACTGACAGACTGACAGACTGACAGACTGACAGACTGACAGACTGACAGACTGACAGACTGACAGACTGACAGACTGACAGACTGACAGACTGACAGACTGACAGACTGACAGACTGACAGACTGACAGACTGACAGACTGACAGACTGACAGACTGACAGACTGACAGACAGCAACCAACGCAGCGGTAAGTTCCAACTTTGGCAATGTGAGATGATCTGTTTTCGTTTCTTTCACGGGCTTTGGCACACACAAACTTAACATCTGTTTCCAGATTTGACGTCTCGAGTCTTAAAAATGCAACAGCCCCAAAGGCTTTCTGGCTGGCATCGGCAAACACATGCATTTCAATGCACGCCAACTCGACACTAATTCCAAGCCACCTAGGCATTGAAATTTCGGGAATTTGTTTTAAATCCTTAGTGCAAGCGATGTATTTTTGGCTAGACTCTGCATCCAATGGATCGTCCCAATCAACTTTATTGCGCCATAAAGTCTGAAACAAGATTTTAAATTGTATTAAAATTGGGCTTAAGAATCCTAATGGATCAAACACTCGCGCAATAACCTTTAATAAATTGCGCTTTGTTGGCGATACCATCGATTTCAAGGAATCCAAATCAAGTTTATACATTAATTCGTCACTGTGTACGTTCCATAGAACACCTAGAACGGAATGAACTACATCTTCTGTCACCTCAAAATAATTCTGAACTTCCGATTTATTGCATCGCCACTTTCTTAGATTCATATAAGCACGCTTAAAAACTTCAATTGAATCACCATAAAATTTCTCTGCATCCTCCTGAGTGCTAACACTTGTTACCAGATCATCCATGTAGAATGATTTACTGAGCAATTCACATGATTCAGGAAATTCCTTTGCTTGAGTGCGAATGTGAAGAGCAATTGTGGCAGATAGCAAAAATGGGCTAGAAGAAACCCCAAATGTAACACGAGTCATACGATATTCGACCTCCGATGAAAAATCTGTGCTTAAATCTTCGTTTTGTGGAAACCAGATAAAACGATGGCTGTCTCTATCTTTTTTGGCTAAGACGATTTGCAGAAACGCCTTTTCGATATCTGCGACTAACCCAATCTGTCCGACACGGAAGTTCAACAAGATTTGCAAAATATCTGGAAGTAGGTTCGAACCTGTCCATAAACATTCGTTCAAAGAAAGCTTACCTTTAAAATGAGAGGAGGCATCGAATACAATTCGTATCTGGGTTGTCGTCTTTTCAGGCCGATATACTGCACAGTGTGGCATGTAATATAGGTTCTCCGGGTTGTCGCCTTTGGAATCAACTCTTTCAGCATATCCCGCCGCTATGAATTGCTGCATTGCTATGTCGTATTCACGAAGCTTAGATTTATCCATTTGAAGTCTTCTGAGAAGGGAGTGCAGCCTTGACAGAGCCATCGCTTTTTTATTTCCCAGCTGTCCATGGATGGTTTTCCAGGGTAGTTGAGCTTCGTATCTCGTTTCAGTCTTTCGGATACACTTTGATTGAAGTTCTGTGGTGAATTCGCTCATCTCCATTTCATCGCTCCGTATCCCCAAACTCTCTAAGTTCCACATGTCTTCAAAGGAGGAGCTGAAAAGAGTTGAAACATTTTCAGCGATTAATTCAACCGCTTCGCAAGGACCCTGGAGCGTCCATCCAAAAATTGTTTCTACTGCTGTCAAAAGGTTAGTAATTCGTTTATATTTGCCTGTTACCACCTTCCAATAATAATCTGCTCCTACCAGAACACTTAAGCCTCCTTCTTGCTCACGTCCACACAAATTCGAATCCGCCAAGCTGAAACCATCCAACGGAGTGCTCTTACTAGCAGGAGCCACCAAGACGTCCAAGCATATTTCGGGTACCACCACCGCCGTAATTTCCACATAATTTTCGCTAAACTGAGATCTTAAATAAATTTTCACAATTTTCATCTTCTTACCACCAGAAATCTTGTCTTGGCCGAAAGGAATAATGGATAGATTCACAAATCCAGTAATTTCCAAATTCAACTTATCTACAACAGCTTCTCTTATGTACGTACGCTGGCTTCCACCATCGATAATAAGCCGCACAAATAGACTGTTAGCTGCAGGAAACGAATGATTGGTTGCGAGGAGGGCTCGCGCTGTTTGTAAATACACATTATTCTTTTTTAAAATATTTGATGCAGACAAATTCAAAGTTGGATGAAGCATGGCAACAGATGTTGAATTTTCTTTAGTTTTTGACAATTCACTGAAAGATAATACTTTATTTTTAAAATTACACAACGAAGAGGGATGATTATGCTTGCATTTTTTGCAGTATAGGCTTCTCACTTTACAACTTCTTGCCGTGTGACCTTTCATAGTACATCGAAAACATCTGCCATCTTCTTTCAACATTTGCTTCTTTTCGTCAACGGTTCTCGTGCAGTTGCATTCTTTCGTCGAATGATCTGTAGCTTTGCAAAAAAAGCACGGTACGATTGGCTGTGTGGAAGTGAAAAGACCAGCTGCCGTCGATGGTTGTGGGTGATGTGCACTCGCTTTAGTTGACGGTTTATTGACACCTGCTCTCTCTATCGATTCCATTTCTTGCTTAAGGAATTTGAGAATGTTCTTTACCTGCTTGTCTCCATCGAAAGAAAGAGTGGATCCACTATCAGAAACTGAATCATTGCCTTCGTCTGCTTTTGTCGTGCACTCCTCTTGTATTCGATGATAATCGATTCGAAGTTCGTTAGGCATGCATTTTAATAATATGGTTTTGAGCATAATATAATAGTGAGAGGAGGGAACACCTAGCGCTGTCAAGGACCGACTGCAGGCTATCACCGTATTATACAGATGTCTCAACCCCGTTGCATCCGTTTTGCCAAATACTGCTGGAAGTGCCATGAGCTGTTGCATCAATCTGTCTATTAGTTTTTCAGTGTCACCATATTCCTCTTGCAAGAGAGAGATAGCTCCATCATAGCAGGTATCAGAAGGAGTGAAACCAGATATCGTCTTCGCCGCATTTCCAGTAAGAACAGACTGCAAATAGTTGCATTTTTCGGCACCACTCAATGCTTCATTTTCATGTACTGTTGTACGAAAGTTTTCCCAAAAACGAATCCATTCTTGATGATCGCCCGAAAACTTTTTTAATTCCAATTTAGGAAGCTTCGTGTAATGCGTCTTCGAGGCTAAAGGTATACGAGTGGTATTGACATCATTTTGATAGGGATTAATCTGTGATTGCACCCTCACTAAGCGAACTTGCAATCTTGCCATCATACCTACAGCAGAGTCCTCATACTCAGCTACTTTTTCTGGCCTCGAGTCTTCGATATTCTTAGCCTGAACATCGTTGTTGATTGCTCTAAGGTTCTCGTTAGCCGTAGTGAGACGTTGGAGGTACGATGCGAGATCTTCTTCCATGGAGTCTAATTTAGACAAATCCTCTGTGTCTCTGACTTTTGATGATTTTAAGTACTCTGTCGCTTCATTTATAATTTTTGTTATTTGGCTGCGATAGCCGGCGCGCGCTTGCAGCTCCATTTTACTACGTTTCGAGTTATCCAAATAATTATCAAACTAGGTACAGTCTCGATATAATCCCGGGTTTCGGCACCATGTCAAAAATAACCCTGTAGGATAATTAGTTATCTGAAATTATAGACTGTCTTACACCTTGCTTGAAATAAAAAAAGAAAACCGAACAATTCGGGTCTAAGATCTCGTGACAACTGATTTTATTTAAGAAAATATACCAAACGGTTTTTTCATAACAGAATAATGAACATATTAAATGAGTAAATTACCAATGTATGTGTGTAACAAATGTATGAATGTTCATGTATGAAAATATTAAAGTATTTAAAGTAAGAATGTATGAAATTTCAGAATAATATATAAAGGCATAATTTGTACTAAGAAACAGGGTTGATATGCGTTTAATTTTCAACACCTTACAACCATTTGCTTATATCCTAATCTCTCATTAACTGCTCATTCGATTAATAATGTTTAGAAAGGACTTCCTCCATTTGATTTTTGAAAAAAATATATATTTTTTTTGAAAACTCTATATTTCGAAAACGCGTGGACGTTTTTGTTTTGAAATTAGGTATTCAAATTTATATTAAAATACCAAAATTTTTATTGAAAATAATTAAATGAATTTTAAATGAAATAAACATGGTTTGAAAAATATATATAAATTCGTCAATAAATCGTATAATAAATGGGGAAAGCAAAGGCTGCATTTGGATTGTATTGGAAAGTGAATTGAACATGCCCAATAGCCTATATGACATTTGTAAATTTGACATATCCATATAATAAAAACTTCTTCTCTTTCAATCATCAAAGTGGATCAGACGTGTTTTTTTACTTTATCTCTGGTTTAAAGGTAAATTCCGACCGATGTAAATTTATCTGGTTATGGGCCATCCGCAACCTTTTTTAATCAGAAATAAGTAATAATTGGTTGAATTAACTGCTTTATTTTCCTGTAATTTATTCTTAAATTATTATTTTTTTTGCACTAAATTGAATCGTATTTTGCTTCGAATTGTGCTTGTCATATGCTTGATAAAATTGAGGTGCTTAAATTTAGATCAGATTCGTCGACTGGATATTCTGGTAGTAATCTATCGTAAGATTTTTCGACAATATCAAATGCAGAAATGACTTCGCATCAAATACATTTCAATCGCTTAAAAGATAAAAAAAATTACTCTGAATGGACAGCCGGTGCTAGAGCTCACATGATCATCAAGGGTTTGTGGGACAGATGTACGACCTTACTTCCCTATACAGCAGATGCTATCCTGAAGAAAACTGATCTAAAAGTAATAGGTGAATTGACATTATTGCTTGAACCGTTGAACTAGGGCTCGAAAGTGGATGAGATGCGGATGACATTTAGAACTTCTCAGAGTTTGAAGCATGTAGGGTGCAGATAATCCACATTAGTCCACAGTTATGGCGAATATATTAGAAATTAGGGAATTGTTACAAACACCTCCAAAGAATCCAACATCTTCGGAATATCTTAAATTATTAACTAAAATAGAAAGGGCTTTGGAAAGAACTAATAGGGCTAGGGCTGAATTGTCGGATGAAGTGAATGAGGACGCTGATTTGAAAGGAGAAATTTTATTACTCATGGCGCTAAGTTGAGTGAAGGGGAGAAAAATGTAAATCCCACCGAAACTGGTAATTTGAGACGAACATAATCAATGTCGACAGCAGATCTGTATGCGTTACCAACAGCAACGGTCGGCCAAAGTGCGAGCTATTGTGAATTTCAACGACAGGATGATACATCCTGTCACCGGAACTTCGAGCGAATATATAAATGGAATTTAAAATTTTCTGGCGAGTAGTGTGGATCTTTAGTGAACGCATTCTTAAATAGAGTGGAGGAACTAAGAAAATCTAAAAGTGTTTCAGAGGCAAGGCTTTTTCAATCAGCTGTTGATCTTTTTAGTGTCAAGGCACTCTTATGGTTTAGAGCGATTAAGGACACTAATACAAATTGGAAGGGATTAGATAGGGAATTAAAGTTGGAGGTTTTACTCTCCAACTATGACGACCTTTATATGGAGGAAGTCAAGCGGCGTAGCCAGGGAAAGGATGAGTCGATGGGTATGTACGTCGAGCTTTTTAAGAGATTTACCGAATCTCTGAGTGGGAATAGGAAGTTATCCATTATCATGAAGAACATGGCTCCATTCTACCAAACGCAGATGGGTATGGCTGCCATTAAGACAGTCAATGACCTAGCCGCTCTTGGTAGATTAGAGTCGATTAGGACAAATATCGAGGCTTTGGTGCCACCACCGAGCAATCGTCTAAGGCAGGCTTTAGAGCCGGAAGAAGCACATGATACTGCCGATCAATAAGCAGCGGGCACAGTTGCAGTTAATAACCCCCTACCTCGTAGGCCCGTTCGTCGTTTTAATTGCAACAGGGAAGGACATTATTCCGATTCTTGTTCCGCTCCAAAGCGAATTTTTGGTTGTGGTGCTCTCGGTACAACCAAACGAAATTGTTGGCGTTGTTCCGGATCGGGAAATTGGTAACGGTCTCTTGTGCCAGCAGGACAAGAGCGCCGTCGGTATTAAACAGTTTGCATTCTAACGACCAGCGGGTAGATCCAGTAAAACTTGGTTTCACATTAGAAACAACTGAGGGCGACAGTAGTCCCTACTTGGGAGTAAATATTTACGGGATTAGGTTTTTAGGACTTTTAGAATAAGGAGCTTCTAGGACAATTATCTGTAGAGTTAAGTAGTAGTAATATAAGGTGGGTACAGTTTGCAAATGGTGCGGGTATAGGAGTGTTAGGAGTCATTTATCTACCGACTATTGTCGAGGATGTATATGTCATTGTTGTTTCAACCTTCAAATCAATCGAAGGTGTTTTTGCCGAGCTCCTACTCGTGACCTTTTTGTTATTAAATTATAATTTTTCCTTGTCATCTTTTTTTTCCTTCGATACGTTTCCCAACCTCTGTCGGTTCTTTGTGCAAAAAAAAGATACAAACAAAACAAAAAAAAATTATAATATTCGATTCCGTATAACTTTTGACTTATATTTCATTCACAAATTAAAAATAAACAAATTGTAAAAATGGAAAAGTCTGGTAATGTGGAATGCGCCGTTTGTGATAGCGCTGCAAAACTGGTTGTGTGTGGTGGGTTATGTGGAAAATCTTTCCATCCCCTTTGCATTGGCCTTATTAAACGAGCCCTAACGTATTTAAATGAATACCAGCACAACTTTACATTCTATTGTGATGAATGTAAGCAGATCTCACTGCCACACATAATGATGGCAATAAGATGTCTGAGCAAAAATTTAAATCAAATATCATCTGATTTGAAGTTATACCACAAAAAGGGTAGGCAAGAATTTGACAGATTCGATGAAGTTTTGAAGAATGATAACGAGTTGAATACAACCACCATACAGTTGCAGAACCTGAGCAAGCTCACTGCTATCGAGAAGTAGATTGTCACTCTGACACAAGTTGTCTCAGATATCTCTAGCGACCATCAAATTGAGCAAAGCTTTCAATCATTTAAAACTGAAATTCTAAAGACTGTGAGCGAAAATCTAACTAATGGACTCCAACCTCACTACAACAACATTTCTCCCAGTTCCTACTAAATCTTCTGCAGCCGAATTGGAACCTACTATTTTCCCTCCAAACTAACCCACCATAATCCGTTTGGGATCCTCATGGACTCTTTCAGAATGGAACACAAGGATAATGCAACAAAACAACAATAACTCTTTGATCTTCACAGTAAGGCAGGCACCAAAATCAGCTGACACCGTCTAGTTAGGCAGTATTTCCTCCGGAACTACAGCATAAAGATCTCTAACATCCAGAAGACCTCTACCCCGAACACTACTTCATTTCGGATAAGCATTCCGTTGTCCTATGAATGGCTGTTCACTAACCCTTTTGGTAATTCAATTAAAATTGGAAAAATGGTTATTTTGTCAAATTGTAATAAAAAAGTAACTCTAAGCCTAGATTAGAAATACCTGTTCCCAAACACTCAAAACAACCTTCTAATCCTAACTGGTCTCTTAAAACCCACATCATGCCTTATTTCGTTCCCTCCTTCCAAATACCCAGTATTCCTCAGCATGCCCCAGTCCCACAACGCAAGCCCCTTAAATCAATCCAATAAAAAATCAAAGACAAAGACGCCACTTATCCCTGCAAGCATCTTCCTTAAAGGGTGTCTTTTAATATCGAAACTATTTCCAATTCATCGGTCTCACCAAATCCAAAAATCTCTGCCTCTTTTCCAAGCCTCGACATATTATCCGGAGCAATATACCCCAATTTTGTCAGTTCACACACACTTAATCCAATCACCCAGCCTACTGCAGGATCATCTTCCTACATTGACGCGCTCTTACCTGCCGCAGTCAAACTTACTCAGCAAAATATTGTTTCAACTGAATCGCGATACGCGCTCTCTAGACTTACAGACAAAAAAAGTTTTGAGAAAATACGCATCTTTTTGTCTTATCTTCACGACTAATCGGACTCCGTTTGCTATTAAGGAAAGTAAGCGTAGCAGCGCTGACCACCAAACATTTTTTCGTCGATAATTCAGCCTCTCAGAACCTACCTCTTACGTTTTATTATCAAAACGTAAGAGGACGTCGCTCAAAAACAACAGGTGTCCTTCAACAAACCCACGCTCTACCTTTGGAAGTATATGCTCTGACCGAAAATAATCTTATCCCTAGCATACCCAACCAGAAATTGTTCCCATCTACTTTCAATGTTTATTGAGATGATTATCAAGTCCGCGACACTGATGACTATCCTTGCCAAGGCGTCACTAGCTGTCATTAAAACAATTGACTCATCTCTTCTCTCAATATCCTCCTCCCCAAACATTGACTATATTTCAATCAAATTAACAATATCCCATATGTCGCTTTACATTATCTGCGCTTACATATAACCATCGCAAAATCTCGAATTTTATAAACTTGCAATTAAACCGAACCCCATAATGAAATCCTTATTTTCGGTGACTTCAACCTGCCATATCTAAAATGGAGTTTGTCAGATGACCCATCGTTTTACATTGCTCCTAACCAAAGAATGTGTCTTTATTGATAGCCTAGCAGACTCTTGCCTCTGCCAAGTAAGTGGAATCTCAAACTACATGGGTTGCCCTTGTGTTTACAAGAGATCCCATCAATTCCTCAATCTCACTTTCTCCCCTGCCTCTTTCTACCATAGATAACTACCACATTCTCCTCCTCCTTCTCTCATTTTTTCTCCAGTATTCAACACCGCTGAACCCTCCCTTACTACCTGCTTCATACGATTCCCATAAAGCAAACTTCCGCAAAATTAATGAGTATCTCAACACAACTCACTTTAATTTTGAAAATCTAATTGCAGAAGATGCCATATTTGCATTCTACAGAGAAATACATTTTGCTACATCCCTATATGTACCCCTATGTAGACTAAAAACTTCTTCCACTTCTCCACCTTGGTATAATCACAGGCTCCGTACTCTTAGAAATAAAAGGAACAAATTGTGGACAATCTTCCCTCGCACTCGATCTCCTACAAACTATTCAACTTACCTTGGTTCCGCGAGCTTTTCAACACACTTTACCAACCCCCATTCACAGGAAAGGTCCTAAGTGTGACGTGAAAAGCTATCGTCCATCGCTAAACTATCGCATATACCCAAAATATTCGAAAGCATTTTGTATGAAAACTTAAGTTTTTCATTGCAGACCTCTCTTCTTTCTCGCTGGACATTATAGACAAATTCCAATGGCGGAGGAACCTCGAAAATTTACATCTTTTACGGTATCGGGCAGGGGACATTTTCATTTTAAAAGGATGCCTTTTGGGCTTCACAATGCCTCTATTGATTTAATGTGAGAACCTGAGTTGGAGCAGTTTGATTTAATTTATCTGGATGGCATTATCATCGCCACATATACCTTCGAGAAACATCTTGAAATTTCTGGAAGTTTTTCGCAGATTGCAAGAAACACTGTTAAAAGTAGTAAGGGACAAATGTAATTTCTGTAGACCATCACTTAAATTTTTAGGTTATGCTGTGGGGCGAAACGGATTACACGTCGATCCGGAATAGGTCGAAAGTATGGTTAGGATAGTTGCACTGAAAAATGTTAAAGAGGTTAGGAGCTTTGTAGGAAAAGTCTCATAGTACAGGCGTTTCGTACCAAATTTCTCAACAGTAGTTAGGCTGTTAAGTGATTTGCTTAAAAACAGCAAAAAGTTTGTTTAGACACAGTAATCCGAAGACGCGTTAAGGGAAACTAAAAAAAATTTTACCACGGCTGCCATATTGACCAGTACCGACTTTTCACTTCCATTCGTGATCCAAACAGATGCTTCAGATTACGGTATCGGAGCCGTACTTACTCAAAAATTTGAAGAGGGGAAAAGGTAATATGCTATCTCATCGATCATTACTCACTTATTTGGTTGAATATCCTGAAAGATCCGCATGGGAGGCTTGCGCGCTGGGCGGTTAGTCTTCAGCAATTTGACTTTCAGCTAATTCAGCGCAATGGCAAAGATCGTGTCGTTCCTGACATGTTATCCCGAGGAGTTCCAGTTATGGAAAGAATTTCAGATGAGGATTTAGACCCGTGGGTAGAAAAAATGATTTCGGCGGTTAGGCCGAATCCTTTAGCTTATCAAGCATGGAGGGTAGAAGATGGGCGACTTTAACAGTTCGCAAAATCGACTCATATAGTCGTTCATGATAACAATGATGAGTGGATATTAGTGATATGGAGAAGGAGTAGCGCAACATTCTAAAACAGTGTCATGATAATACTTTAGCGGGGCATATGGGAATTAGGAAAACTTTTGCTAGGGTAGTAGCTAAATATTACTGGCCAAAGAAGGAGTTGTGAAACCAGTTAACGATAAACCAGCCGGTTTTAAGACTCAGAGAATAGGGGTTCGCTCTTCCTGGGAGATGATAAGTGTAGATTTAGTGGGGCCTTTACCCAAGTCGAATAGGGGCTTCACTTTTATTTGGGGCGGTTATTACTGCCAAGTTACAGACAGCATCAAAGAAATCAGCAGGTGCGCACAACCTCAGGATGCGATATATGAAATATCTTCCTAATGACGTCGTATGGCGACGAAATTTTGTCCTTTCGGACACAGCAATTTATTATACGGCTAAGTTGGCACCCACATTTGTGCGCCCTGCAAAAGGTTGTCTCCTTGGACTTATGTCGCCGAAGACGATAGTGGAAAAGATCGTGGCACTTGGCACACGAAGGACCTCAAACTTTTCAAAGCATATTCTTATAATGATTTAGTTTTCAAGTCCCAATTATAGTAACGTTTTTTTTTCTGACTTATTCTATCGAAACTGTTTTAAAATACTTTTGTTTATTTTAATGCGTTGTTTGACTTTAACAAAATTTTAAATCTTATTGATTTTTTTTTTTGATAATAAGGCACACCGAAATGGAAATGGTTTTTTTTTTGGGGTTCCAAAGGAAAACAAGCACATTTCTACCAAGGAGAAAAGGGTGGATTTTTCACGACATAAATTTGTCCCGACAAGTTTAATCTTCGTGCTTATTTTACTAATAGTTTTTTTTGATAGTACTTTCAGTACTGTCAAAGAAACCAAGATGGATGAATGTGGCGAATTTAGCCAAATCGCAGTGTTACCCATCTGGCATAAATGAAAGAGAACTAAATGCTTATATATTTTTTGTTGAAATCTAGTTGTCACTCTGTGTAGAAAAAGGCAAACGGCCGACCTAATTTTTAATGTTTTTATTTTATATTGTATTATAAATTATTAATTGATTAACTTAAAGATAGACTCTTAACGTTGGTTCCCACCTTTTTTAGCAGTTAAAGACGATAATTAAAGTTTATAAAATGAATGCTCTTTCTCACTTAAGGGTTGGTTCATATTTGTAATATCATTCTGACAGAAGTTTTCATTTTCTTTACCTTTTCCGACGGGTTTCGAGTCTTAATGGAAAATAAAATTCATTGATCTTAGAATTTTGTTTTCAAGGTACGGTATATACGAGCCTAAATGCAGTCTTGGAACTGACGTAACCTGAAAGTGAATCCAATGCATCGTGTTCCAAGATGACTTGCATTTTTAGGGAGAAAAAGTTGTGAGTACGCAAGATTTCGAGACTTCCACACGTCGGCACTCTCCTGCAACTTTGCGCTGAGTGGCCAGTGGTGATGCGATTGGAAGGCCGCTTCTCTAGATTGGCCAAAAACAACAAAGACCGGAATGTTAAGAAGTGTTCGAACAGGAAAATGATCATAGTGAAATTACTGCTAGAGAGATCTCGATTGTCAGAAAAAGCTGAATAAAAAAAGGACAAGGAAAATCAGGAAAATTTAAGGTTTTGAATCGCGGAATTTTGGATAGGGAAAAAAGAGGAAATGGAGAGGAAAAAGAGAAATTCGAGTTCGACGAGGAAAATTTGGAGTTAGTAACAGAAACAAAAAACTAAGTACAAAAAAAAGGTTTTATCAGAATATAATTATATAAATATTGAATTGATAAATATATATATATAATAATTTTTCCGTTATTGTGATTTTAAATCGTGTTTGCCTGTAGGATTTTCTTATATACATATAAAGAAAATAATAATCATTCGCAAAATTGTGCCATAGCCGGCAACCAATCTTAACGGTCCATCTCTTGTTGTTTCGCTAAAATATTTCTTTTTATTTATAATATTGTAATTTCGCTTCGAAAAGATACTGGGTTTTTATGCTGTTAAAAAGGTTTCACAGGCAGTAAAAGTCAAAAACATAATTTGCCTATCTTTTCTTTGCAAATTCATTGGTTGTAAATTTTTTTCTTCATCGTCGTGTTCCGCTCCATAAGGATTGCAATTTCCTTACATTTCACAAAAAAATTACTGGCGCCTTTTTTATTTAACAGGTACGCTCAAAATTAGTTTGATTAATTGAAAAATTAATGCATTCAATAAAAAAAATAATCGATTTATAAATCATAATTGCGAACCCCCGTTTAACGAGCTAGTCGGGGTGGTAGCACTTATTTCGTTGCTTGTTTTTTTTAAATCGCCGCTTTGCCTTGACAATTCTGAAGTGTCAATCTGCAATTTGTCATCGAAAATAGAATTTAGATAATCGTGGTCCGCGACAATTGTTATTTTTTTAATTTATTAATTATTAATGATTTTATTGTTAATTTTATTAATATCATAAAATAAAAATTTAATCGGTTTGCGGCTGAAAAAAGGTGTAGCAATTACTTTTTTTTTTAATATTTGTATCCAATTAAAACTCAACAAGAAATTTAATTTTAAAAAAATAAAGGCAGTTCAACAAGGGAGAGTATTGAAAGTGAATTAAACATGCCCAATAACCTATATGACATTTGTAAATCTGACACATCCATATAATAAATACTTCTTCTTTTTCAATAAGTGTATCAGACGTGTTTTTTACCTTTCCTCTGGTTTAAAAGTAAATTCCGATCGATGTAAATCTATCAGAATGCTGTCCAAAATATAAAAAAAACACTCTAAAAGCCTAAAGACCAAGCTGCGACTCTTCCACTCCAATGTTGAGGCCATGCTTCTTTATGGGTTTAGCGCTTGGAAAGTAACACCCACTGTCACAATATAAGTTGCCCAAACCGTATCTCCAATGATGAGCTTCATGCGAAGACAGGTCAGGAACCCATCGACTCTATAGTATGAAAACGTATGTTGCAGCGCATTGGACATACGCTTCGAAAAGGTCATGAGTGCTCTGCGAGTAAAGCGATGCTATGGAACCCCCTCACGCAGCGAGGTAGGCGTGTGGGTCGACTTAGAAGTATGTGGCGAAGAACCGTCGAAGTGGAAATAGCACAACTGGGAAAGCGTAGGACAGATCTCAGGTACATCTCTCATGAGTATAGCTCGAACCAAATCACTTGGGCAAGCAACGGTCGGTTGCGCAGAGAAAGGATTCAAGAAAGCAAAAATGGTGTAGAGAAGATGTAATGAGTACAATGCCAGAGATGAAATATTATTTTGAAAACTGCACAATAAACTACGATCATATCTCATATAAATAAAGTCCATTCCTGGAAAGTAAATGTGTGCATCTTACAAAATTAATGGAATGAGCAATGTAATTTGAAAAGAGCTGCGCATTAAAATAGCCAAGTGAATTGGTTCAAGCTATATGATAGTAATAGTTCATACTAGGTTCAGTTTTGAGTATTATGTGTATGCTAGATTTTGGTATTTCTTACTTGCGATATATGAAGGTACATAGCAAATTTGGCTTTTAAAAAATCCGACTAGAGATTTTGATCAAACTTGATATTACAATGATAGAGAACACCAATAAAGAGGTACCACCAATTCTTTCTGTTTGTCTGACCATGACCTGAACATTCTCCCCCGCGCAACTACTTATTTAACTGTAACAAGGAAATATGACTAAGGTTTTGGTAATCAAGGTTGAGGAATTGGGTTCATACCGATGCCGGTTGAACTCGATTTTCGTTTCCAGTATGATCGTCAAAAGCAATGCTAGATATCCAATTGCAGATTTATAGTACGATTGAATTTGGACTTTATGGGATATCTCGAGAATTTCTTGATTGGTTATTAATTTGTGTAGGTCAGTGAGGTTTTATGGTTGAATCTGGTATTGCATGCAATTGAGCCTCTGAAGTAATGGCTCATGATGTATTGGTGCTGATATTTCGGAAATGTTGCCGAAGCTGGTATAGGACGTCTGTAAATTTTTGGAAAATGCGTAATGCCCTTCGTTAGTGATGTGGTTTTGTTTCAATATACACCCTGACTGGTGTTACTATGCCGGAACCTTCTAAGTTCATTTATTGGGTATATAGCAGTGAGTCGAGATGGAGTTCTTGTGAATTACAGCCATTGATTTTTATGTTGCATCTGGATCTAAGTGGAATCTGTTTCTGATTTCTTAAGGAACATGTAGGTCGCGTTTCATTGTTAAAGAGATCCAATTCGCAAAGGCACACTTCTCCCCCTTGCTGTACCTAGCTTGTAAGTTGAAACATAAGACCTGTTTAATTGATGCAAGATTCCATGTCAGACGATTGTATTGTGCAGATATTGGTCGCGATGGGCATTTATCGCCAGAACTGGAGAACAGAGACCAATTTTTATTATGCTATTGTTCAGTACGCTAGGTATGAAAGTCATATAGAACAGTTCGTAATATTCCTGGATTACTAGTGGCAGTGTAATCGAGAATATTTCTTTCTTATCTGTTACAACTCCTTTAACTGTCAATAGTCTGTATACCTGTACTATATCTTCTTCATCAAAATGATGGTAAATGAGCCTTGATAGTTCTTATTTCGTCTCTAAGTTGGCGCGCTGACATTAACAGTGGACTAACTTTACCATGGTGAGTGTTTGTCAATATACCAATAAATGTTGATTGCATTCTTTGAATATTGATCATCATTAAAATGAGTTGTGGGGAAAGTGATATAAGAATCTGATTTTATCACTATCTTCTCCATTATCACATATTCTCGATGTTATTTCTGTTACTTGGCTATTGATTTGTTCAAACCTATTGCTGATGATATCTTCGTTTTGACTTTCCACATTAATTGTTTAATCTATGACTGAAATTTGATTTCGTAATAGATGAAGTAAGTGCCTTTCATTTTCTTTTACTTTATTGTCGTTGTCATTTGGGTAGCAAACTCAGAGTCCAACGCTCCAAAAAGAGCTATGTTTCCGATGAAATTAGCTGCTGGTTAACTGGTGCGGATGGGTTATTCTTGTTTCCTGCTTTTTCGTATTCATTTCTTAATATGACATCATCGTTTACTTCTGCGTTGATTAGCAGTGGCGCTAGCCGGTATGGCGGACGTTTCGAGACCCCAGATGCTATCTTAACTTCCACTACTCTTATTGCGCCATCATCACCCTTGAACGTCTTCACGATTCTAATTCTACCCAGGGCCCACTGCAGTGATGGCACGTTGTCTTCTTTTATGATGACCATATCTCCTGCTTTGATGTTCTTCGAGTATTCTTTCCACTTATATCAGTATTGAAGTTCTTGAAGATATTCCTGTGACCATTGCATCGTCTCCGAAATTAGGATAGCTTCAAGTGCAATTAAAACAGTTTCAAGTTCTTTCTTCGTATCTTAAAGAGAGTGTGGCTACGCTTCACTTTAACAGATGCTTTGTTGATTTTAGGCGGAATAAAGTTGAATTGTATTGCATGACCGCTACATTCTCTTGTTGTTTTCATGTGCATCTTCTGAGTAGATTGTATTATATAATTCAATTATAGTTGACTATTTGCTCAAACAAATTTAGTCGCATTATCACAGTAGATATTTTGACAGTGTCCTCTATGACCGATAAAAGGTTTTAAGGCTCCTAGAAATGATTCGGCAGTTAAATCGCTAACCAGTTCTGTAAGTACTGTCTTTGTGGCGAAACAACAGAAAATTGCCACATATACCTTTTGAGGTCGTTTGCCACGGATTTTGTAATGAATTCAAAATAGTCCACATTAGTCTTGCAGGTGTAATTCTTGGTGATGGTAGATTTCTTATTACCTGTTGAAGTATTTGTGGTCTAGCTCTGGTGTATTTAACGCAGTGGTGTACAAAAAACACCTGCATTGCTCGTACTATTAATAGTAGTGACCATCCTTAAAAATACAGGGATGGGATATAAAGTAATTAGGCGCTTGTATATTATTGATATCAATGGTTATTTGACCTAAATCCTCGTATTCTTCCATAAATTGAATTTATTAATCTTTCACTCCTATGTATTTGTATAATCTTCATTCAAGTGCTAGAAACCTGTTGATGGGTACTTCCTTGGATTTTCTGAAAGCAGATGTGTCCCCATGAAATGGTAGTTTGACACGGAATCGTCCAGACTCCATAATCATTCAATCATTTAGTGGAGGTCATTGTCATCATAAGTAGAGGTGCCACATGGTGCTGTATTTGATCTTGTTTCGAACTTTCCTGCTATAACCCATCCACTGTGTTTTGTAGTATAGGCAGATGAGCTGATAAATGTATCTGACCAATGGAAAGTATGTAGTTGGTGATACAACTCTGCACCAAGAAGAACAACAATTCTGTTTGCTCGTTTGCAGAATGGGTCTGCCAATGCTACATTCTTTGGAATTGCCCATGAGGAACTGTTGATATTTTGAGATGGCTGTGGGGGTATAATGTGTGGTAAAACAAAAGCTTCTAATTCTGTATTAAAGACTCGTTCTTGATTGTATTTTAACGTTTTCGAGTTGATGTTATTCTCTTTTTCCAATGCCAATATATTGGATGCTAATTGATGTATGTTTTGAGTGAATACCTAACTTCCTTACTACGTTCCCTGCTATAAGATTCACTCGTTAGCCGGAACCCAATACTGATCTACATTCGAAGCTTTGTCCATTATTTGTAATCAGTTTACGGCGAATGTACTTAGGAATATGTACTGATACCCTTCTGGATTTTTAGATGCTGGGAGTTTAACTGATGAGCTTACATTTGCTCGAGACCTTGAATTGCTATCCCCTTCTATTTGAGTTTCATGCTTGTTGATTGGTGATACCTTGCTTTGATTATCAAGATGTAAGAGCGTGCTCAAGAAGTTGGATCCTTCTTTTTTTGTCCCACTGCTTCCAATGATTGATACTGATTTTCCAAGAAAGATAAGGATTTTTTATTGATTGCAGTTCTTTTGGCTTAGCAAGGGATTGCTTGTAAAGAATTCTTGTGCCTTGATCAAGCTGGCTCACAAGTAACTGAATAGAATGGGGTCCCATATTGCCATATCCACACCAATTTTGCCTAGAGCCATCAAACACTCTTCTGTGTTGTCGTGTTGATTCTTGATGGATGTGGTTCTACGCTAGGTTGTCCCATTATTTTTGCAAGAGGGTAGAAGTAAAAACTCCGATGTTGTTGTATGACTCTTGGAGAGTGGTCCATGCCGTTTTGTAGTTATCTTCGGTGAAGGATAGATCCCGAATCAGATGCTCAGCTTCTCCACTTAGATGCGCTTTGAGGTACCAAATCTTCTGTATGTTAGGAATAGATTGCTTATATACCATTTGTACAAATATGTAAAAGAACTGTCGCCATTTCATATAATCACCATTGAATTTAGGAATAGTGACTTTTGGTAAATGTAGTGCGTTGTTTTTAACGATACCCATTTCATGATTTTTTCTGCCTTGTGGCTGTATTTTCTTTGATTATGTAACAAAGGCTCGTTGGACCCTTGTTCCATATTGATGAAGCCTATATGTTTATAGCCTTCTACTGTAGCGTCATCACTTAGTTCCCATATGGAGTAGTTGATATATTTGTGATCTGAGTCGTGTGGGGTGCACTTCTTGTGTCTGTTACTTCTATCAAAATGACTTGTATTTCCAACTTGAAGGTTGAGCGAAATTCTCCTAAAATAAGGTGCATTGAATGCAAATCAATTTTTCATTTAAAGTGTGTAAATCTGAAAGCAAGTGATACAGAATATATGAAAAATAATAATATTAATTATCATTACGATTCCTGCAAAAAATCAAGACATGATTCTCTTCGCTTCTCACCACCAACATCAATCACAACCAAGCGCGCACTCATGTCGTCTGTGCCAACTAAAAACAACTTCAACATCCTCAAAATACACCGCCACCACTACCTAATCCATCATTTCAGCTGCAACACCGTCGCACAGTGTTTCGCCTGGAACACGCTAGCTGGACAAAACTGTGTTTATTTGTTTTTGGACTTATACTGTGGAATTACATAATATTATTGCTAAATAAAACAAAAAAAGTCGAAACTAAGATTTTATTTAGAAAAAAATGTAAGAAATTAAGCAAAACAGATAATTCAAAATAAAAAAGTATTTTAATACCCTAATCAATAATATACATATGTATGTATATCTAACTAACCATCATTATCAGAATCTTCTTATGAATCAGATACGTTATAATCATCTTGGTTTTGAAAATTGCTTGCGCACGCTAGAGGTTGAGGTTCCAAATTTGGTGATATTATAAGTTTTCGGACCTCTTCACACAATCTATCCGTTTTCTTCTTAGGTATCTCTCGGAGGCTATTGATAAGAGGATCTGATGTAAAGATCAACATAGTTAATAAGTCCATATTCGTGACAGTACGTGAGCATTTCCTTGTATTTTGTAGTCGGAACCTACGGCAATCTTTGTTCCTGGCTTCCTGCGCTTCTTCCGAAAGTTGTCCTATTGGAACAATAGCCCTTTTGATTACTTCTGGGCTATGGATCAATATTTTTTGCATTGTGGCTGGCATTTAATACCATGAATATAGGCTTAAGTAAAGTTTTCTGGTGTTAATAAAAAGTTTGTTAAATTCAACTAAATTTATTTCGTATCCAGAAGACAATGTACTTAATAATATGCTAAATTGCGTGAGAAGTGTGACATCTAATCCTGTTATACGGGCACTTAATTCAGGGTTTCCGAAAAATCGGCGAGCAGTGTTGCCGTCATTTGTGGTCCCAAATCCTGGCCTTGGTTTGTCCACAATAAGTCCTATAACTTGTCTGAACCGTTGTTTGATATGGTCAGATCGCTGTTTTACGCAAGCCTTTTCTTCGTTACTTCTAGCCTGCCATTTTTTTATCTCCAGCTTATAGCTGATATGAAGACAACACTCAAAACAACGAATCCAGGCATGAAGGGTGGCCAAACCAAAGCCAAAATTATCTGGATTGCTGTTGTAATTTTTTGATTCTTGGTTCATCATTTTGGGGGTGGCACCACAAATGAAACATTTCTGTGATGAGAGAGTGTCGGTTAAAGCGTTACATACCTTACCATCAGTCATGGTCAGAAGATGTTCGTGTTTAATAGAAATTAGAGAATCACCCAGCTTACAAACAGATGGAAGTAAATGATTTATTTCTTCCAAGACCTCGCTAGTTTCTTTTTTTGTGAACTCAGTGGTTTCCTCAGCAAAAATAAATTTAATGGGACGGCAAAACCTCGTAGATGATGGTCGACGATTTTGCCAAATAATGATATTGTTATCGACCAATCTATTGGGGACAAATGAAAATATAAAAAGGAACTCATCAGTAGCCTCCTGGTTCTCAAATTTCTGTTTGTAGGTATTGTGGCCAGAACTCCCGTCGCAGCCCCATTTACTTATCAGAGTAATTGATGAATTAGGGAGTATACTTCTTATTACTTCATCCTGAGCTTCTACTAAACGCTCACATGTTTTATCTAACATAGCTTGTAAATTTATTTGAGCTCGAGTTTCAGTGACAACAATATGTTCATTAGAAGGACAGCAGGCCTTTTTGGACTTGCTCAAACAGTGATAGGATGGAAAAACATGATGGCCAGCCTTCATAGACCACTTCCTAGTTTGCTTATAAGAGTTTGTTGTTGACTTAGAATCAATAAAATAAGCTAAAGCCTCGTTACCACTTAATTGTCTAGAAGTCATTGGAGAACTTGTAGCCTTGCAGGCAATCGATTTATTTGCCAAATTTGTACTTGTACTAATGTCTCTTATCTCTTTGGCTGTGTTCCTGTTCCCTTCTGAACGTGCAAATATCTCTGCAGCAGTCATTAACTCGCCAAAACTTCCCAATTTAACTAGGTCTTCGACACGACGTTTTTTCGTCTTAAATGAAGATTCTTCGAAGCCTTTTAACTGTCTTACAGTAGGAGTACGATATTCAGATGCCGAGTAAGGTTGAAGTTGGGTGGAATATAAATGGAATTGATAATTTTCAGCATCCAACCACGTTTTATTTTTAATCAAGAACCGATTCTTTGATTTTCCCGCCTTATACCATTTATCAGCAATTTTTGGAGACCAATTGGCTATATTCTTCCTTAGCTCTCTTTTGGATTGCTCACTAACATCGCAAATATTAAATTTAGAAGAAACAAAATCAAAAAGTTTAACGTTTCTTTCACTTTTTCCCATTTAAGCCATTCATCAAAAAACTCACTTTCAGTTGTCTGAATAAAAAAAAAATAAAAATATTTGAACTCAATTTTGCAGGCTAAAAGATATAATGTTATAACACTGAGGTATGCCCCTAAGACACATACAAAATTTAGACCGGGGACATGAGGTGACAAGTACATTACACGCTTTGAAAATTCTTAGTATTAGTAAAACTACCATTATTTTCGTTAATACTTTCAAATTATCAGTAAGTGTAAGCTAATCTAGTCAAATTATTTGTTTTAATAAATAAATATAGCACATACCCTTATTTATTAAATCCATTGGTAAAATATTCAACTTAATTTAAAATATTTTATTTATATGCACTCAAATGGTCTGCGATTTTGAAAATAGATTACATTCAAATTTGCACTTTACTCCTTAGTTGTTTATTGAACACGCTCACTTGTCACTCTAATAAGTAAGACGTATATATTTTTCGAAATCTGAGCTTTAAGGTTATTGTTTACAATACCTGATTACATATTTATTGAAAAGGAAAAATGACCTTTGTCCACCGAGCTTGTTCTAGGCGAAACACTGTGCGTCGCCGCCGCCGTTTAACAACACCACTGCTGTCTACCCCGACACCACTGCCTCGAAAACTAATTCGCCTATCTCTTTACCCACGAACGCTACCAACTCATTTAATGCAACGTTGGAAATTATACTTAATGTCACCTAGGAGATGGTCTTTAAGGAAATTCTTCAAATAAAAAACTACCAAAAAGATAAAATTCTTGTGCTTGACGAAAAAGTTAATCATCTGGAACAACAACTTCTCTCTAATAGTGTGGAAATAGTTAATGCTCCAGTTAGAAAAGACATTCCGCTCATCGACCTCGCTGTATGATTTTTTCGTGATGCATTAAATGTGAATGTAAAAGAATCTGAAATTGATCAATGTTTTGCTAAGCAGATTAAGAAGAGGAAGCAGAATTCAACTACCACAAATATAATACATGTCAGATTTGTATCGCACCTTTTAAAGGAAAAAAATTATGCAACAGAAACGAGAAAAAAGAGAACAATTAGATACAAAACAACTGTTTGGAGCTTCGAAACCTTCGGGTAGGGGAACAAAAAATAATATACCCGAGGTAAGGCATGTCTGTCGTAAGAGGTGACTAAAATCCAACCTCCGTATACTGAGAGTGAACTTATACATAAATATGCAATGAGTAAAACAAATAGATACATTACCCCAGGCGGCAATCCAGGTTCACTGGAAAATCCACCCTCTTCGGAGGTCAGCTCTACGGATTCTGGGGAGAGCCAATTATTGCATTTAATAAATCCCTTCTTAAAAAAAGCAAAGGTTGCTCGATCACCTCCATCCCAATCGAGTAACAACGGTAAGAAGAGTTCGCCGGTAACGCCAGATGCGCGAGTAAAAAAGGAATCAATGAAAACAGAAATTCTTGAGAAATATTCCTGGCTTCCTGCGCTTCTTCCGAAAGTTGTCCTATTGGAACAATAGCACTTTTGATTACTTCTGGGCTATGTATCAATATTTTGTGCACTATGGCTGGCATTTAATACCATGAATATAGGCTTAAGTAAAGTTTTCTGGTGTTAATACAAAGTTTGTTAAATTCAACTAAATTTATTTCGTATCGAGAAGACAATGTACTTAATAATATGTTAAATTGCGTGAGAAGTGTGACATCTAATCCTGTTATACGGGCATTTAATTTAGGGTTTCCGAAAAATCGGCCAGCAGTGTTGCCGTCATTTGTGGTCCCAAATCCTGGCCTTGGTTTGTCCACAATAAGTCCTATAACTTGTCTGAACCGTTGTTTGATATGGTCAGATCGCTGTTTTACGCAAGCCTTTTCTTCGTTACTTCTAGCCTGCCATTTTTTTATCTCCAGCTTATAGCTGATATGAAGACAACACTCAAAACAACGAATCCAGGCATGAAGGGTGGACAAACCAAAGCCAAAATTATCTGGATTGCTGTTGTAATTTTTTGATTCTTGGTTCATCATTTTGGGGGTGGCACCACAAATGAAACATTTCTGTGATGAGAGAGTGTCGGTTAAAGCGTTACATACCTTACCATCAGTCATGGTCAGAAGAAGTTCGTGTTTAACAGAAATTAGAGAATCACCCAGCTTACAAACAGATGGAAGTAAATGATTTATTTCTTCCAAGACCTCGCTAGTTTCTTTTTTTGTGAACTCAGTGGTTTCCTCAGCAAAAATAAATTTAATGGGACGGCAAAACCTCGTAGATGATGCTCGACGATTTTGCCAAATAATGATATTGTTATCGACCAATCTAATGGGGACAAATGAAAATATAAAAAGGAACTCATCAGTAGCCTCCTGGTTCTCAAATTTCTGTTTGTAGGTATTGTGGCCAGAACTCCCGTCGCAGCCCCATTTACTTATCAGGGTAATTGATGAATTAGGGAGTATACTTCTTATTACCTCATCCTGAGCTTTTACTAAACGCTCACATGTTTTATCTAACATAGCTTCTAAATTTATTTGAGCTCGAGTTTCAGTGACAACAATATGTTCGTTAGAAGGACAGCAGGCCTTTTTGGACTTGCTCAAACAGTGATAGGATGGAAAAACATGATGGCCAGCCTTCATAGACCACTTCCTAGTTTCCTTATAAGAGTTTGTTGTTGACTTAGAATCAATAAAATAAGCTAAAGCCTCGTTACCACTTAATTGTCTAGAAGTCATTGGAGAACTTGTAGCCTTGCAGGCAATCGATTTATTTGCCAAATTTGTACTTGTACTAATGTCTCTTATCTCTTTGGCTGTGTTCCTGTTCCCTTCTGAACGTGCAACTATCTCCGCAGCAGTCATTAACTCGCCACAACTTCGCAATTTAACTAAGTCTTCGACACGACGTTTTTTCGTCTTAAATGAAGATTCTGCGAAGCCTTTTAACTGTCTTACAGTAGGAGTACGATATTCAGATGCCGAGTAAGGTTGAAGTTGGGTGGAATATAAATGGAATTGATAATTTTCAGCATCCAACCACGTTTTATTTTTAATCAGGAACCGATTCTTTGATTTTCCCGCCTTATACCATTTATCAGCAATTTTTGGAGACCAATTGGCTATATTCTTCTTTAGCTCTCTTTTGGATTGCTCACTAACATCGCAAATATTAAATTTAGAAGAAACAAAATCAAAAAGTTTAACGTTTCTTTCACTTTTTCCCATTTGAGCCATTCATCAAAAAACTCACTTTCAGTTGTCTGAATAAAAAAAAATAAAAATATTTGAACTCAATTTTGCAGGCTAAAAGATATAATGTTATAACACTGAGGTATGCCCCTAATACATATACAAAATTTAGACCGGGGACATGAGGTGACAAGTACATTACACGTTTTGAAAATTCTTAGTATTAGTAAAACTACCATTATTTTTGTTAATACTTTCAAATTATCAGTAAGTTTAAGCTAATCTAGTCAAATTATTTGTTTTAATAAATAAATATAGCACATACCCTTATTTATTAAATCCATTGGTAAAATATTCAACTTAATTCAAAATATTATAGTTATATGCACTCAAATGGTCTGCGATTTTGAAAATAAATAACATTCAAATTTGCACTTTACTCCTTAGTTGTTTATTGAACACGCTCACTTGTCACTCTAATAAGTAAGACGTATATATTTTTCGAAATCTGAGCTTTAAGGTTATTGTTTACAATACCTGATTACATATTTATTGAAAAGGAAAAATGACCTTTGTCCACCTAGCTTGTTCTAGGCGAAACACTGTGCGTCGCCGCCGCCGTTTAACAACACCACTGCTGTCTACCCCGCCACCACTGCCTCGAAAACTAATTCGCCTATCTCTTTACCCACGAACGATACCAACTCATTTAATGCAACGTTGGAAATTATACTTAATGTCACCTTGGAGATGGTCTTTAAGGAAATTCTTCAAATAAAAAACTACCAAAAAGATAAAATTCTTGTGCTTGACGAAAAAGTTAATCATCTGGAACAACAACTTCTCTCTAATAGTGTGGAAATAGTTAATGCTCCAGTTAGAAAAGACATTCCGCTCATCGACCTCGCTGTAGGATTTTTTCGTGATGCATTAAATGTGAATGTAAAAGAATCTGAAATTGATCAATGTTTTGCTAAGCAGATTAAGAAGAGGAAGCAGAATTCAACTACCACAAATATAATACATGTCAGATTTGTATCGCACCTTTTAAAGGAAAAAATTATGCAACAGAAACGAGAAAAAAGAGAACAATTAGATACAAAACAACTGTTTGGAGCTTCGAAACCTTCCGGTAGGGGAACAAAAAATAATATACCCGAGATAAGGCATGTCTGTCGTAAAAGGTGACTAAAATCCAACCTCCGTATACTGAGAGTGAACTTATACATAAATATGCAATGAGTAAAACAAATAGATACATTACCCCAGGTGGCAATCCAGGTTCACTGGTAAATCCACGCTCTTCGGAGGTCAGCTCTACGGATTCTGGGGAGAGCCAATTATTGCATTTAATAAATCCCTTCTTAAAAAAAGCAAGGGTTGCTCGATCACCTCCATCCCAATCGAGTAACAACGGTAAGAAGAGTTCGCCGGTAACGCCAGATGCGCGAGTAAAAAAGGAATCAATGAAAACAGAAATTCTTGAGAAATATAATCATGAACTTCGTCAAAAACTTGATGAAGTAGTAAAACTTTATCAGGAGTTGAAGCAAGAAGTTGATCTTCTTTAAAAGGAAAAAGAGGTGCTGAAGAATAAACACCACAATGACTCGAATGCTGGTTCATCGCAAGCAAAAAATGTCATTTATTAGGCTGATGATGAAGAGCTAGCCCGCGAAACAGATAAGTCCTTAAACAAAAAACCAAGTAAAAAACGCAAGGTTGGATCCTCACCTAATGGCGCCTGTTTTCTTGAAAAAATTGCATCAGCAAAAGATGCCAATATTAAAGAAAAACCTATTAAAATTAGGCCTCCGCCACCAATTAATGTTGTCGGTATTGCGGAGTATAACCGGCTGCAAACTATCTTAAAGACGTCAACACCATCAGAATTTAAAGTTATTTCACTTAATAACAACAAATGGAAAGTTTGCGTGAAAGATTCTGAAAGTTATCGTCTCCTGTCCCGAAAACTAAACGTAGAAAATGTGGAATGGTACACTTATGGGAATAAGTCGGAAAGACCTTTACGTGTTGTAGAGAGAGGCTTGCACCCATCATGTCCAACAGACGATATTATTAATGATCTAAAGAGGAACTATAGGATCTTGCATGCTGTGAACATCGTCAAAAGAGAAACACAAAAAAAAGATAGCGAAACAAATGTGGTTCTTACTTTTGATAAGGCAGAGAAAATAGACGATATTTACAAAATTAAAACAATCCTCAATATTGCTGTTAAGATCGAACCTTTAAGAAAGAATTCAGGACTGATTCAGCAGTGTAAACGCTGTCAAGAATTCAATCACACGCAAACTTATTGCATAAAAGAACCTAGGTGTGTAAAGTGCGCCGGAAATCATCTTACTAAAGACTGCACCTCAGACAGCAAAAGTGCAGCCACGTGCATAAATTGTAATAAAAGTCATCCGGCCAACTATAGGGGCTGTGAAGTAGCAAAAGAATTACAAAAACGGCGATCAAAATGTACGCAGTCACAAAGAAAACCACCAAGCCAAGTAGAAAAGCAAGTTCTTAAGACAAAAGATCAATCAACACAACCAGAGCAAACAGCAAAGAAAGGTAGTGTAAGCACATATGCCCAAATAACGGCTAAGAACATACCTTTACAAAAATATACTGCTAGTTATCCACTCACGAACGTCTTAAGCATAGTGCTTTCGAAAATTGAGGAGAAATGTGGTACAAATATACTTATACTTGATAGGCTAACTAAACTCGAAAACAGTTTTCGGCCAAAACGCCATAAAAAAAGAAAAACATGATGGAAAAGCTCAAAATAATTACTTGGAATGCCAACGGATTATGATATTTAGAATACCACGCAACTCATCCGTCGAACAAAGCAAGAGGTGGGGCATCTTTATTTATAAAAGAATATATCGAACACACGATAAGCCCAAAAATAGAGGCTGAATCAATGCAATTAATCGGTGTACAGGTTAGAACTCAGAATGTTGTACTGAATGTATCTTCCATATACTATCCTCCACGATGTAAAATTGAAAAGAATGAATTTATGAACGTGCTGAAGTCACTTAAACAAAATTTTATTCTTGGTGGTGACTTTAATGCGAAGCACAGCTTTTGGGGATCTAGAGTTATTTCTCAAAAGGGTCAAATACTCTACGAAGCGGTAAAGGAAAATAATTTCGATTTTCATTCGACTGGCAACCCGACTTACTGGCTGACTGATCTATCGAAAATACCTGACCTTATGGATTTTTTAGTGGTCAAAGAAATACCCTCAAATAAAATTAGCATAACAGAAAGCTTTGATTTTTACTCAGATCATACTGCTGTTATTCTCACTATGAGCGAAAATCTTGTTAGAAATGAAAAACCACCCACGCTAACCAATGTGAAAACTAACTTGCAAGGTTTTAAGAAAGATATAGAGGATAAGGTTGAATTCATGGTTTCACTTCAAAAGCCTCTCGAACTTGAAGACGCAGTAGATAACTTCGTCAATATCGTACAACAAGCCGCATGCAAAAACAGCCCGTACCAAAGAGAAATGACGCGCTTTAAAAACCTAATTTATCCGCAGGAAATAAAAGATTAAGTAAAAGAGAAACGAAAAGCACGTAAGAAATGGCAGCAAACTCGAGCTCCTCAACACAAGGTAAATTTAAATCGCTTGTGTAATTTACTGAAAAAGGCGATAGCAGAATTCAAAAATTCTGAAGTTGGAGATTATCTTGAAAGCTTGACAGCAGGAAAAGAATCCAACTACTCACTCTGGAAAGCTGTAAAGTAACGAAGATACCAAAGCTCCCAGCGCCAAAACGAATGGGCAAAAAGCGACAAAGAGAAAGCAAACGTTTTCGCGGATTACCTGGAGAACACATTTAAACTTTTTGAAGTCCTCAACGAAAATTTTAATATAAGTTCTAACTCAAGCGAAAATTACATTGTAATATGTTTTTAATATAAAAGAAAAAGACTTGTGTATTGTCGGAGAGATGATTTAATAATAATGAATTTTATTTGTTATAATGTGTTCATACTTAAAACTATGCTGACTCCATATTCACACATTTGTGGAGTCAGCAAAAGAATAATATCAAATGCGAAAAAAGAATAATATAAACACGATATGCAATGCACGTTGTTCATTGCATATCGTGGGAAGATTATGGTGTGCTGATGTGCACAATGTCGCTTCGCGACGTATCAAGTGACGAGTGGTATTCGTCACTTGACCCGTGCATACACTATGTGCACATAAACACACTACACCTCCCTTCTTTTAGGAAATAACGTAATTACATGGAGTTATTTAATTGTACATAAATTTTAATGATTAACAAATTAAAAATTAATATATTTTTATTTCATATATTTTAATTATTACATCATTTTTTTTTTGTCAGTAATATTTGATTTATTATTTATTTATTTTATTTTTCTTATTATTTTTTTTTGCTTACAGAAATTATCTTTTTTTTTTTTTGTACATATATTGATAAAAAAAAACTCGAAAAATGTATGTTTAATAAAAATTTGAGTGAAGGAGAACAAATATTAAACATTATTAAAAAAAAAAAAACAAATTTGTTGTTTCTATTTCATTAAAATTCTTAAGTATTATATATTTTTAATCTATTCTTATGTACTTTCTGCTTTTTGTTTTTATTTGTTTTTATAATTATATTATTATTGTTTTTAATTTCTACGACCTCGAAGGGGCCTAAATAAACGGGATCCAACTTATGACCTGATTCGTTTCTTAGCATAACTTTATCTCCTAACTTTAAATCGAGACTAACTATTTTTTTATCGTAATAATCTTTATTTTTAGCTTTATTTACTTCTAATAGTATTTTAGCTCTCTTATATGCCGTTTCTAATCTAAATTTTACTTCCTTAGCATAGTCATCTACGTTATATATAGGATCTATCCTATCTATTGAATTAAATTCTATTGGTAAGTTACTTTGCTTACCATAAACAAGTTCGTATGGACAATAATTATGTGCCATAGATGGTGTCGTGTTGAAACAGTAAACGAAGAATGGAAGCCAAACATCCCAATCTGTTTTGTCAACGGATATATAGGAACGAATATATTCGTTAAAAGTTCTATGGCTCCTTTCTACTGTTCCAACGGTTTGGTGGTGATGTGCTGTAGACGTTATATTGTCTACTTTTAAATATTTGCACAAGTCGTTTATAATAGAATTTTTGTATTCTGTTCCCATGTCCGTAATGAACGTCTTCATTGGACCGTACTTCAGAATAAAAGATTCAAATATTGCTTTTGCAATCGTTTTTGCGTTTTTATTTGCAACTGGAATGGCTACTAAATATTTTGTAAGGTCACAAATTAAAGTGACTGCATACTCGTTTCCATTCTCTGATCGAGGTAAAGGACCAATTGTATCAACTATTACCTTGTCAAAAGCATATGTGGGTGTATCTGTTTTTATCAGTGGTGTTTTCGTATGTTTAGTTGTTTTCGACGTCAGGCATTTGTGGCATCTTTTTATGTGTTCTTTAATATGACGAGTCATATTTTTCCAATAAAAGTGTCTTTTTATTTTTGCTAGCGTTTTAGTTATTCCTGTATGACCTCCTGTTATTGGATCGTCATGGTACGTAAACAGTATTGCTTCTTGATCTTTTTCATTTTTTATTTGGGTCACCGGCTTGAGTAGCGCTACTCGTAATGATTTTAATATTTTGTTGCCCATATTTTTGAAAGATTCAATTGAAATTAATTCAAATATCTTTTCGCACGGTGCCACTTTTAGTTTTTTGATTTTTAATATACCGGCTTCTTTTTCGAGCCTTTGGAAGAACTGACCTAAATCGAGAGTTCCATTGGTATATAAATCTCTAACTACAATTCTTGCTATAATTTTGTTCCCACGTTTAAATAAACATAAGGAATCTGTTATTCGCAAGGTCACTACTTTTCGTACTTCGTCATTAAAAATGACTTCAAATACTTTGGGCTTAGAAGCAATGTCAAGAGATTGCTTATGCAAATCTACTTGTTTTTCTCCTGCGCAGGATTTTTTCTGTTTACTTTGGTGCCTGGTAGTGACTTTCAGGACTTTAGCTTGTAAGTCTTTGAGCTCGGATATTGTTATCCTAGACAGGGCATCTGCCACGAAATTGTCTTTTCCCTTTAGGTATTCAACCGTGAAGTCATACTCTTCTAATTCTAGCCTCATGCGTGTTAACTTTGAGCTGGGGTTTGTCATGGAGAATAAATACGTGAGTGGTCTGTGATCTGTTTTAACTATGAAGTGTTTGCCATATATATATATGGTCGAAAATGTGTTATTGCCCAGTGAATGGCTGTGAGCTCTTGTTCTGTTGTGCTTTTATTGCTTTCACCTTTTGTGAATGAACGTGATGCATAAGCTATTGGGAGTTGAATTCCGTTATGGTTTTGGGTTAGAACCGCTCCACATGCTTGTTTACTTGCATCAGTTATTATGCAAAATTCTTTTTTAAAATCTGGGTATTGTAATAGGGTTGGTTCAACTAATTTATTTTTCAAATATTGAAATGCTTTTTGGCAATCATCTGTCCACACAAAAGGAATATTCTTTTTACATAACCTCGTTATGTGCCGTGAATAGTCGGCGAAGTTTTTAATAAATCGTCTGTAATAGTTGCAGAATGCAACGAATCGTCTAGCGCTATCCACGTCGTGTGGGACTGGATAATTTTTGATGACGTCATATTTTTTGTCATCTGGCAATACTCCTTTATCTGTGCATTTATGACCCAGAAAAGTCACTTCATGCATAAAAAATGAACATTTTTGTGGATGCAATTTTAAATTGTATTTTCTACATATGTTAAAAACATTTGCTAGATTTTTAAGCATATGTTTTTCGGAACAGCCTATAACCATAAGGTCGTCCATGTAGAGAAATGCTTGTGAAGGTTCAAGTCCAGAGAATGCTATGGTCATCATTCTCTGGAATGAATTTGGCGCTATTTTTAAACCAAAAGGTAGTCGCGTAAAACGATATGAGCCATTGCTCGTTGAAAAAGACGTTAAATTTCTGGAACTTTCTTCTAGTTCGATTTGATGAAAACCTGACATTAAATCGAGGCATGAAAAATATTTTGCTCGACCCAATTGATCAAGGATGTCATCAATTCTTGGGAGTGGAAATTTATCAGATAAAAGTTTTTTATTCAATTGACGATAGTCGATTACTAATCGCCATTTTTTTTCTTCGGAACCCGGTAGGGCTTTCTTGGGGACTAGTAAAAGCGGGCTATTATATTCAGATACAGACGGTTCGATTATTTTGTCGTGTATCAATTTTTTAACTTGTTTTTGAATTTCTTCAACATGACTATGAGGACTTCGGTAGTTCTTTATATATACTGGTTCGCTATCTTTCAATCTCAAGTTTTGCTTATAAAAATTATTTGTGGTTATGGATTCGGTTTCCAATCCAAATACATCACTATATTCGGTGCATACTTCTGTTAATTGTTTTTTGAATTGGGGCGGAAAATTTTTCTTTAGTTGATTTATGACTGATTCTGTTCTAATATTTCGATTAGTGTGGACCACATCATAGTTTGAGAGTGGTTCATATTTTAAGTTATTTAAACTGGCCAGTTGGTTAGTATCGGTTGTATTTAATAGACGAACTAATGCAAATTGTGATGTTGCTATTGCATTTGCAACATAAATGCCATGTTTTATTTCTTGGTTGGGAATAAAAATGAGGTCTTCTGTTGTTTTTATTTCAATTTTTCTTATTACTTGTGATCTTGCTGGTAGAAGTAGTGAATTATTACCACAACTATATGTTATTGGAACATAAATCGGAAAATTTAAATTATTGGGTCTGATTATAAACCAATCTTCAGTTGGTTTGAAGTCTAATTTGCAGTTAAATTGTTTTATAAAATCCATACCTATGATTCCATCACATGGTATTGTAAAATTTGAATTTACTATATGGAAATTGTGTGGGATGATGTATTTATCTGTTTGAAGCTCTATTGGGGCTAGACCTTGGGATTTTACTATTCCCTGGCCTATTCCTTGGATACTTATAATCTTGTCATTTTGGACGTCTTGGTAAAAATCAGAATCTTCTTTTAGAAGTGAAATATCTGCACCTGTGTCTATTAGGAATGTGAGTTTATGTTTAGTAAATACATTTATAAATGACACGAAAATATTGAGATTAAAATTGATAGCATGGACCTTTGTATTTATAAATTGTTTCCTAAAGGGTCTTGGCAGTTTTCCGAGTTACTTTGAGTAATTCGAACATTATTGTGTTCGTTATTATTATTATGGCCACGGTACGAGTTACCACGGCCTCTAAAGTTGCCTCTAGATCGGCCATTTCCCCTGTAATTGTTTTGGTTATTGCGGTAGCGATTATTGTGATGATTACCTCTTCCGTGGTAATTTCCACGATAGCCTCTATTATTGGTTTGCTTGTAAAACAAAACAGTATTAGAATGTCCGGTTGCATCTGTGCAACTATTAACGAATTTGGACATGGCCTCATTCATATCGCTGAATGTGCCAGCCTGCATTATAAGTTTTACCTTATCAATAGAACAATTTTGTGTCATAGCCTTGACAGCGAGCGTTGTGCTGTATTTAGCAGCTAAATCAGAAGCTAAACCATCGTTGATATAGGCTCCTTCTAAACACTTCGTCAATTTTTCTATTTCTTGGACATATTGATTTGCTGTCTTATTTTTTTGTTGTAGATTTAGTAATTTCGCAGAAATTACATCTACTGAATCTCCTTTTACTTTTGCATTTAGTTTTTCAACTATCTCAACTATCGTTTGTTCATTACTTATTAGATTTCTAGCATGTCCCTTTAGTTTGGTCTTTATGAGACTAATTGCTGATACTTCGTGTGCTCCTTTTAATGAATCAATAAGGAGAAGGGCATCTTTGAAGCTTTGTAAATTTTCTGCCTTTCCATCAAACTCAGGTAAGAGTGATGAGGCAAGTTTAAGAAATTCTACTAAAGTTTGGGCCATTTTTTCCTTGATTTTTATAATTGGTTGTGGGAATTCATCCAGTGTTTCAATTTCACTGTCAGATTCTGTATTTACTACTGGTTTTGATTCGTCTAAACTTTCTATTTGATTTTCATTAAACTCAGCGTGAAGCTCTAATTCATCTGGGACATGTATTTCAATTTCCCATTTAATGCTAATATTTTTTAACTTAGTGTTAAGTGTTTTTAAAAGCTTCCTACAATCTTTTTCATGATCAGCTGTCAATTCGTTTTTGTATGCGTTGAAAACATTGACAATACTATTGTAATGGGATATTAGTGTTTTAATATGGTTTTTTAATGTATCTACTCTTATTGTTGTATTTTTGTTAATACATTTGTAAGATTTTTGGAAATTGTCTTTAAAACCGTTTATTTTTATTGCTAATATTTTCCATTCCATTTTAAATTTTATCTAAGTCGTTTGCTCGGCTTATGTAGCGTTTTTTAAGTGTACGCTTATACAACAGATAAAATTTAAGAATTAAGTTTACTGCCGTGAGGACAACCAATAAAGAAATGAGCATAGTTTGTGTTTCTAAGTGTGGGGTTGTATCCATCACGTCAACAACATTTAACACATTTGCTGTGCTATCCTTTACTTTGGAGGTTTTACCTCCCATTTTAAATTAATGCTTAAACCTCAATGACTTTAAACAGAAGAAGCAATACCGAGCAAAGATTCCATATAATCTTTGTTACAATTATTCTAGACTTGCAAAGAGTATTTGAGACGATTGACTATATTTTGTTTAAAAAAAAACAGAACGGCAGAAGAATGCATCAAATTTCTTTTAGAAGTAATTAAATATTGGATTTTCGATGTTTTGTACAATAAACAGATTAGTTCAATATATTTACAATAAACAGATTAGTTCAATAGATTTAAGCTTCATATAACACACATTTTTTTTCACGATGAATTATAAAAATATATTACCATTGCTGGGCTGGATTGATTTGATCATCATCATTTGATTGCTGGGCAGCTATGATTTGAAGATTATTGTTGTTTCGTTTTCTGAGTTTAGCTGAGGTCGGAGGTCCACACAGATGGCGATAGTGGTCTGTCAACTTCCGAATGATCACTTTCTAATGAATGTATATCACGAGTTATTTTGTCGTAAAAGGAAGTTTTGTTCGTTCCCAATTAAAAATGATGAAGAAATACGAGGTGTTGGTTAGTGGTAGATGAAAGGCAAACATGTTCGTATCACTTTTACGCTTTCCGAGCACATCATATCATTATTTACTTTTCAACTGATTTTAGGAGGCAAACATGTTCGTCGTGGTGGTGGATGAAAGGGTATTTTCTATCCAAAGATGGTTCCTCTTTTTATTTGTAATCAAAATGCGCACTTCACAAATAATTGGACAAGCGATTTGCCGGCTTGATATTTTTAAAACGCACAATGTTCCGATGTGTTTTATGTTTTTTTTTTTTTTTTTAATAATTTAAAATAAAGACATTTTTGGATTGAATTAAGTTAATAAAACAACAACAACAGAAAAAAAAAAAACTTATTTTTAATATGGACAGAATCACTGTCACGGTCGCCATGTAATATGTTTTTAATATAAAAGAAAAAGACTTGTGTATTGTCGGAGAGATGATTTAATAATAATGAATTTTATTTGTTATAATGTGTTCATACTTAAAACTATGCTGACTCCATATTCACACATTTGTGGAGTCAGCAAAAGAATAATATCAAATGCGAAAAAAGAATAATATAAACACGATATGCAATGCACGTTGTTCATTGCATATCGTGGGAAGATTATGGTGTGCTGATGTGCACAATGTCGCTTCGCGACGTATCAAGTGACGAGTGGTATTCGTCACTTGACCCGTGCATACACTATGTGCACATAAACACACTACAACATAACAAGAAATGTTACCCTTGCCGAATTAAATAGAGAAAGAAGAAAGCTTAAGTATAAGAAAGCTCCGGGGTATGACCTAATTGCGGCCGAAGTTCTCAAAATGCTTCCTCGCAAAGTGTTAATTAATCTTCTTTATATAATAAATGCCTTTCTAAGGCTAAAGTACGTTCCAAGCCAATGGAAGGTTGCGGAAGTTATAATGATTCTCAAACCCGGAAAACCATCACATGATAAGAAATCTTATAGACCTATTTCGCTTCTGTCCGTAAAATCTAAGGTCTTTGAAAGAATATTACTTCTGCGCCTGCAGCAAATAATAGAAGAAAAGCGCCTAATACCTGAACATCAGTTCGGAATTAGAAGCAAGCATTCGACAATTGACCAAGTGCACAGGATCACTGACGTCATTGAGAAAACACTTGAAGGAAAGAAAATTTGTTCGGCGGTCCTACTAGACGTGTCGCAAGCTTTTGATAAGGTGCGCCACGAAGGCCTACATTTTAAATTCAGACAAATTCTGCCTGAAGCACTTTATACGCTTCTAAAAGCATATCTAGAAAATAGACTTTTTAGAGTAAGACATGGAAACGATTACTCGGATCTCAAAGAAATAGTGGGTGGGGTACCACAGGGAAGTGTTTTAGGTCCAATATTGAACCTATTATTTACACGTGATATACCTCAAACAAAAGACACTATTGTAGCCACGTTTGCTGACGACACTGCAATCCTAGCAGTGGGCCAACCGGTATTTGTTAATACGGTTCAAGTTCCGTTTGTTAACGAAGCAAAATATCTCAGAATGACTCTTGACGCGAAATTAAAATGGAAACCGCATGTTAAAAAGAAATGCGAAGAGTTAAATAACAAACTCAGAGATATGTACTGGTTGCTCGGGAAACACTCTAAGCTCAGTATCGAAAATAAACTAATTTTGTACAGGCAGGTGCTCAAGGCTGTCCGGACTTACGGTATAGAACTCTGGGGTTGTACGCAAGATTCTAATTTAAATATCTTACAATTATTTGAAAATAAACTCCTAAGATCATTTGTAAGCGCACATTGGTACATTAGAAACGAAGATCTCCACAGAGATCTCGGGATTCCCACGGTTCGCGATGAAATAAAAAATTTTGCCCGAAATAATAGAAAACGGCTATTACAACACTGCAATAGTATTATAATCGAAATTATCGATGAGGCACGAATTTAGTACGCCGCCTGCGAAGGACAAAGCCCTCCGATCAGGTGCACTAAACGAGAATCCGCTTTAAAATCGCGGTTATTAACACGTTAATTAAATTCGTTAAAAATAAATTGCTAGATAAGTTTCAGCTTAGTTGCAATCGGGAGGAGGAGGTGTTTTTAGTGCAGTAAGAATCTCACACTCCTATGAGCACACGTTTTTCGGTCCTCATAGAGCCTTTTAAAGGTTTTACAACTACCCACGGGAAAAAAAACGTTCTGGCGTGTGTAATTGTAGAAATTGCTTGCAGGCAGATATAGGATGTATTCTAGATTGACATACCTTACAAATTCCCTAAAGGTTTGATACTACAGATGCACAAGCTCAAGGAGTTGGATCCTCTTTTTCTGTCCCACTGCTTCCAATGATTGAAACTGATTTTCCAAGAACGATAAGGACTTTTTATTGAGTGCAGTTCTTTTGGCTTAGCAACGGATTGCTTGTAAAGAATTCTTGTGCCTGGATCAAGCTTGCTCTCAGTAACTGAATAGAATGGGGTCCCAAGTTGTCATATCCACACCAATGTTGCCTGGAGCCATCAGACACTCTTCTGTTATGTCGTGTTGATTCTTGATGGATGTGGTTCTAAATGGCTAGGTTGCCCTATTATTTTTACAAGATGGTAGAAGTAAGAACTCCAATGTTCTTGTATCGCTCTTGGAGAGTGGTCCATGCCGTTTTGTAGTTATCTTCGGGGAATGATAGATCCCGAATCAGATGCTCAGCTTCTCCACTTAGATGTGTTTTAAGGTACCACATCTTCTGTATGTTAGGAATAGATTGCTTATCTACCATTTGTATAAATATGTAAAAGAACTGTCGCCATTTCATATAATCACCATTGAATTTAGGAATATTGACTTTTGGTAAATGTAGTGCGTTGTTTTTAACGATACCCATTTCATGATTTTTTCTGCCTTGTGGCTGTATTTTCTTTGATTATGTAACAAAGGCTCGTTGGACCCTTGTTCCATATTGATGAAGCCTATATGTTTATAGCCTTCTACTGTAGCGTCATCACTTAGTTCCCATATAGAGTAGTTGATATATTTGTGATCTGAGTCGTGTGGGGTGCACTTCTTGTGTCTGTTACTTCTATCAAAATGTCTTGTATTTGCAACTTGAAGGTTAAGCGAAATGCTCCTAAAATTAGGTGCATTGAATGTAAATCATTTTTTGATTTAAAGTGTGTAAATCTGAAAGCAAGTGATACAGAATATATAAAAAATAATAATATATTATCATTACGATTCCTGCAAAAAATCAAGACATGATTCTCTTCGCTTCTCACCACCACCATCAACCATAAACAAACACGCACTCATGCCATCTGTGCCAACGAAAAACAACTTCAACATTCTCAAAATACACCGCCACCACTACCTAATCCATCATTTCAGCTGCAACACCGTCGCCGCCGACGTTTAACAACAACACTGCTGTCTACCCCGCCACCACTGCCTCGAAAACCACTTCGCCTATCTCTTTACCCACGAACGCTACCAACTCATTTAATGCAACGTTGGAAATTATACCTAATGTCACCTTCAAATAAAAAACCACCAAAAAGATAAAATTCTTGTGCTTGACGAAAAAGTTAATCATCTGGAACAACAACTTCTCTCTAATACGAGTAGTATGGAAGTAGTTAACCCTTAAGCATTATGGGTAAATAAAGAGAATATCTAATACATACATATTTCATTACCATTCAGTTTCGTATGTTCTGTGGAACGATAGAATGTAGTGAAAAGTGAAACAAATCAACGCAATTCATTTTGATTGTAAATAAGTGGAATAAACGAAATATGATTGCCTTACGTTAAATAATTTGATTGAAATTGTAGTGTAGTGTAGAACGATTGGTATTGAAATCGATTGATTCGATTTACTTACTCTGATTGCAATCAATCAATCTTTTTATTGAACGGGTCATAAAGACCGAATCAATCACAATTGACACATCTCTAAAATGATTGCGTATTGCATCAGAAACGGCAACTGCTCAAAAACGCACTGTCTATGAAAAGTACGAAGGGAGTAAAATACAATTGGACGAGAAATGGGAATATTTTTGTGAGGAAAAGTGAGGGTGCCAATGCAATAAGAATTAATTGTGTATCTGATTTTGATAAAATATGAGCATTGTTAATCCTGTATTTCCAGTTGTCCAAAGTATTTGTGCTAATCCAGATTTTCGTTGTTTTTCTGACAACTGTTTTTTCATTGAACAAAATAGTCGAAGCTTGAGAAAAAAATTTTCATTTTTTCGTGCTCACATTGAGTCTCTAAGTAAATTGCCAGTTTTAATTGTTCGAACTGAGATTTGGGTTTTTGAAAAGGAAATTTCCAATTATAATATGCCGCGTTATGCTTTTATGAATCTTATTCATCAGTTGGTGTGCAGAATATAGCTATTGATGAATTCAGTAAAAATTAATTGTATATCTGGTTTTGATAAAATATGAGCATTGTTAAGCCAATATTACCAACTGTCCAAAGCATTTGTGCTAAGTCTGATTTTCGTAGTTCTTCTGACAACTGTTTTTGCATTCAACAAAATAGTCGAAGCTTGAGAAAAAATTTTTCAATTTTTCTTGCTCACATCGAGTCTCTAAATAAATAATTGTTCTAACTGAGATATGGGTTTTTGAAAATGAAATTTCCAGTTATAATATACCGGGTTATGCGCCAGTCAACCGCTGTAATGAATCATATTCATCAGGTAGAATATATTGATGAACATTTTAGTTACGAATTTTCGAAAATTGATGTTCAAAGTGCAGATATAGTAAAATTATCATTTTCTTGTATCAAAATGAGAATTATAACAGATTTATAGATGAATTCAGCCATATTCTCGAGGTTTCTAAAGCAAATAATTTATTATTTATTATTTTATAATAATATAAAAAATGAAAATAATCTTTTTTAATGGCAGAATACGGTTTAAAGTCTTTAATAAATGAACCTACTCGCGTAACTAAATCTTCTAGCCCTTGCATAGACCATATTTTTTCTCGCTAACAAATTTAATTTTATTGATAATGTTCTCGACTTAAATATTTCAGATCACAAGATCATTGCTCTTAACTATGATTTTCAAGAAGTCTCGAAACCATCTAACTTATCTCATAAAACCATAATCGACTACTATTTATTATTAAACATTTTAAAACATGAGTTTTGGGAACCAGTGTACCTGGAAAATGATTCGTCTGTTGATTACGCAATATTTTTTTCAATCTTATAAGATCATATTAAGACTTGTTTTCAACATCAGTTGGACAGTCTAAGAAAAGAAAGTTTTTAAGACCTTAGATGAATTTAAGCCTCATTAGTTTAATCAATAAAAAGAACAAAGTGTGATTTAAGTTAAAAAAACATCCAATGAATTCAAAATTTAAAAAATATTACGTTAAACTTTGTAAAAATCGAAAGTAGTTATCTAGCCCGGTTGCAACGGAATAAAGGCAATCCTAAAGAGAAGTGGAAAATTGTTGACAATATTCTAGGCAAAAATATGAAATCTAATGTATTTGGATCTGTGGTGGTCAATAATATTTCCTTAACGGATTCTTGTTCAATTGCAAACAAATTTAATAAATATTTTACAAACATCGCTGACAATCTCAGACTTTCAATAAAATTAAATCTAATTGTAACAGTTTTAATGGTGAGAAGTTTGCTTGCTAATCTTTTGAAACAAATAAAACTATTTCATCTTTGAAGAACAAATCATCTTGTACTTCAGATGGAATATCTATCATTCTACTGGAAAAAAGTGGCATTTTATGTATCTGATGTTTTGAGCTACATTTTTAATCTAAATGTTGAACAATGATGTTTCCCTCAGCAACTAAAATGTGTTGAGGTAATTTCGCTTTTTAAGAAAGGTGATCGTAAAAATATGGGTAGTTTTGAACCGATTTCTCTTAAATAAAAACAAATATTTTAATGAAAATCAATTTGGCTTCTGTTCAGGCAAGTCTACAGAAGATGCAATTCTAAGGCTATGTTGTCAGCTTTATGAAAGTTTGAATAGCAACAAAACCACTTTTGCTCTTTTTATTGACATGACAAAAGCCTTCGATATGGTTGACCTCGAATTGCTTTTAAACAAATTGTAGAGCATAGGTTTTAGAGGCTTAATTTTTCAATGGCTTAAGTCATATGTGAAAGGTAGAATGCAAAGGGTAACTATCAACTTAAAACAGAGGTACCACAAGGTTCGGTTCTTGGGCCCATGTTTTTCTTAATTTACATCAACTCACTCTTCACACATCCGCTAAATGGTTTATCATGGTTTATGCTTTTGCTGATAATACCTCTTTCACTTATCGATCTAATTCTGAATTAGACTGCATCATGAATATAAAACATGATCTTGAAATTTTAAGGACTTGGTTTTTTGTACATAAGTTGATCATTAGTGAAAAAAACTAAACTAATGTCGTACAAAAGCTCAGGGCTTAATCCTTTTCACTATGATTTCTTTTTCCATGGGTGTAATTGTAATGAATTCTTTTCTCCTGTTCATTATTGTGGTAAGCAAACTTTTGTGCACAGCGACTTGTGTTCTGATTCTTGTTTTAAGAACGACATTTTAAAAAACTATAAGTACTAAGTGGTAACAATTGATACGAATCTTAATTGGAAAGATCATACTATAGATCTAAAAAATTATCTTTTAGCTGTTTAGCTCGAAAAATATAGCGGAAAAGTTGCGAACAGTGAGACACTTTTATTTTAAATTTGTATACCTCTAAAAGTTTTCAAGGAATCTTAACCAAATTTTTAGTATATTTTAAGGCATATTTTGCATTATTATTATAAAAGTAATTTAAGTGATTGGACTTAATATTTTATTAAATTAATTAAGTAAAATATGTATATTTCTTCAAAGAAAATTAACAAAATAGAATAAATTAAAAAATGTAAAAAAACAATGAAAGTGGAAACCGTGAGACATGTCTCACGGTTTGTTTCTTGGAAATGTCTCACTGTTCGCCTTTTGTCATTTTATATAAAAACAAAAATATTACAAAAATGAAAAAGAATTCTAAGATTTTGTTTTTTTATTACAACAGAACACATATAAATGTTATGTGTAGCAAAAATTCTGTGTATTTACCTGATTATTTCCCGTTACTGTGCTAAATTTAAACACACATCAAAAAATACTTCGATGGAATTTTTTAAATGTTTAATTGGCGGAGGTTAACGCCCAAGTAAAATTCGTGCACAATAAAATAAAATCATGTGGAGGGGATAATAAACGTGCTTACCAATACCAATACTGGCATGTGCATTGTCTCACTGTTAACACTTTTCCCCTACTTATTAAAACCATTCTGATAAAAATAAATATTAACTGCAATTTATTACGGTCTTGCGCACTCTAAATTACAATATGGTTTGTCAAGCTGGGGAGGTATATATGCAAATACCTTAAGATCGTTATTAACTGCTCAAAAACACATTATTAGAATAATTTGCAATAAAAATCGCCTTACTGAAAGTTGCCCCCTATACAAGGAACTACGAATTCTACCTTTAAGACACCTTTACATCTTTAAAGTTCTTAAAGAATTTTATAAACAGAGTGGTAATATTGGTCGCCGAAATTTGCAAGTTTATAATTTACGTTTTAATTATTTAAATCTTGTCACCGTTCCCACAGCGAACAACACCCATTTTTCAAACTTTTATAACAGCTCCGCGATCTTTTAATAAGTTGCTTTTGTGCAGCAGAACAACGGTAAATTTTAACCCATATCTAAATAAAATAAAGAAGTGGCTTTTCATAATTGATTTAAGTCACCCCACGTCAGTTACCAATTTAATTATTTTATTGTTAAGTATGTTTCATTCAGCTCTAACTATAAGTTAAGGAATGTTAACTATTATTTCTTCCTTTATGTTAAAAGTTCACACCAAACTGTAAGTTCTGTCTTATCTAGATTTCAAAATTCCATCTGCTGCCATAGTTGTTCAATTAATCGAAACTTGACTTCGTGGTATTGTGATGGCTCATTATCATGAATTGATAATCCATCGAGTAATCTCTTCAGAGGACACATGATTGCTCTTTGCCTTCGAATAGCACTCGTCATTTTCGATTGTTCTTGTTGTGCGCTTCTTGCTGATGGTGCAGGCGCGTCTTCTAGATGCAATTATCAAAAGATATTATAGCCTTTTCCAAACATTTGGTATACTGTTGAACCAATACTGTGACTTCCTTGAAATAATTTTTGGTAAAATATTCAAGTTTGCTATCAATGTGCGGAAGTCTCTTGATCTTCTGGTCACCCTGTTTAAAATTCTTCCACTGCTCTTGAAGCTGTAGAAGCCTTTCTTCAAAGTACACCCTTGTGGTCTTTCGATCGGGTGAATCTTTTTTGTAGTTGGAGATGATGCGCTAGATTTCTCTAGCGCTCCCCACTTGGGTCACCACGCAATCTTCGAATGATATCATCATTACAGATAGGTATATCAGCCAAAATGAGTAAGTAGATGAAGATAAGATGAATTGTAGATATGAAGATATGATATCTATGTACGATCAATAAATTGATTAAGAAGATGCGAACTTCTCGATTTGTATATATATGTATGGTGAATCAATTGATTGTGACGACGATAAGTTGTAGTTATGTTTATCTATGGATGATGATTCAATTGATTACGACGACGATTAGTTGTAGGTATTTATATCTATGAATCGTCGGTTGATAAGATGACTATGTATCTCAATCAGTGGTTCGAATGATCAGTTAAATCACGTTTCGGTCACCGAAATCAAAATGTTTAGACTCGTTTATCTAATTGTTTGATTTTCAAGCATATTAACTTGAAGATTAGTTCATCTTTGAGCCAAGCACTTCAACTTGTTCAAAAGTATTTAACTAATGAAATCAAAACGCATTGATTGAATACCTTTTGATAATGATTGTTTTATTACTAAATTAATACTGTATTTATACTATTAGTTAAAGATATTAATAATTGCTCATGACTATAAAATTACAGTATTACAAATATTTACTTAAGCCTAGAAATAATTACATAAGTAGAACACAGAAACAAAATACACACTATATGAAAATGATTCCAACACACTAAGGAACCACCAAAAATATCTGTAACACCACACTTGCTGACTCATCGTCAGAGGAGCAATTCGTCAAATTTCGTATTTCTGGAAATATTTTCATGTGTTCATTGAAAACACCAATTTTGCGAGACAAGGTCATTTTTTCGGACCTTGCCGAAGTCAGTCGATTTAGTTTTTGATGTGTATCCAACTAGTGCGTTCAGAAGCTACTGAAGGTACAGGTGCTGACAAGATACGCACTACAACTTTACTTACTAAATATTCCTGGGGAAAATTACCAGCCCGGAGATGTGTTCTCCCAGGAGTAGAATTCTCCAATTATGAATTCAATTATTTTTCCTTCCGAAAGCGGGAAAGAGAGCTATAAAAAATCCCTAAGGGATGAACTGATTCCACTGCAGATACCACAATGGTTGTATGTACATTCATACGTAACTACATATTTCATTAAATTATTTCACTAAACACTTTAGAGTTAACAAAGTTGCATTCAAGTACTTGTTAGATATTCTCGCAAGGTCCTATCAGCCAGCTTGAAAGCGTTTTGAAATTCCTCTAATTAAAATATTGAGTCGGTGTTTACCCTTTATTTGCTGAAAAAACGGCGCGGAGCTTGAAACAGACAATAATGTTGGTTTATCCAAATCTGGTTTGATGCAGTGTTTTCTAAAGTCCTGCAAATCTATGAGGAGCAGCAAAAATAGTGTGTAAAACGGCTGAAGAAAACAGAAAAGTTGCTTTAGCTTTTACCGCGAATCACAACGTTCATTTTTGCAGATTTAACTTGTTCGTTGTTTTTGACTTAAAAAATAATTGAAATTTTATTTATATTTTAGTTGCATAAAGTGGAAACTTTTTTCTCATTTTCCCAGCAAATTTGTCGGGAACAAACGAGCGCCAAATGGGAAACAATGATCCCTTTTGGTCTACTTTTTTCCCGGGTATTTTGTTTTAACATATTCGAACTTCGAAGTTTGTTTAGAATAATGGAAATGGAAAAGAGAAACAAATCCTGGGAGTTTTTTTGTTTGTAATAAGAGAGTAAGGAAAAGAGAAATATATCCCTGGGATATACTTACAAAAAAGATTAATACTGTCGAGAGCAAGTTAAATTGGAGAGCGCAGAAACATATGGAAAACATAATCGAAATTACTGGGGGCCTAGAACTAACAACAACAATGAGATTGAATGCGCACACAAAATATTTCAAAGTGGATTGGATGTTTCTGTTTCTCCATCTGACATTCAGCAATGCTTTGCTAAGCGCGTATGGAATCCAAACTCTGCTGACCCTTCAGGAAATAAGAAGAAGTATAGCAATGTTCTCTGTGTTCACCTTGCCTCCATGCACACCAAACAGTTAATAATGAAGAGCAAGAGGAAAGCTGTTAAGAAACTGAATTGTTCTCTATTTGGTCCTGATAGTAAGAGTAGTATATTAATCTCCGATTGCTTTACACGGTACACTCGTGCTCTGTTTATTGAAGCTAAGAAATGTAAAAAAGAAAAAAACTTTCAAGTATCTTTGGCTTAAGAATTCTAAAATATTGTTAAGAAAAGTAGATAAGGGTAGGGTTATTAGTGTAAGATCGTTTGATGATTTGGCGTCTTTGTAAGACTAATTTGTCTTTCATTTAATTTCATTTAATTTCTAATTCATCCGAAAGCCTAGATCATAAAAGTATCAACCCAACCTCTACTACAGAGATAATGTTTTTTGTAGTTATTCTGATGAAGGCAATTCATTTCTTGATGTTATATGCGTAGCATGCGGTAAAACATTGATTTGCTTGTATGCAATCTTAAAGCTCTAGCATACCTACCAGATCTTATCCTTGTTTCCGAAATTTCGATTTTTGATTATGAACTCTATGTTTTTCAATTAATGGTTATAATTTCTCTTCAAAAACAAACGAATCTTATTCTGCTGGTGGAGTAGGGGTCCTTGTATGTAAATCATTGGGAGACAATGTTGTTCGCCACTGTTTGTTCTTCGCGGATGTCATTCAATTGTCATGTAGTATAAATCTAGTAATCTGTTTAATTTTGTTTGTGTCTATAGACTTCATACCCATAGTTTGGATTCATTTTTAAGTCAATTTTCAACTTTTTAAACAATATTAAATCACCTCTTCTTGTTATACTAGGTGATCTAAATATTGATATTTCAACTTCTTGTACTGTTTCTGATTCGCGTCTTTTTCTGATAGCTGAGCATTGTCTTACGACCTCAATTAATGAACCTACAAGGACAGCCTCAGGATCTTGTCTAGATCACGTATTTGCTCGTTTTAAAGAATTATCTTTGAGTCAATGTTAGGGTATTTGCTTTGATCTTCATATAACAGATCACTGTATGACTGGAACTTTGTTTAGTGCCATGAAAAACTTGAAACGTAGGACAAATACTTCATCTTCATTTATTAGAAAAAGGTTAAATTTTGATCTTCTGAACAATACCTTACGTTTTGAAAATTGGAATACAGTCTTTGCCGAAAGTAATTCTTCAAAAGCTTATGATTTATTTCAAGAAATTTTACAATCTTATATAAGTACCTACAGCTACAACATAGTGATAAAAAAATTCGAAATGAATTTGAAGCCTTGAATAAACCGTATTATACTGAACAAAATTTAAACTAAAAATAAGTTACGTAGAAAATATTCATGAAGCATCCATGGAATACTGTTTTAAAAAGCCGTTACAAAAAAAATTGCCAAAAGGTTAACTACGAAATAAGTATGCGTCGTGGTAGACATTTTTACTCTTTAATGAGTAGTTCGCAGGGCAACCTTAAAAAGGAATGGAAAGCTATAAGAATGTAACTAACGCTAATTCATCTAATATTTCAAACTCGATTGTACTTAATAGTGATGGTGTTGAAGTTGATGACCCGATGATTGTCGCTAACCAATTCAATGACTTTCTTGGTTCTGTTGGTCAAAACTTCGGATTGAATTGATATCTGACATCGATGTGAAGCCGATATTGGGTTGGTAGATAGCACATATAATAGTACAGTAAAACCTGCTAATCGGGACACTCTAGAATCGGACCACCTCATATTCGGACAGCACCGTATGCACTCCCTACTCTTTTTCATACAAATTTGCCCTTATAATCGGGGCACCTGCTAATCGGACCATGGACCACTAAGATAATGTATGTATGCGTTGCTTACTGTATTCATCTGCCTACTTAGCCCAGGCTTAGGAAATACGAAATATGTATGCATCGCACTTTTTTTATTTTGTTAATATGTTGTAACCCTCGCAAACGCGCGCAGGTTACTTTTGCTTTATTTGGTGATATCCCAATAAGTTTAAAATCTTAGCTTTAGTTAGTTCGCAAATGAAACAATTTGAATTTTTTATGTTTCTTGCAGGCAGAGGTTTCATGTCAGTCAGGGCAATTAGCAATTGATATGTTAAAGGTGTTTGGTTTGGTTCTCAATAAATCTACTAAGTTTAAAAATAAAGTAAAAGAACAATGAGTAAACGAAATTACTGTGATCTTGATCTGGAAAATAAGGTTGACATTTTTAAGTGTTTCGAAGATGCACATACATATATCTCAGACAGATCTTGGAAAAAAATTGTATGTCAGCAAATCTCAAATCCAAAGAATTTTAAGCGCGAAAGAGGACATCAAACTGCGATTTAAGAAATTCGTTGTATTCCAAACAAAACCTATGAAGTCATTTGTATGTTTTGCCGAAATTGATGTCTTGATATTCAATAGGTTTTGCTTAGCTCGACAAAAGAATGTGCCGATTTCTGGTACAATTGTCCTATTTTTTTGGAAACTTGTAGGTGATATATGCACTGGCAGTCGTATTTTTATGTACATGTCCAATTGAAAAGAATCCTCTACAATCGGACCACCTCGTAATTGGGCCTTTTCTTTGGTCCCAAGCATGGTTCAATTTGTAGTTTCTTTTTTGACCCAGTAACTGGATCTGAGCTACATAGTTTTATCAAGTGTCTCAATAGCTCGTACTCTTTTGGTGATGATTGTATTCCAAATCAAACACTAAAACAAATCGCACTCAAGGCTCAATATATCTAATAGCCTAGCTCACCTTATTAATTTAAGCATTTGCACTGGAGTTTTTCCATTAAAACTAAAATGCGCTAGCATTATTCCACTTTTTTAAAAAGGTAATATACAAAAGAGGTTAATAATTATTGTTGCAAAGTAAAAACGCACCAAGCTAAAATAAAGATGTTTATTGAACAAGAGATGAGAATAGAATAAGTACAATGAGTTACATGAAAAAGAAAAGTACATAAGGCAATAGAAAGAATTCAATTTACATAGGTACAGTAAAGCAAGTGTATGTAATAAGAGTGTTGCGTTGATTGTTTCGTTCAATTATTGTAATGAAAATTACTGTAGTGTACAATGAGTCGAGTAATATTTTAACACACCCCCACAATGCAATACTCTAATAATTATTATAAACGTACATACATACATAATACAAAATATTTAAACAATTTTTAAGCCCATCATTGATGTGAACCTTGTGTGCTTTGGTCTTGCTAGGTTTTTTGTCAGCATGTCGGCCATCATATCTCCAGAGCATTGGTATTTGGTTTCAATTATGCCTTGTTTTATGAGATCTCGAACAAAGTGATATCTTATATCAATGTGCTTCGTTTTCGGGTGATGAACTGGATTTTTTCCAAGTTGTTGTGCACCTAGATTGTCGTTAAAGAGAAGAATTGCATTATTAAATAATTTAACGCCAAGTTCTAAAATTAAATTTCTTAAAAATACAGCTTCTTTACTGGCTTGACATAAAGCCATATACTCAGCTTCTGTGCTGCTGAGTGCAACTATAGTTTGCTTCTTGGACTCCCAAGAAATAGCGCCACCCGCTATTATAAATACGAATCCTGTATATGACTTTCTATCGTCTAAGTCTCCAGCCCAGCCAGCGTCAACAAAACCTTTGAGGTGCTCTGAAGTTTTTTTGTATGTTAACTTTGCGTTGCAGGTAGTATTTAGATATCGAAGTAAATGTTTAAGGGCAACACAGTGTTCTGCATGAGGGTCTGTGTTGAATTGTGACAGCTTACTCATAGTATGAACAATATCAGGACGCGTAGACACAGCCAGATACATGAGTGCTCCCACTAAGGATTGATATGAGCTGGGGTCTTCCTTCTTACATGAGGTGCTTGAACATTTCTGTAGTTTAATACCTGGATCCAGTGGTGTACATGACGGCTTACACGTTTGCATTCCATGTTGTCTAAGGATATCCAAAATATATTGACTTTGATGAATGCTAATTGGTCCCCTCTCTTCTTCTCTTTCAATTTGAATTCCAAGAAAATATTTAAGCGGTCCTTTATCCACGCATTCGAATTCAGCACGAATTTTTCTTTTTATCTCTGTCAAGGAAGATTCATTAGAACAGGCTATCATCATATCATCGACATAAATAACTATAATATTAAATTCGAGTTCATTGTTCATGATGTAAACGCAACAATCGACGTTACATTTTACAAATCCGATTTCTTTTAGACTTTTATCCAACCTTTTGTTCCACTCTTGTCCTGCCTGTTTTAATCCGTATAAAGACTTGCGTAACTTGCAGACTTTATTAACATTGCTATCATCTATGAAGCCTTCGGGTTGGGACATATAGACTGATTCCTGAAGCTCACCGTTTAAGTAAGCTGAAGTCACGTCAAGGTGGTGTAGCAGAAGCTCGTACTCAACAGCCAAGGCAATAATTAAGCGAATGGTGGAGAACCGTGCAACTGGGGAGAACGTTTCCTTGAAATTTACCAGATATTTCTGTGCACAACCTTTCGCCACTAGTCTACATTTGTGTCTTTGTATACTTCCATTTGGGTTTCTCTTTAGACTAAACACCCATTTGCAGCCTATAACATCAGTATTGTGAGGACGATCTACCAGCTCCCAAGTGTTGCTAGACAACAGAGCATCCATTTCAATGTTCATTGCAGCTTTCCAATTGTCGGAGTCTTTGCTTGACAATGCTTCAGAAACTGTCATTGGCACAGGTTCATCTTCAACAGAATTTACAGCTTCGATGACGTTGAACTGCTTCATTGTTCGACCAGGCTTACCAGTACGAATTATTCTTGGACGACCAGGTCCTATTGCATAACCAATTTCTTTATCAGTCGACGCATCTACTTTACATTCATCTTGAGTTACAATTTCTTCAGCCGTAGCTGGTGGGTTAGCCTCAATACAAGATGTAGATTTTAATTCTGTTGTAAGGTAGTCTACTGATTTGTTAGACGGAACTTGATTAAAATTTTCAAAAAATACAACGTCACGGCTTTTCTCAACCCTTCTTTTTAACGGGTCGAACAAACGATACGCCTTGGATTCATCCGAGTAACCAACCATATAAAACTCTTTTCCCTTTGCTGAAAATTTGGAGCGACCATTTCTCTTATCAAGCACAATAGCTTTCGAACCAAAAAGCTTAAGATGAGAAATGATTGGTTTTTCACCAGACCATAGTTTAAACGGGGTCAAATGGCCAGCCACTTTAGTAGGTGATCGGTTTCGTTGGTATGATGCTGTATTAACAGCTTCTCCCCATAAATACTCAGAAAGTCCAGAACCGACTAGCATGCACCTTGCCATTTCCACTAATGTGCGATTTGCCCTTTCGGCAACTACATTTTGTTGGGGAGTATAATCAACCGTTAACTGCCTTTTGATTCCATTCTCTCTTAAATACTCATCAAACACCTTGTTTACGAATTCCTTACCATTATCGCTGCGAATGGTTTTAATCTTGCATCCTGTTTCAAGTTCAGCCATCACTTTAAATTGTTTAAGAACCCCAAAAACCTCATCTTTGCTTTTGATTAAATAAACAAATATTTTTCTCGATTTGTCGTCAATAAATGTGAGAAAAAATTTCGCTCCCCCCGCTGGTGCTGAAGGTATTCGCATTGGACCGCAAACGTCAGTGTGAACTAGTTCAAGCAATTCTGTACTTTGATTTGAAGACTGCTTGGGGAACGGTTTCGTACATATTTTTCCTTTGTCACAAACAACACATTCTATCTTTTGAACAGATGCATTAAAACCTAGTCCAATCACCATGTTGTTCTGTTTGAGTTGTTGTAGACTGTGGACGTTTAAATGTCCGAAACGTTGGTGCCATTTTTGTAATTCGTCTACCTCCTGTGCAGAACCAAAACTTAAAACTTCAAATTCAAGCTCTACGACAAACAAGTTATTCCTTCGATTTGCTTTTAGAACTGTTTTATTAAATGTATTCTTAACCGTAGCTATATTTTCAGAGAAGGCTACCATCCAATGATGCTGAGTTATCTTGCTTACAGATATAAAATTACCGCGTAGTTCAGGAACAAACAGTACATTATTCAGAACAATTTTACCGCTTGAAGAACTCAAAATAACTTTACCGATTCCACTTGAAGAAACTGATTTATCATTGGCTAACTGTATTTGTTCAGAGTATCTAACATCTAAATAGCTAAAATATTCCTTATTGCAGCACATATGCGACGTTGCTCCACTATCTAAGCACCATTCATCTGACTTGAGCACACTAGCCTCGGTTGTTGAAAATAGCCCAAAAGAAGTTGTTGTTGAACGATTTTTGCTGTTGCGGCAATTAACTGCAAAATGGCCCCTTTTACCGCATACGTAACATTTACCCTTATTTTTATAACTACTGTTATTAAATTTATGACTCGACTTAACAGAAAAAATTTGCTGATTCGCTTCACTGCTGTTGCTGCTACCTTTTTCGTGACGTCTTTGCTCCTCCTCTAATAATTTTATTTTTAAATTCGTAAGAGTAGGCAATTGGTCTCGGCTTTCAATTGCCACTATAAAATTTTCATAAGTTTCAGGTAAACTACATAATAGTATTATACTTAACAGTTCGTCTGGAATTAAAACGTGGATCTCATGCATTTTTTCCACAACTTCGAAAAAATCATTAATATGAGTAGACATGGACTGACCGTCTATCATTTTCGCATGCATAATTTTTTTAAAAAGACTCACCATACGAGCTGGGCCACTGGGTTTGTAAGTATCTGCGAGTTTGTCCCATGCTTCCTTGGATGTTTTACAGTGCTTCAAGTAGATGAGTTCGGATGGCTTAAGGCTCAATAAAATCGTTGCGAGGGCTTTTCCATCTGCGATTTTCCATGCTGTAATTTGTTCTGGTTTCGTATCCGCAGGCAAAAGGTATGATCCATCGGTATATGCCCACAAATCTGCATGTATGAGCACACTTTTCATCTGAATGGTCCACGTAGAGTAATTTTCTGAGCTAAGTTTCTCAATTTGATAAAGAGAACTCATTTTTCTTTTAAAATTGCGAATATAGCTTGATAGTAATCGAAAAACGATACTTCAATAAAACTACAATTTAATTTGATTTTCGACACACGACTTCGACATACGAATTTTACTATTTTACTCGGTCTTGGCTATTATTCGACACACGAAAAAAAATGCCTCTATCTATCATAGCAACCTGGGCCCATAACCTGTTGCAAAGTAAAAACGCACCAAGTTAAAATAAAGATGTTTATTGAACAAGAGATGAGAATAGAATAAGTACAATGAGTTACATGAAAAAGAAAAGTACATAAGGCAATACAAAGAATTCAATTTACATAGGTACAGTAAAAGCAAGTGTATGTAATAAGAGTGTTGCGTTGATTGTTTCGTTCAATTATTGTAATGAAAATTACTGTAGTGTACAATGAGTCGAATAATATTTTAACAATTATAGACCTATTTCATTGATTTCCTCCATATGTAAGATAATTGAAAAATCTCTTAAATATAGGATGTTATATTATCTTAACAAAATAAATTTCTGTAATAGTTCACAGTTCGGTTTTAGGGAAGGACTTTCTTCTTGAATTCCGCTCGTTAGTTAATAAGGGATTAGATGACAAACATTATTGTACTGGTTTGATTGTAGATATAGGGTATGGCATTCGATAGGTTGACAATAGCATTCTCTTTAAAAAATTACATAATACTGGATTCCGTGGATTTGTTTATAATTGGCTTGTGTCCCACTTAAAGGACAGAACTCAAAGAGTTAAAATTAAAGATTTTTTCAGTAACACTAGCGTTTCAAACCTTGGTGTTCCACAAGGTTCTGTCTTGGGTCCTATTCTGTTTGTCGTCTATATAAACTCTCTGTTCAGCCTTCCATTCCTAGATAAAGTAACGGCTTTTGCTGACGATCTTGGTATAGCTTATGTCTCACCTAGCCATCTTAGGTTTGTGGTTGACTTAAACTTTGATACCCACCTACTGAAATTAACTGTAACAACAAAACTAAATTGACGTATTTCAGTCTAAGAATACAAGCGTTTTGTGCTACAAAAATAAAACGTAATAACATTTTTTCAGTGTGAGTTATCTGCTTGTTTTTTGTTTTTATAGGCTACTATTAAGATTTATCAAAATAAATGATTGAGATACTGAAAAAAGGATTTGGATAGTGCAGCGATACCATTCTTTGCAGTCCATTATTTCCGTCCAAAAGGAATTTAGGCTGGAGTTTGGCGGTACTCCCCCGCTTAGATGGACCATTATGAGGCTGGTGAACATGTTTGCCGAATCTGGAAGTATCGAACGAAGACTATATCATCGAGATCCCAATGTTGGGGTTCAGGATACAATCGTGACTGTTCCATCGTCAATACAGGCAAATCCAAGTGTTTCGACTCGAAACTTATTGGGCCGAATTGGAGTTAGCAGACGGTCATTACAACGGATACTTCATGATGACTTAAGCTTGTTTCCGTACAAAGTCCAAATTACAAGCAAGTTAAACCCCCAGGATTTGCCTGTTGGCCTGGAATTTTGCCGAAAAATGATTGCAATGGCCAAAGAAGACAACACATTGATAAATTGTTTGTTCATGTCTGATGAGGCCCATTTTGACTTAAACGGCAATGTTAACAAGCAAACTTGCCGTATATAGAGTGAATTTAATCCAGAAATGCTCCATGAGACGGAACTGTACCCAGACCGAGTAACTGTGTGGTGCGCAATTTCATCAAAGTGTATTGTCGGGCCATGCTTCTTTGCAGAAAACGGTGTAACACAAACTGTCAATGGGGACCGTTATTTAAAGATGTTGAAATATTTTTTTTTACCCTGAACTTCGCCGAATACGTATCCCTTTCAGCAGGATTCGGTTTCAAGAAGATGAAGCAAGTGCACACGTAGCCACACAAGTTATGGCGGAGCTCCAACGAAAATCCCCAAACAAATTGATATCCAGAAACTGCACTTTCCGCTTGCCTCTATGGTCATTTGACCTGACTGCACCAGACTTCAGACATCGATTAAAATAAAAGTTATTTATATTTCTTATTGGAGCATGATTCGTGTGTCACCCTGTATAAATATATTATTCCGTAGTAGAAACTGCCAAAGTTATAGAATGTTAAATTATACATGTAATGGTGGAGTCACTTTACTGCCATTTGATTAAGGTAAAGTCTGATGTGGCAATTGTTTTCGAGTTTAAATAGTTAATGACTTTAAATACCTAGGTATTTCATTTGATCAAAATATGAGTTGTACAAATCATATTTCATCTTTAGAGCGATATCTACGTTCTTCGACCGGTAATCTTTACCATCTCAAAAAATTTTGAGTTCACCTAACTTTAAAAGCTGCTTATTTTGGACTATTCCATTCTAAACTTCAGTATGGGATTAGTTGCTAGTGTGATGCGTATCAAACTAAAATACAGCCTGTGGTCATTTAGCAAAAGTGTGCTACCAGAAAAATATGCGTGGTCAGCGGGCTGTATACTTCTACGGTGCTCTTAAGATCAATTAGCATTCTACCTCTGATATATTTATGTTATCTAAAATATTCTTCATAAGATGTGGATATCTACAGAGTCCAAACTCCGATGTCCATAATTTGCGAAGCAACCTTCACAACTATGTATCTGTCCCCTCACTTCGACGATTCACTTAAGTAACTTCTACTCCATTGTGTCCTGCAAGCTCCTTAACATGTTTCCTGTAAATATTCGTTGTATTCGAACCTTAAATTTATTCTTACAAAAAGGTAAAATATGGCTTCTTGAAATTGATCATAACCAAATCGAAGTTTTGTTGACCTACTTCAATTAGTTTTAAGCTTATTCAATTGCCCATATTTTGTATATAACAAAAATAATATTTTTGGATTTTTGTTCCTTCGTTATGTTAGTCTTTCCTTAATATCTTTCACCGCACATAAATCAAATATGAGTGGCATTTACCACTATTTAAATTTTTTAATATTAAATGTCACTATAACCATCCTTCATTATATTTCTTTTAAACATTGTATTCTTATGTTCTGTTACTTACATAAATATATTCTTATTATAATTGTTTTCGTTTTAAGTAGACGAATATCAAGTACCACGAACCAAATTGATCAATCCGACGAAAGAAAAGGAAAATAATACCCAGTACAATTAACAACGTTATAAATGATTAGTTTTTATTGAATGGATAGAGAAACAATAAATATATATTAATGATCCTCAGCCTAATGGTTAATGGTGTGATGTGATGCCCTCTGTGGTCGAAATCCAAGTGAACGAGAACAAGATAAGATCGATAACAGCAAAATTATAATCGTAGATTTTCTACAAACTAATATTCGCACAAGAGTGCATTGTGGTTGCGATCCGTGGATGCTGTTGCAAAACAAGTGCAGAGAGAGTTTACCACACCATTAACCAGCAAAATAGAAATAAATGTATGTACGTACACTGTACGAAATATTAATCAGTAATTAAGATATGTAGGTTTTAAGTAAAAGCAAACAAGATGAATCCATAAGTTAAAAAATTATTTAAGAAATAGGTTGAATCATTAATATTTATGTTGATTCCCAAACATACCGGCCCCTGAAACTAGTTTTGACCGATGCAATTCGGCCCAAGACCCATTTCGATGGTGGAAGACTGGGTTCTTTAATCACGACTAAATCCCCAGGCTTATAGTCGATCGTGGTTTTCTGCCATTTAGGTCTTGTTCTTGTAGAGATGCCAGATACCCGGCTTGCCATCGTTTCCAAAAGCCATGGACCATGCTTTCAATATGATTCCAAAACGAACGGTGGTTGGTTGGAGTATCGTTATAGCTCGGTTCAGAAACAGCTGTGAGTGGTTCACCTACAAGAAAATGAGCTGGGGTTAGCGGGCTTAAATCAAAATCAGACACAGAACATAAAGGACGAGAATTTAGTATGGCTTCTACTTGTGTTAGAAGAGTATAAAATTCTTCAAATGTTAGACTTGAGCTTCCAACAACACTACGCAAATGAAGTTTAACTGACTTGATGCCAGATTCCCATAGCCCACCAAAGTGTAGAGCAGAAGGAGAATAAAATGCCACGATATGCCATCCTTGGCGAGGGCAGCAGTAATTACATCATTATGGGGTTGTGCCATCACCAGGGTGTGCATCTCAGTTAAGCACCTACGGGCTCCATGAAAATTTGTCCCGTTGTCCCTGTACATGTTTGTGCACTTGCCACGCCGAGAAACAAATCTTCGCAACGCTGCGATAAAAGCGTCTGTAGTGAGGTCACTGACCAGCTCGAGATGAATGGCTTTCGTAGCCATACACACGAACAAGGCTATATACGCCTTGGACATTTTAGCCTTATGACAGCGGGATAGTCTGATGGTAAACGGCCCTGCATAATCACATCCTGTATTTGTAAACGGGCGTCTAGGTTGGATACGATACGAAGATTACCCATAATAAGACAAGGTTTACAATTGTGGATCAGTTTTCGGATGAGATTGCGGCTGCCCATAATCCAAAATTGTTGGCGAACGAAGGCGAACGTTTCAAGGACTCCTGCATGTATCGGTGATGAAAATCTGTAACAATGAGGTTAGATATTGAGTTAGTTTTTGGTAAAAATGATAGGATGTTTAATATTAAACGATACGCTAGCATTTTTGATGCATCCACCGATGCGAAGAAGCCTATCAATATCCAAGAATGTAGCATACCTTAAAAGTTTTGATTTAGCAGGTAGTTGGTTTTTGGTTCACAAATGTATGATGTCATCTTCGAAGAACTTAAGTTGGATGAATTTTAAGATGGCGATCCTAGCCTTTTGAATTTCAACAAAGCTCAATCCATGAACTCCTCGGGGTTTTGTTTTTGGTTGAAGACATGTTCAGCAAGCGACGTGACGAGTGCATGACTTACGATTAATTTCTCCTCTCGTCTGGCTGATTCAGCATCCAAAGTATTTGGAGATAGGGTTGATGCTGGCTATTGGTCTTCTGGACCAGATAATGGACATGATGGGCCTGTCCACCAAAGACTGTGATTGAATAGATTTGAAGATGTTAGACCACGTGAAGCACAGTCAACAGGGTTCGATTCTGAAAGCACATATCGCCAAGCGGATCTATTTATTTATTTATTTATTTATTTAAATCTATCAAGTACATCAAATCTTTTTTAGATTGATAAAATAATACATATATGTACATAGATAATAGATTAAGTTCACTAACAACTAAAATATAAAACTTATAAAGAATTTAATATTGTGGCTTTACATAACTCTCTATTAATGTTAAAGTCGATTAAATGAAAATTTTGATTAAAATAAAAACAAGAATTGGTTATGGGGTTATTCTGGCCATAGTTGGTGTAATGTCTAGGGATGTTGAAGAATTCGTTTTCTCTAGGTCTAAGGCAGCGTTGAGGTGCATAAAAACCAAAAAAAGAAAGCAGAGTTGAACAGTCAATATGACCAAATATGACTTCATGAGCAAACATAGTTTAATAGTACGATCTCCTTTTATCAAGGGCTTTAAATCAATAAGTTAACATCTCGTTTCATACGAAGACATTTGCGGATATGAGTAAAGTTTGCGGAGAGCAAATTTTGTGAACTTTTTTTGAACCCTTTCAATGCGAAACATAGTTGTGTTGTGGTAAGGGCACCAAACAACAGAGCAATATTCAAGAACAGAACGAACTAGTGCAACGTACAATGATTTAAAGGTATACGGATCTGTAAAATCCTTTGAGTTTCTCATAATAAAGCCAAGCATTGCGTTAGCTATAGAAATTATATATTCAATATGAGAATTAAATTTAAGCTCAGGGTCAAAAATAACCCCCAGATCTTTTTGCAAATATAACCTTTTAAGACTAGTATTGGAAATGGTGTAATCAAATATTATTGGAGTTTTTATTCGATGAAAAGTCATAACTGAACATTTATTAGTATTCAAATGCAAGCGATGCTTGCTATACCACTCAGTTACACTTTCAATATCACTTTGAAGTTTAATACAATTTTGCAAGTCTCTAACTTCCATAAAAATCTTAAAATCGTCTACAAATAAAAGCTTTTCAGCTTTTAAGATAACAGAAGGTAAGTCATTTATAAAAATTAAAAATAGGAGTGGACCAAGATGGCTTCCTTGGGGCACTCCTGAATAATTATTTATAGTTTTAGATGAAATACTAACTACTTTTACTGATTGAGTGCGATTGATAAGATAGCTTCTTATCCATTTTAAGAAATTTGAATGGAAACCCATGCCTTGTAATTTACATATAAGAACGTTATGTTGAACGCGGTCAAATGCCTTAGCGAAATCTGTGAAAATGACATCTACTTGATTTCTAGTTTCCATGGATTGAAGGCAATAACTAGTGAAGATTGACAAATTTGTCGCAGTTGACCTTCCACCTACAAAACCATGCTGAAATTCAGATATATAGTTCTTTATCAATGCATAAATTTTCCTTTTTACAATAGCTTCAACAATTTTAGGTATGACTTGAAGCTTAGCTATTGGCCTATAATTTTCGACTGCCTGTTTAGATCCAGATTTATGAATAGGAGATATGAAGGAGTGTTTCCAGCAATCCAAAAACACACCTTCAGTAAGAGAAAGATTGAAAATTAAATGAAGAGGAATAACGAAGCAAGATTTTAGTTTTTTAAGAAAGATTGGAGGTATACTATCTGGCGCTAGGCTTACAAAGTCTTCAAGAGATGATAATTCAAAAAGAATCTCTTCATTCGAAATTGATAAAAAACCCAAATCCAAGGTGGAGCTAACTTCACTTAGAAATTTAAGACCAGAATCTTCCAGAACAAAATTCGATTGAAAGTAGCTTGCAAAAAAATCGCAGATTTGATTAGGGTCACTACTAGTTACTTTGTTATAGCTCATAGTTGATGGTATACCTGAAGATTTCATTTTTGTATTTATGAAACTCCAAAATGCTTTCGAATTTTTTTAAATTTTTGATTCAACGGACCAAAGATGCTGCCGGTATAAAAATCTTTTAAGGAATTCGTATTCTTTTCTTAATCGGCAAAATTCATTTCTAAAAGAGAGATCAATTTTGCTTTTTTTTAAAACCCGATACATAGCTTTTTTTAGATTAGAAAGTCTTTTATGAAACCAAACCGGATTACTGGAGTTACTACATGCTTTCATAGGAAAAAATTTAGAGAAGACTTCATCTACGACATTCCTAAACATTTTATATTTTTGGTTTAAACCACCACTGCCAAGAACACTATTCCAATCCATAACCGACAAATAATTATTAACATCATTATAATCGACTTTAAAGAAATCATATTTGAACGACTTATCTAAGCTATTGTTAACAATGTCCGAATTAATATAAGAAATATCAAAATTAACAATTAATGCCTTGTGGTGTATTCCACGATTGGCCAACAAATAATAATCAGGTTCTGTTACAAAAGCATCAAGCTCCATATGTGTAAAAACAAGATCAAGCCACCTTCCCAAATTATTCTGGATTGAGTTAATCTGAGCTAAATTTAAAACTGACAAAAAATCAACGACTTCAATTTCAAAATCTTTAAGAATATTATATGCAATTAAACATTTATCATCTTCGGAGTAAGACCACTTAATATGAGAAAGATTAAAATCACCCAATACAATTAAAAATAAATTACAATCTAAAGCATTGGCTATGTGTTTAATAAATTAAATTAAATTTAATAATTTAATAAATACTTACTGTGGAATTCGGTGGTATATATGATACACAAAAATATAATTTAATATAAGTATTATCAATAGAACGAAAAAAATCCATTCTTATACAAATTTGTTCAATCAATTCAGATGAATCATACAAATCTATTTGCCTACTAATAAAAGATGAATTAACTGCGAACAATACTCCTCCTCCTCTTGTAACATCAGTTGCAGCTAAGCATCGATCACGTCTGTAGACAACAAATCTAGCATCAAACAATTCAGACGTAAGTATATTCATGGTGAGCCAGGTTTCAGTGAGAGCAATTAGAGCATATGGAGAGTCAGCAAAAGCAACATAGAAATCAGTTGTTTTCGATCTCATGCCACCCACATTATGATAGTAAATCGCCAAATTAAAAGGAGACAAGTGAAGCGGCAACTGAACAGTAGTATTAGGATTAGAATTAGACAAAAATGATACTGAGCTTATGTCAGGTCTTCCTGAAGCCGTACTCCTTCGTTTTTTAAATCGAATCGAAATGCACGTAGCTTCGTTCCTATAGGCCAGATATTTTCATGGTACATTGCATCATTGTATTCAGCTGGAACACCAATTTTAAAATTTATGAACTTAATATTTTCTTCCAGTTCACCTCGTTTAATTAGCTTGTAGCATGAAATTACACTCGGATTTAAGCAGAGAGCAGCAGTTAATGATTAACAATCACTTCACATGAGATAGAAGGTCGGAAGCTACCAAGGTGAAACCAATTTAGTTTTAGTACCACATCATTTTGAAGAATATCACAAGAGCCTCTAACAGTTCTGGCAAAATGATTTCGATTGACAACCTTACGTGCGATAGATTCATTCTCAGCAGCTTAACCATTGTTAAATGTAACAGCATTTCCACCAGCATTTAGAGCGTCAGCAACACCATCAAGATCAGCAACAACAGCAAAATCAGCATCAATTATAGTATCAGCAATACCAGCTCCAACGTCGTCGTCAGCAACACCATCAGAAACGTTATCACTAGCAAATCTGGTAATCTGCATCTGGTAATGCCTCCAAGATAGCGGCGGTTCTATTGGCTACAAAGGTTGCCCACCGACGTGGGGGAGGTGCAAGCCAATGCAGCACGATTTCGGAATCACACCACGCAAATGTTCTGTGAATCTTAATATTGAGTGACGATCTTACCAGTGTTATTAATGGGGCCACTTTTGTTTTAGCAGCAACGATTACAACATTCACTTTTCCATTCGAAGGTTTTGAGAGGGCATAAATTACCGCAGGGTAAACTAACGATGAAACATCTGAAAAGCCGTGAAGCTCGATAGTTTCTTCACACGAAAACACATTAGGCGAGACATGTATATTTTCAAAATATGGCATTTCATCGCGATAGTTCAACCATTTTTTAGCGAAGGTAGAAGGCAGGGGATCATCCCAAACCAAATTCAGTCCAGAAGACCAAAGAGATTGAAATAACATTTTAAAAAGTACCACTGAAGGGGCTAAGATTCCCAAAGGGTCGAAAATACTGGCTATTTCAGATAATAAAGTTCTTCTTGTTATCGAGGGACAAGGATTGGAAATTGAGAGGCGGTAAGAGTACATATCAAAAGCAGGGTTCCAGTACATTCCTAATACTTTTATTAATGACTGCGAACGTTCAAGATTCATAAAACTGTACTCGCAATCGTCCAGATTTTGCTTAGCTAGTAGAGCCCAACAGCTGGAGCTCCATTTACGAAGCTGAAGGCGAGCTTTCGACAGTAATGAAATGAGCTCAGACTATAGCTCTAGCACGTCCTTTAGTGAGTTTCCACCTGTCATGACGTCGTCAACGTAAACGTCACTAAGTGAAACCCGAGATGCATTCGGATGCAACGTTTTAGTACGCAACGGAGCAGACGCAGTACTATACGTTACCGTTCGTAATCGATAATGTTCAATTGGGCTATTTGGGCTTCATCTCCACACGATTCGTTGATAGTCACAGTCCCTTTCGCGTACCCATATTTGTCGTAACATTTTAACAGTATCGGCGGTAAATACGAAACGATGTTTTCGAAACCGAAGACGAACCAAAATTAGATCGCGTTGTATAGACGGACCGATCAACTATTGGCTATTCAATGATTTTCCGTTAGAGTGTTTTACGGAACCATCAAACACGACGCGAAGCTTTGTAGTCGAACTTTCCGGCTTGAAAACGGCATGGTGGGGTAAATAGAATTGACACGATGCGTTTCTTTGAATTTCTCTATGAGAAATAAGTTCCATATGACCCAGTTGAAGGTACTCTTGCATAAATTTGGAGTGCTGCTGCCGCAAATCTGGATTAATTCGGAACCGACGCTCCATCGAATGCAACCGTGAAACCGCTGATTGTAACGTACCTTCGAATTGTGGTAAATGCCTTTTAAACGGAAGCGAAACCACGTAATTTCCATCGGGCGCGCGACTAAATGTGTTTTGGAAATGTTTTTCAGCTGGATCGTTAATGACATCAGTTATGGTTATGAACCTGAACCTTGTTGACTGCCAGCGCTTATAGTATAAGTTTTGAGTTTTTTTTATATTTGGACCCCAAAAAACAAGTGATAAATTTCATTATTTTGGATTATGTAATCATTATTACTTTTCGCATTAGCCCTTGTACATTTTAAGTGAATTTTTATCTTTGCTAAGTTTAAATTTAAAAATAAATTTTTTTCATTAAAGACAGTACATTTTTGAGTGAAAAGTGTTATTAGTTTCTAATCTTTTCCTCCATCACTACCGCTAAAGTTTCTTTTTTCTTGTTTCTTTCTATCAACAATTATTAACTTTGAGTGACTCTGCTGATTATTTATTTGCTCTACATAAACTTTCGGCTAATCAATATACATACCTAAGCTTGCTGTTTCCTTCTTGCCCGGTGAGTGAAACATTTTACTTTGTATATGTTCTGCCTATGAAGCAAATTCGATGCTACATGTATATCTTGCTTCGATGTTCATGCTGCATCCACTAACAACTTGAGACCCTATGATGCATCTTTACCCAGCTTCACCACTTCCTAACAGCTTGTGTGTGGACTTTTTCTAATTTGCTCAATAGTAAACAGTGAGCTACCTAAAATTCAACAATAATATCTACGTTCATTCTTGCCTTCTGGATTTGTCAACACAAACTCCATCTTCGATTAATGTTCTTGATCTTCGAATATTCGCGTAAGTAATAATAATACACTTCGAATAGCAAATATCCAAACCAACTTTATTTTCCGGCTAAAGTCACATCAATCGGTTCGCGTAATTGATGGTACACTTAAAACCAAAAATATTGATCTTTCTGATCATCAATCGATAAAAAACTTTTGTCTTTTGTTCATACATTATATTCTCCTAATAACCACACCCATTGCAGTTTCGATAACATTAACCGTGATATACGCACTTCGCTTGAATCTACACTAAGCTCATATACTGTTGAAAACATTAATGAACAAATTCAAGTTATTCGGTCCGACCTAGATCTTTTCATACAATCTACACAAACTCAATGTCTTCAGCCTCCTGCCAACTCACTTCAATTGTTCATGAACTTATGTCGAAAATTTCTGACATTAGCAGCGAACTTACTATTACACGTACCTCGTTTCATGGTATTATCGACGAAATTAAAATCGATTCCTGTGAACTTGATGAAATACACGTTCAACCAAGATGCTCTAATTACAATACATAAATTCCAGCTGAAATGATAGAGTCTACCAATAATCTTTCCCTCTCTTGTTCACTTCCCGTTCCACCACCAGTACCATCATCAACATCTTACAATATTATCATCGGTAACAGTCCGGACAAAATCACCAGCAATTTGAACACCAGCAACGTTAAGATTAATAATACAGACGAAATTGACATCAATTCTTCCCATGTATATAAATGACGATAGCACTAAATAGTATAAACGATAGTACTAAAATATCTCATCCAGCACCGCCAGTTTCTACTCTTCATCAATCACCTCAGACTATTTATAAATTTGGTACAATTTGGACCCCCTCAGAATGGCACAATCGCCTCAAGAAAATCTGTGCTAATCAACCTACTTGCAAAAAAATAACAATTTTCATCGTTAAAGGTGACCTCTTCGCGCTAACGAATCCTGGATTCTACACTTTTTTAAAAACAATTATAGATTCGTTCCTACCAATTGTCAACGCCTTGGTTTTGGAACTTTCAAAATCTCAATACCTCGTACTTATGAACGGCTGTTTTCCTCCTGTCCTCGCTTCCTAAGAAAAAGTATGATGAAGATTGCACTTTGGGTTGAAAAACCATCGTCGTTTAAAAGTTTAAGGCCTTATTCTAAGTTGTATAATAATAAATTATTTTCGAAACCTAGTAATAATTCTCCTGTTTCTCCTCACTTGCCAACTATAATGCCTTCTCTTAACACATCAACTTCTAATTCTAGACCAACAAAATATCCAAATTTCCATTTATCACACGTCCTTAATCCATCTGTACAATCAATCAATAACAATCATTCCCCTCATTCAGCATTACTTAACAATTCTCTTAAGCAATACAAACTTAATAACTCTCCCGTAGATAATACAAATTTCCGCCATTGTTCTAACCCAAATGCATCTTTAACTTCTTTTTTAGACCCAATTCTTCCTTCTTTGGTAAAATTAACTAAACAGTTTACAGACTCCTGTGATGACGGCCGTTTTGTATTGTCTCGTTTGTGAGACCCGAAAACACATACCAATGTCAGAAATTACATCGCCTATTTTCACGATAAACCTGATTATATTTGTATTGATGGGAAACCCAAAACAAACTTGGAACTTTCCATATTAAAGGAAGGCCTTCCTATCAACTTCGTAGCGTTAAAAAAAATCTTTTTTCAAAATCACGAATTTTTTGATATTTCGCCTCTTAATGTAGCCAATGAACTCCACGCTTATGGCACGTTTTTGAGGTCCAGGCTGAGATCACATGCTCCAAAAAAGTTTTTTCGTCGCTAATACTATCGCCTCTCAACCCTCAGCGACAACAAACCAAATAAGCATGAATATCTGTCTATTTATTATCAAAACGGACGTAGTCTTCGAACTAAAACCAATGAAGTTTATCTTAACTCCCAATAATTGCCTTATAATTTATATGCCCTAACCGAAACTAACCTTTCCGAAAACATTGCAAGTAATGAGCTTTTCACCTCTGAATTCACAGTTTATCGTAAGGATATTTTAGTTCCCGATAATTCTAGCTCTAATGCAATCAACCCTATAGGTCGTGGTGTTCTATTCGCACTCCCTCCACAATAAATGAAACAAACTTTGGAAAAAATTTCTTAAATCAAAATCTAGCCCTGACTTTTCTAACTTCACCTTAACTTATAAAAATTTCTCTGTGTTATGTGAATCTCTATACTCAAACCACCTTTCCAAAATGAAGCTGAATTAAGTTATTTTAGTTTCATGAACGGCTGCGGTCAGACTTCATTAACTTCCATCATAATTGATGTATCTTCAGTCATCGATAAGATAAACCTGCTCCAAAATGATTATTCTTCGGGTCCTGATGGAATTCATTCAATTGTTTTAAAAAACTGTATGAACCTAGCCCAACCTCTCACTGCCCTTTTTCAACTATCTACTGCAACTGTAGTTTTCCCTAAGCTATGCAGGATTCTTTCATAATACCGATTCATAAAAACGGACCTAAAACTGATATTCCTTAATACAGACCTATAGCAAAACTCTCATGTATCCCAAAACTTTTTGAAAGCATTATCTACGATTCCCCTTTCTTCTATTGCAAACCAATTTTCTCACCTAAGCAACATGGATTTTTGAAGGGAAGGTCAACGACCACCAACCTCACTGAATTTGTGTCCAGTACACTTTGTGCCTTAGAAGAAGGTAAAGAAGTCGATACAATCGCTACTGATTTTAGCAAAGCGTTCGACAAAATATCGCATAATACTCGTATTATTCTACTCAAACTAAAAAAGCTCGGTTTCCCCCCTTTAATAATATCATGGATTACTTCCTATTTGGCTAACCGTCAATATAGGGTTATATTTAGGTCTTGTGTATCAAACTTAATCTGTGGAACGTCTGGTGTCCCACAGGGAAGTCACCTAGGACCTCTTTTTTTTTTAACCACAAATGATGTAGGCAAAATCTCTTCTGATTCAGATGTTTTAACCTATGCAGATGATATTAGAATATATAATCATATTTCCAATTCTGCAGATACCCAATCACAGCAATTCGAATTGGACAAATTCTTTATTTGGTGTCAAGAAAACCTTCTGGAACTCAGCATCAAGAAATGCCAAGTCATAATGAACCAATTCCTATAGTCACTTCAATCCGTGATCTAGGTCTTTTATGTGACTCCCAACTTAATTTTCTTGACCACATTGATAGTGCGACAAACAAAGCTAAATCTTCACTTGGATTCATTAAACGCTGGTCTAAAAGATTTGCCGGTCCTTATGTCACTAAATCCCTTTATATGACTTTCGTTAGACCCCTTCTCGAATATTCATCTCAGGTCTGATCCCCCTATTATCAAGTCCACATTAAACGAATTGAAGCCGTCCAGCGAATATTCATTCGCTTTGCCTTACGTGGTCTGGGTTGGGATGATCCTTTCAACCTTCCACCATATTCAGAACTTCTTAAGCTTTTAGGCTTAAGAATGCTGACATCCTGTTCATTCATCAGTTATTAAATGGTTGTATTGATTGTACTATTCTCCTCCAAAATATTTATATTCATACGAGTCCCCGCCGTTTTAGATCCGTTACCTTGTTTCGACTCCAATACCACCGCACTGAATACGGCCAAAATGAGCCCTTAACTAGAATGTTGAGCACAGTCAATAATTGTATCGTATTTGACCTTTACTTAAGTAAACCCGCCTTAAGGCATGCACTCCTAAATTCCTGAAAACCTTCCGTTAATATTGATTCAAGACTGTTCTTTTTTTGTTTGTATTATACTAATTGTTTATGATTTAAGTCACTTTATTGTATATAATGTTTGTAATATATAATGTAATTCTAGTACTTTTTTTAAGTGGCTTGTATTAAACTTAATAATAAAATTAAAATTAATAGAATTATGAGAAGGAACTTGTTCTAGTTCCCAAAATCGTTGGAGAAGCGCATCCACGTCAAGCGCGAAATGGATTTAACACGAGAAAGTAGGTTCAAAGACACGTATCCTTTAGTTTGCCCTGATCTTCTGAACAATACCTTACGTTTTGAAAATTGCAATACAGTCTTTGCCGAAAATAATTCTTCAAAAGCTTATGATTTATTTCAAGAAATTTTACAATCTTATATAAGTACCTACAGCTACAACATAGTGATAAAAAAATTCGAAATGAATTTGAAGCCTTGAATAAACCATTTTATACTGAACAACATTTAAACTAAAAATAAGTTACGTAAAAAATATTCATGAAGCATCCATGAAATACTGTTTTAAAAAGCCGTTACAAAAAAAATTGCAAAAAGGTTAACTACGAAATTAGTATACGTCGTGGTAGACATTTTTACTCTTTAATGAGTAGTTCGCAGGGCAACCTTAAAAATGAATGGAAAGCTATAAGAATGTAACTAACGCTAATTCATCTAATATTTCAAACTCGATTGTACTTAATAGTGATGGTGTTGAAGTTGATGACCCGCTGATTGTCGCTAACCAATTCAATGACTTTCTTGGTTCTGTTGGTCAAAACTTCGGATTGAATTGATATCTGACATCGATGTGAAGCCGATATTGGGTTGGTAGATAGCACATATCATAGTACAGTAAAACCTGCTAATCGGGACACTCTAGAATCGGACCACCTCATATTCGGACAGCACCGTATGCACTCCCTACTATTTTTCATACAAATTTGCCCTTATAATCGGGGCACCTGCTAATCGGACCATGGACCACTAAGATAATGTATGTATGCGTTGCTTACTGTATTCATCTGCCTACTTAGCCCAGGCTTAGGAAATACGAAATATGTATGCATCGCACTTTTTTTATTTTGTTAATATGTTGTAACCCTCGCAAACGCGCGCCGGTTACTTTTGCTTTATTTGGTGATTTCCCAATAAGTTTAAAATCTTAGCTTTAGTTGGTTCGCAAATGAAACAATTTGAATTTTTTATGTTTCTTGCAGGCAGAGGTTTCATGTCAGTCAGTGCAATTAGCAATTGATATGTTAAAGGTGTTTGGTTTGGTTCTCAATAAATCTACTAAGTTTAAAAATAAAGTAAAAGAACAATGAGTAAACGAAATTACTGTGATCTTGATCTGGAAAATAAGGTTGACATTTTTAAGTGTTTCGAAGATGCACAATGTATGTATATCTCAGACAAATCTCAAATCCAAAAAATTTTAAGCGCGAAAAAGGACATCAAACTGCGATTTAAGAAATTCGTTGTATTCAAAACAAAACCTATGAAGTTATTTGTATGTTTTGCCGAAATTGATGTCTTGATATTCAATAGGTTTTGCTTAGCTCGACAAAAGAATGTGCCCATTTCTGGTACAATTGTCCTATTTTTTTGGAAACTTGTAGGTGATATATGCACTGGCAGTCGTATTTTTATGGACATGTCCAATTGAAAAGAATCCTCTACAATCGGACCACCTCGTAATTGGGCCTTTTCTTTGGTCCCAAGCGTGGTTCAATTTGTAGTTTCTTTTTTGACCCAGTAACTGGATGTGAGTTATATAGTTTTATCAAGTGTCTCAAGAGCTCGTACTCTTTTAGTGATGATTGTATTACAAATCAAACACTAAAACAAATCGCACTCAAGGCTCAATATATCTAATATCCTAGCTCACCTTATTAATTTAAGCATTTGCACTGGAGTTTTTCCATTAAAACTAAAATGCGCTAGCTTTTTTAAAAAGGTAATATACAAAAGAGGTTAATAATTATAGACCTATTTCATTGATTTCCTCCATATGTAAGATAATTGAAAAATCTCTTAAATATAGGATGTTATGTTATCTTAACAAAATAAATTTCTTTAATAGTTCACAGTTCGGTTTTAGGGAAGGACTTTCTTCTTGAATTCCGCTCGTTAGTTAATAAGGGATTAGATGACAAACATTATTGTACTGGTTTGTTTGTAGATAAAGGGTATGGCATTCGATAGATTGACAATAGCATTCTCTTTAAAAAATTACATAATACTGGATTCCGTGGATTTGTTTATAATTGGCTTGTGTCCCACTTAAAGGACAGAACTCAAAGAGTTAAAATTAAAGATTTTTTCAGTAACACTAGCGTTTCAAACCTTGGTGTTCCACAAGGTTCTGTCTTGGGTCCTATTCTGTTTGTCGTCTATATAAACTCTCTGTTCAGCCTTCCATTCCTAGATAAAGTAACGGCTTTTGCTGACGATCTTGGTATAGCTTATGTCTCACCTAGCCATCTTAGGTTTGTGGTTGACTTAAACTTTGATACCCACCTACTGAAATTAACTGTAACAACAAAACTAAATTGACGTATTTCAGTCTAAGAATACAAGCGTTTTGTGCTACAAAAATAAAACGTAATAACATTTTTTCAGTGTGAGTTATCTGCTTGTTTTTTGTTTTTATAGACTACTATTAAGATTTATCAAAATAAATGATTGAGATACTGAAAAAAGGATTTGGATAGTGCAGCGATACCATTCTTTGCAGTCCATTATTTCCGTCCAAAAGGAATTTAGGCTGGAGTTTGGCGGTACTCCCCCGCTTAGATGGACCATTATGAGGCTGGTGAACATGTTTGCCGAATCTGGAAGTATCGAACGAAGACTATATCATCGAGATCCCAATGTTGGGGTTCAGGATACAATCGTGACTGTTCCATCGTCAATACAGGCAAATCCAAGTGTTTCGACTCGAAACTTATTGGGCCGAATTGGAGTTAGCAGACGGTCATTACAACGGATACTTCATGATGACTTAAGCTTGTTTCCGTACAAAGTCCAAATTACAAGCAAGTTAAACCCCCAGGATTTGCCTGTTGGCCTGGAATTTTGCCGAAAAATGATTGCAATGGCCAAAGAAGACAACACATTGATAAATTGTTTGTTCATGTCTGATGAGGCCCATTTTGACTTAAACGGCAATGTTAACAAGCAAACTTGCCGTATATAGAGTGAATTTAATCCAGAAATGCTCCATGAGACGGAACTGTACCCAGACCGAGTAACTGTGTGGTGCGCAATTTCATCAAAGTGTATTGTCGGGCCATGCTTCTTTGCAGAAAACGGTGTCAATGGGGACCGTTATTTAAAGATGTTGAAATATTTTTTTTTACCCTGAACTTCGCCGAATACGTATACCTTTCAGCAGGATTCGGTTTCAAGAAGACGAAGCAAGTGGACACGTAGCCACACAAGTTATGGCGGAGCTCCAACGAAAATCCCCAAACAAATTGATATCCAGAAACTCCACTTTCCGCTTGCCTCTATGGTCATTTGACCTGACTGCACCAGACTTCAGACATCGATTAAAATAAAAGTTATTTATATTTTTTATTGGAGCACGATTCGTGTGTCACCCTGTATAAATATATTATTCCGTAGTAAAAACTGCCAACGTTATAGAATGTTAAATTATACATGTAATGGTGGAGTCACTTTACTGCCATTTGATTAAGGTAAAGTCTGATGTGGCAATTGTTTTCGAGTTTAAATAGTTAATGACTTTAAATACCTAGGTATTTCATTTGATCAAAATATGAGTTGTACAAATCATATTTCATCTTTAGAGCGATATCTACGTTCTTCGACCGGTAATCTTTACCATCTCAAAAAATTTTGAGTTCACCTAACTTTAAAAGCTGCTTATTTTGGAATATTCCATTCTAAACTTCAGTATGGGATTAGTTGCTAGTGTGATGCGTATCAAACTAAAATACAGCCTGTGGTCATTTAGCAAAAGTGTGCTACCAGAAAAATATGCGTGGTCAGCGGGCTGTATACTTCTACGGTGCTCTTAAGATCAATTAGCATTCTACCTCTGATATATTTATGTTATCTAAAATATTCTTCATAAGATGTGGATATCTACAGAGTCCAAACTCCGATGTCCATAATTTGCGAAGCAACCTTCACAACTATGTATCTGTCCCCTCACTTCGACGATTCACTTAAGTAACTTCTACTCCATTGTGTCCTGCAAGCTCCTTAACATGTTTCCTGTAAATATTCGTTGTATTCGAACCTTAAATTTATTCTTACAAAAAGGTAAAATATGGCTTCTTGAAATTGATCATAACCAAATCGAAGTTTTGTTGACCTACTTCAATTAGTTTTAAGCTTATTCAATTGCCCATATTTTGTATATAACAAAAATAATATTTTTGGATTTTTGTTCCTTCGTTATGTTAGTCTTTCCTTAATATCTTTCACCGCACATAAATCAAATATGAGTGGCATTTACCACTATTTAAATTTTTTAATATTAAATGTCACTATAACCATCCTTCATTATATTTCTTTTAAACATTGTATTCTTATGTTCTGTTACTTACATAAATATATTCTTATTATAATTGTTTTCGTTTTAAGTAGACGAATATCAAGTACCACGAACCAAATTGATCAATCCGACGAAAGAAAAGGAAAATAATACCCAGTACAATTAACAACGTTATAAATGATTAGTTTTTATTGAATCGATAGAGAAACAATAAATATATATTAATGATCCTCAGCCTAATGGTTAATGGTGTGATGTGATGCCCTCTGTGGTCGAAATCCAAGTGAACGAGAACAAGATAAGATCGATAACAGCAAAATTATAATCGTAGATTTTCTACAAACTAATATTCGCACAAGAGTGCATTGTGGTTGCGATCCGTGGATGCTGTTGCAAAACAAGTGCAGAGAGAGTTTACCACACCATTAACCAGCAAAATAGAAATAAATGTATGTACGTACACTGTACGAAATATTAATCAGTAATTAAGATATGTAGGTTTTAAGTAAAAGCAAACAAGATGAATCCATAAGTTAAAAAATTATTTAAGAAATAGGTTGAATCATTAATATTTATGTTGATTCCCAAACATACCGGCCCCTGAAACTAGTTTTGACCGATGCAATTCGGCCCAAGACCCATTTCGATGGTGGAAGACTGGGTTCTTTAATCACGACTAAATCCCCAGGCTTATAGTCGATCGTGGTTTTCTGCCATTTAGGTCTTGTTCTTGTAGAGATGCCAGATACCCGGCTTGCCATCGTTTCCAAAAGCCATGGACCATGCTTTCAATATGATTCCAAAACGAACGGTGGTTGGTTGGAGTATCGTTATAGCTCGGTTCAGAAACAGCTGTGAGTGGTTCACCTACAAGAAAATGAGCTGGGGTTAGCGGGCTTAAATCAAAATCAGACACAGAACATAGAGGACGAGAATTTAGTATGGCTTCTACTTGTGTTAGAAGAGTATAAAATTCTTCAAATGTTAGACTTGAACTTCCAACAACACTACGCAAATGAAGTTTTACTGACTTGATGCCAGATTCCCATAGCCCACCAAAGTGTAGAGCAGAAGGAGAATAAAATGCCACGATATGCCATCCTTGGCGAGGGCAGCAGTAATTACATCATTATGGGGTTGTGCCATCACCAGGGTGTGCATCTCAGTTAAGCACCTACGGGCTCCATGAAAATTTGTCCCGTTGTCCCTGTACATGTTTGTGCACTTGCCACGCCGAGAAACAAATCTTCGCAACGCTGCGAGAAAAGCGTCTGTAGTGAGGTCACTGACCAGCTCGAGATGAATGGCTTTCGTAGCCATACACACGAACAAGGCTATATACGCCTTGGACATTTTAATTAATTTCCCCTCTCGTCTGGCTGATTCAGCATCCAAAGTATTTGGAGATAGGGTTGATGCTGGCTATTGGTCTTCTGGACCAGATAATGGACATGATGGGCCTGTCCACCAAAGACTGTGATTGAATAGATTTGAAGATGTTAGACCACGTGAAGCACAGTCAGCAGGGTTCGATTCTGAAAGCACATATCGCCAAGCGGATCTATTTATTTATTTATTTATTTAAATCTATCAAGTACATCAAAACTTTTTTAGATTGATAAAATAATACATATATGTACATAGATAATAGATTAAGTTCACTAACAACTAACATATAAAACTTATAAAGAATTTAATATTGTGGCTTTACATAACTCTCTATTAATGTTAAAGTCGATTAAATGAAAATTTTGATTAAAATAAAAACAAGAATTGGTTATGGGGTTATTCTGGCCAAAGTTGGTGTAATGTCTAGGGATGTTGAAGAATTCGTTTTCTCTAGGTCTAAGGCAGCGTTGAGGTGCATAAGAACCAAAAAAAGAAAGCAGAGTTGAACAGTCAATATGACCAGATATGACATCATGAGCAAACATAGTTCAATAGTACGATCTCCTTTTATCAAGGGGCTTTAAATCAATAAGTTGACATCTCGTTTCATACGAAGGCATTTGCGGATATGAGTAAAGTTTGCGGAGAGCAAATTTTGTGAACTTTTTTTGAACCCTTTCAATGCGAAACATAGTTGTGTTGTGGTAAGGGCACCAAACAACAGAGCAATATTCAAGAACAGAACGAACTAGTGCAACGAACAATGATTTAAAGGTATACGGATCTGTAAAATCCTTTGAGTTTCTCATAATAAAGCCAAGCATTGCGTTAGCTATAGAAATTATATATTCAATATGAGAATTAAATTTAAGCTCAGGGTCAAAAATAACCCCCAGATCTTTTTGCAAATATAACCTTTTAAGACTAGTTTTGGAAATGGTGTAATCAAATATTATTGGAGTTTTTATTCGATGAAAAGTCATAACTGAACATTTATTAGTATTCAAATGCAAGCGATGCTTGCTGCACCACTCAGTTACACTTTCAATATCACGTTGAAGTTGAATACAATTTTGCAAGTCTCTAACTTCCATAAAAATCTTAAAATCGTCTACAAATAATAGCTTTTCAGCTTTTAAGATAACAGAAGGTAAGTCATTTATAAAAATTAAAAATAGGAGTGGACCAAGATGGCTTCCTTGAGGCACTCCTGAAAAATTATTTATAGTTTTAGATGAAATACTACCTACTTTTACGGATTGAGTGCGATTGATAAGATAGCTTCTTATCCATTTTAAGAAATTTGAATGGAAACCCATGCCTTGTAATTTACATATAAGAACGTTATGTTGAACGCGGTCAAACGCCTTAGCGAAATCTGTGAAAATGACATCTACTTGATTTCTAGTTTCCATGGATTGAAGGCAATAACTAGTGAAGATTGACAAATTTGTCGCAGTTGACCTTCCACCTACAAAACCATGCTGAAATTCAGATATATAGTTCTTTATCAATGCATAAATTTTCCTTTTTACAATAGCTTCAAAAATTTTAGGTATGACTTGAAGCTTAGCTATTGGCCTATAATTTTCGACTGCCTGTTTAGATCCAGATTTATGAATAGGAGATATGAAGGAGTGTTTCCAGCAATCCAAAAACACACCTTCAGTAAGAGAAAGATTGAAAATTAAATGAAGAGGAATAACGAAGCAAGATTTTAGTTTTTTAAGAAAGATTGGAGGTATACTATCTGGCGCTAGGCTTACAGAGTCTTCAAGAGATGATAATTCAAAAAGAATCTCTTCATTCGAAATTGATAAAAAACCAAATCCAAGGTGGAGCTAACTTCACTTAGAAATTCAAGATCAGAATCCTCCAGAACAAAATTCAATTGAAAGTAGATTGCAAGAAAATCGCAGATTTGATTAGGGTCACTACTAGTTACTTTGTTATAGCTCATAGTTGATGGTATACCTGAAGATTTCATTTTTGTATTTATGAAACTCCAAAATGCTTTCGAATTTTTTTAAATTTTTGATTCAACTGACCAAAGATGCTGCCGGTATAAAAATCTTTTAAGGAATTCGTATTCTTTTCTTAATCGGCAAAATTCATTTCTAAAAGAGAGATCAATTTTGCTTTTTTTTAAAACCCGATACATAGCATTTTTTAGATTAGAAAGTCTTTTATGAAACCAAACCGGTTTACCAGAGTTACTACATGCTTTCATAGATACAAATTTAGAGAAGACTTCATCTACGACATTCCTAAACATTTTATATTTTTGGTTTAAACCACCACTGCCAAGAACACTATTCCAATCCATAACCGACAAATAATTATTAACATCATTATAATCGACTTTAAAGAAATCATATTTGAACGACTTATCTAAGCTATTGTTAACAATGTCCGAATTAATATAAGAAATATCAAAATTAACAATTAATGCCTTGTGGTGTATTCCACGATTGGCCAACAAATAATAATCAGGTTCTGTTACAAAAGCATCAAGCTCCATATGTGTAAAAACAAGATCAAGCCACCTTCCCAAATTATTCTGGATTGAGTTAATCTGAGCTAAATTTAAAACTGACAAAAAATCAACGACTTCAATTTCAAAATCTTTAAGAATATTATATGCAATTAAACATTTATCATCTTCGGAGTAAGACCACTTAATATGAGAAAGATTAAAATCACCCAATACAATTAAAAATGAATTACAATCTAAAGCTTTGGCTATGTGTTTAATATTGGAAACATGAGCTTAATAAATACTTACTGTGGAATTCGGTGGTATATATGACACACAAAAATATAATTTAATATAAGTATTATCAATAGAACGAAAAAAATCCATTCTTATACAAATTTGTTCAATCAATTCAGATGAATCATACAAATCTATTTGCCTACTAATAAAAGATGAATTAACTGCGAACAATACTCCTCCTCTTCTTGTAACATCAGTTGCAGCTAAGCATCGATCACGTCTGTAGACAACAAATCTAGCATCAAACAATTCAGACGTAAGTATATTCATGGTGAGCCAGGTTTCAGTGAGAGCAATTAGAGGATATGGAGAGTCAGCAAAAGCAACATAGAAATCAGTTGTTTTCGATCTCATGCCACCCACATTATGATAGTAAATCGCCAAATTAAAAGGAGACAAGTGAAGCGGCAACTGAACAGTAGTATTAGGATTAATTTTAAAATTTATGAACTTAATATTTTCTTCCAGTTCACCTCGTTTAATTAGCTTGTAGCATGAAATTACACTCGGATTTAAGCAGAGAGCAGCAGCTAAATGATTAGCAATCACTTCACATGAGATAGATGGTCGGAAGCTACCAAGGTGAAACCAATTTAGTCTTAGTACCACATCATTTTGAAGAATATCACAAGAGCCTCTAACAGTTCTGGCAAAATGATTTCGATTGACAACCTTACGTGCGATAGATTCATTCTCAGCAGCTGAACCATTGTTAAATGTAACAGCATTTCCACCAGCATTTAGAGCGTCAGCAACACCATCAAGATCAGCAACAACAGCAAAATCAGCATCAATTATAGTATCAGCAATACCAGCTCCAACGTCGTCGTCAGCAACATCATCAGAAACGTTATCACTAGCAAATCTGGTAATCTGGATCTGGTAATGCCTCCAAGATAGCGGCGGTTCTATTGGCTACAAAGGTTGCCCACCGACGTGGGGGAGGTGCAAGCCAATGCAGCACGATTTCGGAATCACACCACGCAAATGTTCTGTGAATCTTAATATTGAGTGACGATCTTACCAGTGTTATTAATGGGGCCACTTTTGTTTTAGCAGCAACGATTACGACATTCACTTTTCCATTCGAAGGTTTTGAGAGGGCATAAATTACCACAGGGTAAACTAACGATGAAGCATCTGAAAAGCCGTGAAGCTCGATAGTTTCTTCACACGAAAACACATTAGGCGGGACATGTATATTTTCAAAATATGGCAATTCATCGCGATAGTTCAACCATTTTTTAGCGAAGGTAGAAGGCAGGGGATCATCCCAAACCAAATTCAGTCCAGAAGACCAAAGAGATTGAAATAACATTTTAAAAAGTACCACTGAAGGGGCTAAGATTCCCAAAGGGTCGAAAATACTGGCTATTTCAGATAATAAAGTTCTTCTTGTTATCGAGGGACAAGGATTGGAAATTGAGAGGCGGTAAGGGTACATATCAAAAGCAGGGTTCCAGTACATTCCTAATACTTTTATTAATGACTGCGAACGTTCAAGATTCATAAAACTGTACTCGCAATCGTCCGGACTTTGCTTAGCTAGTAGAGCCCAACAGTTGGAGCTCCATTTACGAAGCTGAAGGCGAGCTTTCGACAGTAATGAAATGAGCTCAGACTATAGCTCTAGCACGTCCTTTAGTGAGTTTCCACCTGTCATGACGTCGTCAACGTAAACGTCACTAAGTGAAACCCGAACTGCATTCGGATGCAACGTTTTAGTATGCGTATCGATAAAAACGGAGCAGACGCAGTACTATACGTTACCGTTCGTAATCGATAATGTTCAATTGGGCTATTTGGGCTTCATCTCCACACGATTCGTTGATAGTCACAGTCCCTTTCGCGTACCCATATTTGTTGTAACATTTTAACAATATCGGCGGTAAATACGAAACGATGCTTTCGAAACCGAAGACGAACCAAAATTAGATCGCGTTGTATAGACGGACCGATCAACTATTGGCTATTCAATGATTTTCCGTTAGAGTGTTTTACGGAACCATCAAACACGACGCGAAGCTTTGTAGTCGAACTTACCGGCTTGAACACGGCATGGTGGGGTAAATAGAATTGCCACGATGCGTTTCTTTGAATTTCTCTATGAGAAATAAGTTCCATATGACCCAGTTGAAGGTACTCTTGCATAAATTTGGAGTGCTGCTGCCGCAAATCTGGATTAATTCGGAACCGACGCTCCATCGAATGCAACCGTGAAACCGCTGATTGTAACGTACCTTCGAATTGTGGTAAATGCCTTTTAAACGGAAGCGAAACCACGTAATTTCCATCGGGCACGCGGCTAAATGTGTTTTGGAAATGTTTTTCAGCTGGATCGTTAATGACATCAGTTATGGTGATGAACCTGAACCTTGTTGACTACCAGCGCTTATAGTATAAGTTTTGAGTTTTTTTTATTTTTGGACCCCAAAAAACAAGTGATAAATTTCATTATTTTGGATTATATAATCATTATTACTTTTGGCATTAGCCCTTGTACATTTTAAGTGAATTTTTATCTTTGCTAAGTTTAAATTTAAAAATAATTTTTTTTCATTAAAGACAGTACATTTCTGAGTGAAAAGTGTTATTAGTTTCTAATCTTTTCCTCCATCACTACCGCTAAAGTTTCTTTTTTCTTGTTTCTTTCTATCAACAATTATTAACTTTGAGTGACTCTGCTGATTATTTATTTGCTCTACATAAACTTTCGGCTAATCAATATACATACCTAAGCTTGCTGTTTCCCTCTTGCCCGGTGAGTGAAACATTTTACTTTGTATATGTTCTGCCTATCAAGCAAATTCGATGCTACATGTATATCTTGCTTCGATGTTCATGCTGCATCCACTAACAACTTGAGACCCTATGATGCATCTTTACCCAGCTTCACCACTTCCTAACAGCTTGTGTGTGGACTTTTTCTAATTTGCTCAATAGTAAACAGTGAGCTACCTAAAATTCAACAATAATATCTACGTTCATTGTTGCCTTCTGGATTTGTCAACACAACCTCCATCTTCGATTAATGTTCTCGATCTTCGAATATTCGCGTAAGTAATAATAATACACTTCGAATAGCAAATATCCAAACCAACTTTATTTTCCGGCTAAAGTCACATCAATCGGTTCGCGTAATTGATGGTACACTTAAAACCAAAAATATTGATCTTTCTGAATTTTTAATTTATTAAAAAAACTAAAAAAAATAAGATATTTACCAGAAAAGTAAAAATTTACTTCTTTTTAAGAAATTAAAAAAAAATAAAATAATACTAGTTCTAAATATGGAAAATAAAATAATTATACCGAAAGAGTATCGTGTCGCGGTCTCTGCGGTAAATCATACCACCCCCTATGTTTTGGACTTAACAAAAGATCATGTGGTTATTTAAAAGAATACTTGGGTTACTTTGTATATCTTAGTGACGAGTGTAAAAATATCTCCCTGTCTCATATTCTTCTTGCAGTTAAATGTCTTAGTGACTCTACTAACTCCATCATAGCTGACAATAATCGCTTTCATAAAAGTATTCTTGCTCAATTTCAAAATTTCGATGTCTTTTCTAAGAGTATAGGAATTTTGAATAATACAATCGAAACCCTTTGCAATCGTTGTATCTCTAGTCAATCATCAATCGATAAAAAACTTTTGTCTTTTGTTCATACATTAAATTCTCCTAATAACCACACCCATTGCAGTTTCGATAACATTAACCGTGATATACGCACTACGCTTGAATCTACACTAAGCTCATATCCTGTTGAAAACATTAATGAACAAATTCAAGTTATTCGGTCCGACCTAAATCTTTTCATACAATCTACACAAACTCAATGTCTTCAGCCTCCTGCCAACTCACTTCAATTGTTCATGAACTTATGTCGAAAATTTCTGACATTAGCAGCGAACTTACTATTACACGTACCTCGTTTAATGGTATTATCGACGAAATTAAAATCGATTCCTGTAAAATTGATGAAATACACGTTCAACCAAGATGCTCTAATTACAATACATAAATTCCATCTGAAATGATAGAGTCTACCAATAGTCTTTCCCTCTCTGGTTCACTTCCCGTTCCACCACCAGTACCATCATCAACATCTTACAATATTATCAGCGGTAACAGTCCGGACAAAATCACCAGCAATTTGAACACCAGCAACGTTAAGATTAATAATACAGACGAAATTGACATCAATTCTTCCCATGTATATAAATGACGATAGCACTAAATAGTATAAACGATAGTACTAAAATATCTCATCCAGCACCGCCAGTTTCTACCCTTTATCAATCACCTCAGACTATTTATAAATTTGGTACAATTTGGACCCCCTCAGAATGGCACAATCGCCTCAAGAAAATCTGTGCTAATCAACCTACTTGCAAAAAAATAACAATTTTCATCGTTAAAGGTGACCTCTTCGCGCTAACGAATCCTATATTCTACACTTTTTTAAAAACAATTATAGATTCGTTCCTACCAATTGTCAATTGCCTTGGTTTTGGAACTTTCAAAATCTCAATACCTCGTACTTATGAACGGCTGTTTTCCTCCTGTCCTCGCTTCCTAAGAAAATGTATGATGAAGATTGCACTTTGGGTTGAAAAACCATCGTCGTTTAAAAGTTTAAGGCCTTATTCTAAGTTGTATAATAATAAATTATTTTCGAAACCTAGTAATAATTCTCCTGTTTCTCCTCACTTGCCAACTATAATGCCTTCTCTTAACACATCAACTTCTAATTCTAGACCAACAAAATATCCAAATTTCCATTTATCACACGTCCTTAATCCATCTGTACAATCAATCAATAACAATCATTCCCCTCATTCAGCATTACTTAACAATTCTCTTAAGCAAGACAAACTTAATAACTCTCCCTTAGATAATACAAATTTCCGCCATTGTTCTAACCCAAATGCATCTTTAACTTCTTTTTTAGACCCAATTCTTCCTTCTTTGGTAAAATTAACTAAACAGCTTACAGACTCCTGTGATGACGACCGTTTTGTATTGTCTCGTTTGTGAGACCCGAAAACACATACCAATGTCAGAAATTACATCGCCTATTTTCACGATAAACCTGTTTATATTTGTATTGATGGGAAACCCAAAACAAACTTGGAACTTTCCATATTAAGGGAAGGCCTTCCTATCAACTTCGTAGCGTTAAAAAAAATCTTTTTTCAATATCACGAATTTTTTGATATTTCGCCTCTTAATGTAGCCAATGAACTCTACGCTTATGGCACGTTTTTGAGGTCCAGGCTGAGATCACATGCTCCAAAAAAGTTTTTTCGTCGCTAATACTATAGCCTCAGCGACGTCCCACAAACCAAACAAGCATGAATATCTGTCTATTTATTATCAAAACGGACGTGGTCTTCGAGCTAAAACCAATGAAGTTTATCTTAACTCCCAATAATTGCCTTATAATTTATATGCCCTAACCGAAACTAACCTTTCCGAAAACATTGCAAATAATGAGCTTTTCACCGCTGAATTCACAGTTTATCGTAAGGATATTTTAGTTCCCGATAATTCTAGCTCTAATGCAATCAACCCTATAGGTCGTGGTGTTCTATTTGCACTCCCTCCACAATAAATGAAACAAACTTTGGAAAAAATTTCTTAAATCAAAATCTAGCCCTGACTTTTCTAACTTCACCTTAACTTATAAAAATTTCTCTGTTTTATGTGAATCTCTATACTCAAACCACCTTTCCAAAATGAAGCTGAATTAAGTTATTTTAGTTTCATGAACGGCTGCAGTCAGACTTCATTAACTTCCATCATAATTGATGTATCTTCAGTCATCGATAAGATAAACCTGCTCCAAAATGATTATTCTTCGGGTCCTGATGGAATTCATTCAATTGTTTTAAAAAAATGTATGAACCTAGCCCAACCTCTCACTGCCCTTTTTCAACTATCTACTGCAACTGTAGTTTTCCCTAAGCTATGCAGGATTCTTTCATAATACCGATTCATAAAAAGGGACCTAAAACTGATATTCCTAACTACAGACCTATAGCAAAACTCTCATGTATCCCAAAACTTTTTGAAAGCATTATCTACGATTCCCTTTTCTTCTATTGCAAACCAATTTTCTCACCTAAGCAACATGGATTTTTGAAGGGAAGGTCAACGACCACCAACCTCACTGAATTTGTGTCCAGTACACTTTGTGCCTTAGAAGAAGGTAAAGAAGTCGATGCAATCGCTACTGATTTTAGCAAAGCGTTCGACAAAATATCGCATAATACTCGTATTATTCTACTCAAACTAAAAAAGCTCGGTTTCCCCCCTTTAATAATATTATGGATTACTTCCTATTTGGCTAACCGTCAATATAGGGTTATATTTAGGTCTTGTGTATCAAACTTAATCTGTGGAACGTCTGGTGTCCCACAGGGAAGTCACCTAGGACCTTTTTTTTTACCACAAATGATGTAGGCAAAATCTTTTCTGATTCAGATGTTTTAACCTATGCAGATGATATGAGAATATATAAACATATTTCCAATTCTGCAGATACCCAATCACAGCAATTCGAATTGGACAAATTCTTTATTTGGTGTCAAGAAAACCTTCTGGAACTCAGCATCAAGAAATGCCAAGTCATAACCTATACTTTAAATAATGAACCAATTCCTATAGTCACTTCAATCCGTGATCTAGGTCTTTTATGTGACTCCCAACTTAATTTTCTTGACAACATTGATAGTGCCACAAACAAAGCTAAATCTTCACTTGGATTTATTAAACGCTGGTCTAAAAAATTTGCCGGTCCTTATGTCACTAAATCCCTTTATATGACTTTCGTTAGACCCCTTCTCGAATATTCATCTCAGGTCTGATCCCCCTATTATCAAGTCCACATTAAACGAATTGAAGCCGTCCAGCGAATATTCATTCGCTTTGCCTTACGTGGTCTGGGTTGGGATGATCCTTTCAACCTTCCACCATATTCAGAACTTCTTAAGCTTTTAGGCTTAAGAATGCTGACATCCTGTTCATTCATCAGTTATTAAATGGTTGTATTGATTGTCCTATTCCCCTCCAAAATATTTATATTCGTACGAATCCCCGCCGTTTTAGATCCGTTACTTTGTTTCGACTCCAATACCACCGCACTGAATACGGCCAAAATGAGCCCTTAACTAGAATGTTGAGCACAGTCAATAATTGTAACGTATTTGACCTTTACTTAAGTAAACCCGCCTTAAGGCATGCACTCCTAAATTCCTGAAAACCTTCCCTTAATATTGATTCAAGACTGTCCTTTTTTTGTTTGTATTATACTAATTGTTTATGATTTAAGTCACTTTATTGTATATAATGTTTGTAATATATAATGTAATTCTAGTACTTAAGACTTAGTTTTTAAGTGGCTTGTATTAAACTTAATAATAAAATTAAAATTAATAGAATTATGAGAAGGAACTTGTTCTAGTTCCCAAAATCGTTGGAGAAGCGCATCCACGTCAAGCGCGAAATGGATTTAACACGAGACAGAAGGTTCCGTATCCTTTAGTTTGCCCTGTGTCCGTTGAACCTAATCCTAACACTGGGTTTAGAGCATGAGCTCGTCGAAGGCCAAGTTGTTGAACACACGATTCAGATATGAAGGTTGATTGGGACCCTGTATCCAATAAAATACGAACATCAATGAATTGGTTTTGACTGTTTTCCAGTTAGCAATTATTGTTGGTAAAACTGTATGTTTTCAAAGGCTAAGCTCACGCAAATGATTACTAACCAAGGGTGTAGCAGCATAAGGGTTGGTAAGGGTCCGAGGGTTGATTTTGAATCGAATCGGATGACATAAATTGATTTGATGAAGAAGGTTCATTACCGAAGGAGAAATATTCACATCATATTGGTGAATGAAATAGTGATGGCGAGCTTAACATACGCGACAGCGAAAGGTCGAACGACGTATTTTCACGGAATGACCCTTCCGAAGGCATTAAAACAAATCACGTTGGTTTTGGTAAGGTTTCTGCGAGATGGAATGTCTAATTCAAGAAATTTAGAGCACTGGTATAAATGATGATTGCTCTTACACAAAGGGCATTGCGATCTATCTTCCGACGGCTTAGCTACCAACGCTCGAATTGAACCTGCCTGCTTTCCACGCGATGTGGATAAACGATTCAGAGACTGGAACGACTCTAATGCATCGCACCGTTTCTCAAGAAACTCAATAAGGATTCAAATTATCATATCTTCCCGAGAACCGACTTCCTCTGCCCAAGCATATTTCGTTTCACTATCTAGTTTATTAAGCAAAATAAAAATAAGCCAAGGATCACGATCATTCTTCGACAATGCATTCAAACTGCGTATCACCTCATCCGTTATTTTTCGAAGCGTTTGCGCATTCGGAGTGCTTATAGACGGTAGGGACAAAAACGTTTGTACAAATGACTGGACGACTAGATTTCCCCGATCGAAACGTTTTTCCAGCCTATCCCACGCTTCAGTGTAATTTGCATCCGAAACCTTAATATGTTGAATAAGGTCGGCTGCACTTCCACTTAAAAATGTTTTTAAATACTGAAACTTGTGGGTGGGTGATAAGTTTTCTTTAACATCCACCGAACCGAGAAACAAATCCCGAAAGGATGACTATAAAGTCACCCGAAAATTTAAGAATCATAATTGGTGGCAAATTAATTTTCGCGGGAGTTTTTGCCGACGCATCTAACGATTTCAAGAAATCACTCTTGTCATTTGCAATTCGTTTTAATATGGAGTTATTTGAATCTTTGGAGTTTCTATCACATATCGCTTCCGTCAAAGCCGCATGCGCTTCAAAATATTTTTCCTCATTGACCCCGAACTCGACGTTAAACTCCTCGACCTCAGCTTTTTTCAAAACTGGAAGACATTCATAATGTAGGGCAATGAATGCCTGCCACGCTTCAGTTACCCTATTCAAACGAATTTCTAACATAGCTACCGGGGTCCATTGGTGCATGGATGTTACAAATTCAACCGCATGTATTAGAATTGCCTTTGCCAGACCACGCTTTTGCTTTAACGCGTTCATAATTTACAAAAAACTATAAACGTTCGACTGTGAAATATGAAAAAATAAAAAAGCAATTAGCAGTAGAAAAAACGGCTTAAACAAATCAAAATGTTCACGCATATGTATCGTACATATATATATGTATTTATATATGTATATTTATATATATACCCTGCAAAAACCACGCGGGTTTCTGGCGGTAAAATATTTATATATGTATATATAAAATCGTTTATTATATACCCCACGAGCAGTCAACGAATTTGCACTTTCTTGATTTTAATGCACAATATTAATTTCAACGATTCATTTAATAAATTCGGCTAAACGAAGCACCATATGTTTTCGATTTAAGTAGACGAATATCAAGTTCCCCGAACCAAATTGAGCAATGCGACGACAGAAAAGCAAAATAATACCCAGTTCAATTAACAACGTTATAAATGATTAGTGTTAATGGAATGGATAGAGAAACAATAAATATATATTACTGATACTCAGCTTAATGGTTAATGGTGTGATGTGATGTCCTCTGTGGTCGAAATCCAAGTGAACGAGAACATGATAAGATAGATAGCAGCAAAATTATAATCGTAGATTTTCTACACACTCATATTCGCACAAGAGTGCATTGTTGTTTTTTTGAAGTAAAGGTGGGTTAATGTACACCTACTCGTATTACTCATAATAATGATTTCAACTTTGAAATGAAAGTATGCCTTAAAAGTGATTCTTTAGCCGTGTATTACTATCGCTAATAACCCATTTGGTTCACCCCGTGAAAATAAAATGATCCGGGCTATGTACTTAAACGTACTCTCTGTACGCCGAATGTAATACTAATATTTGCAAGCTCAGATAAAAACCTGGATCTCGTATTGTTTTTGGAATACGTATTAAAAAATAACACACACCCGTACATAATAAAACGCAGCTTTTGTTAGCTAAATTTGTTTCCATTTTCGCTTTTTGTTGTTTCTTTTTACATAAATACGACGCTAACAATTAATTAAAATTCTGACAGCATTTTCCAAAGTTTAAAATTTAAAAAGGCGACGAACATTTTTTGTAAATGCCACGTATTTTTGGGTATATACCCGGTATTTATTTCATAACTACCCAGTATTTACCCTCTTTTAAATACCTACCCAATCTCTAGTTGTATATTAGTTTTCCTCTAGGCATGGCTGAAAACGTCATAGCCAAAATGATTTTGGATTTATGCTCTATATTCGCAATGGGCTCAGATTTAATCTAGGAAAAACTATTCCTATATCTAAAAATAAACCCCACATTCAAAACCTTCCTCCCGTCCTTCTAAACTCCTGTCAAATAGAATACGACACTCAAGCTAAAAACCTGGGTATTATCTTCAATGATAGACTAACTTGGGACAATCATATAATTTGTGATATTTCTAAGGTTTATGCTCCACTAAGGGGGGATTTTCAGTAACTAAATCAATTCTTCCTACTATGGTTAAATTAAAACTAGTTAATTCACTTATCATACGGATAATATCATATGGGTGTAAGTTATTCGCAGACCCTGATTTTCATTCGCTTCAAAAGTAAAAGGTTGCTTTCAACGCCACTGCTCGGTTCGTTTTCAACCTTCGTAGGTTTGATATATTTTGTCCCATGCCCGTACACTCATAGGTTGTACCTTGGAAGCTTTTGTCAAATATCAGTGCTGATCTTTTCTCTTCAAAGTAATTGGTAATAAGACTCCTGACTATCTATTTACCACACTTAATTTTTGCCATTTAAATCAGAATTACTTACTGCGTTCGTCCAGGCTTACCTGTTTGACATCACGCAGACAATATTTTGTTTATGCTCTCAAACTGTGGAATGATCTTCCCAGTCACCTGAGATATGGAATCGAACGCAAAAATTTTCATAAACTATGTTTTGAACATTTTGCGAACTTAGACATAGATTAACTTTTTCTTCATTTTATAATTATTGCGACTATGATATAATTTAAAATTTCATTTCATTTTGGTTTTATTTTTTTTAATTTTTTTATAACTGTAAATTATTATTTTTTGTATCTTATTAACATAATTGTAAATTGTTTATAATTCTAATTTAATTAATTTGTCTTTTTTTTAATTTCTTGCATTTTTTAAAACAATTAATGTTATATATCCTGTACAAATTATAAGATCTTGATGTAGAGTTGCTTAAATAAATATTAAATCAAATATCGTGAACGCATCTTTTCTATTCTATTGCAACTCTGGAATAAAAATACAAATGCAGCTGACAAACTGTCGATGGCACTCGACACCAGGAAAATGTTGCACTATTTTATTTTTCTGTTGCAATAGGGTTAGAGTAGAGTAAAATGTTGTAAAATATTCGACAGTGTAAGTTATTGTTGTGGTGCAAAACAAAGTTGCACTTTTGCACGTCTACAAGGATACTAGACCAGTTGTACCGGATCGTGAATACCACTAATGTATTCATTTGAAAATAGTTTTTTACTTTAAGTAAAATATTATCTTCTACTTTAAAGCAAATAAAATACTCAATCCTTCAATTAAAGTCATAATCTGACATAAACTTTCATTTATATTCTACTTTTTTAAACTAAATTAGCAGTTGAAGGAAGTTCTATAGAACGATTAATAATTTTTCGTAGAACCACGAAATGTTTACCAGTATGCAAATGTATGTAATCACTAATTCTTAGAAAGAATACGACTTTTATTAACAGTTTCCAAGCTAATACACGTTGGAATTGCATTAGACCATTTTCCATTTTTTAAACACTTAACCATTGTTGTACCCCGCAGCTCCAACCCAACGTCACAGGAAAATGTTATACTTTCTCCGATGGTGTAGTAGAATTTAACTGAAGACATACGACCACTTATGACTGTTCCAGGGTAAGAACATGCCTGGACACATTTTGGTACCCGGCCAGACCATCTACCGCTGTCCTGACAGGCAATTATGGGCTGTCCCTGCATCATATACTCTGGATTGCAATTCAATTGTACAACATCACCGGCTCTATAAGGAGCTGAACCTTGGGCATATCCATTTTCTGGGGCACCAGGATCATCGCATTGAACTTCGACACATGTTGGAAAAGGGAGAGCCCATTCGCCCGTTGGCAAGCAGACTGATTCAATTGGACCTCTGAGGCCATACCCTGAGGAACAAGAAAATGAAGCTCTTCCACCGACTTCTCTAGATAAAACTGCTACACGAGGAGTACTTTTATTTTCTATATGCATATTAATATCTCCGCATTCAACACTTTCACATACTGGTAAAGGAGCGCTCCAGTTACCACTAGGAAGGCATATAATTTCTGAAGCACCTATTAATGAATTTCCATTTGCACATGATAGATTAACTCTGGAACTCAATTTGGTATCATTTATTTTTATGATCAATCCACGTCGAACTGGAATATTAGGACACGATATTATTTTGACTACTACTTCGATTGAATGTTCATGACGAGCAGGGGTTTGGCATGTAAAAATCCCCGAATCTTCCTCTGTTGCTTCTATGATGGTCATTCTGTATTCCAAACTAGAATCTCGTCCTTCATCAGCATTCGTAACCCAGCCTTCGGGGTAAATTCTAAAAATAAAGAAAAATTTTGATTTAAGTTATTTGAAACTTCTGATTTCTGGTGAAAAGTTTTACACTGAATCCAAACATTTTAAATTTGAACTTTCTGTTTGCTGTCGTTTTTCAGTATAGAAATTATTAATTTGTATGTGAAAGGTTTTATTTTAAAGTTATATATTCTGTATGCGATCTTTCTAGTTTAAAAGATTTTATCGGCATTCTTCCACACACCTTAACAATCTTCTATCAAAAGTTCCCATTCGGAAACATTTCCTTTCATTTTTTTGTGTTGACAAAAGTGCTACGTATTTCTTTAGTTTGTTTCAATTATGCTTCGTGTTGTTTAGTTCTGTTAGTTCGGGTGGCGTATTGCCAAAGTATATACAAGCACAGTCCTTCAAAGACTGCTGAACCATTTTCTGCTCAACGAATTTCACAGCATAAGGGGTTTTTCTTTTTTCGTTCAGAGGAGAGCACTGAAGAGAGTTCGAACACATAGATTATGCATTGAACTCGTTCCAAGCAGAGCGAGCTCTGAACACTGATATAGTTTTTAAACACACTTGAACCACACAAGTCAGATTACATTTTCATTTCTAACCATAAAAAGCAATACCTACCTTTTTTTGTACACTGATACACACTAGATACAGAAAATAACAAGCGATCAACTTTTTTTGCCAACTTATGTATCTAATTATTTTTCTTCACATTTTCCTTCTTGGCACACATGGCATTTGGTGCGTTCAGCAATTTACTCACATGCTCAGTCAATTGTGTTCGAGCACATCGAGTGCGATCTACACATGTTCAGAACGGAAAAAGAAACACACATTTGGAGCTCTGCATGCTCTGAGTTAATAAGAAACACAAAAAATTTTTTTGACAACTCAGAGTCTGCTCTGAACTAAAAAAGAAAAACGCCTAAAGTAGAGCAAACTGTATGCTACTACGGAGCTTACGTGAGCTCACTCTCAAGGAGATGATGGGGAAAGACAGAGTGTGGTAAAGCATTCTACATTCGCGTAGTAAGGGGTACGAGATCACTTTCGGGGTTGGCGGAGAACTTACTGGTCGTATGATGTTGCTCTAAATGTTATATTGCATGTTGGTGGATTGGTGTATTGAATGTGGGATTGAAGGGTGGATAGTGGAGTGTGCATTGGACAATTGTACGGTAGTGTAATTGTAATGGCAGAGGATTGGTGGTGGATGTTGGATATTGAGTGCCAGCATATAGGATCAGATGCGTTTAAGGCACCACGATTCACGTTTGGAACACCGGATCCGTACTTTACTGGTCGTGTTGTGTTGCTCTAGAAATAATTTTGCATGGTGGAAGTGGCGGAGCTGTCTGGTGTATTCGATGAATATGTGGTGTATTGTTCATTTGATGATGTGGTAGATCTTGGCAAGATAGTGGCATAGTGAAAGTGGTGGATATCGAATATTGGGTACAGGAGTTTTTTTTCTTATTTTTTCTAAAGATAAACATTTTTTCCTAACGTGTGAAATACATTCTTTTGTTGTTACTTTTTTCCTAAATTAACATTTTTTTCTTATTTATTCAAAATTGGTGTATAGTAGCGGATGTTGGATATTGGGTATACTGGTGATTTTTTTTTCTTATCTATTCCAAATGTATTCATTTTTTTTCTTATTTTTCCATAAGTAACATATTTTACTTGCTATATAGGTACTATAGGGCAAGTCTTGCATTTGGAAAAAAATCAAACTCGAGATTTTATCAAAGTTGACATTAGGATGATAGAGAACACTAAAAAAAGTGTGTCCGCCATTCCGTCTGTCTATCCATCTAAACAACGCTATACAGCCAAAGCGGCTGAAGCGATTTTGTTCAAACTTGTTATTTAAGCGTTTAAGGCGATTGTCTAAAACAGATTTTTGAACCATTGCTTTAGGTCCAAAACTAACGGTACCTGCCATACAATTTTACTACCATTTCAATTATCTCGAAAACGGCGCTTACGATTTTGAGAAAAAGAAGTATATGCACTATGTTAGGTATACTCTACATTCTGGTCTTTAAATATTTTGTTATTAACGGTACCTGCCATACAACAACTTTCTTACTTGAACGATTTCTATCAAAATTTGTATGTTTTTTTTGAAAATTCAATATTTCTAAAACGGGGTGACGTTTTTAAGTTATTATTGTTAAATATTTAAAATTGTCATACCATTTTTTTTTAGAAAAAATTTAAGATTTTTTTTTATATTGTATATACATATATTATATATTTTTGAAGTTAAATATCTAGGACGAGGCATAATTTTGAGTTTTTTTATGGTTTTTTAACATGGATATGTACATATGTGTGTTGATAATTAACTGTATATACATATATACCTTCCTTTCTATCTTGTTATTTAGTTACTTGCACTATATAATCATTACACAACATTCAGAATGTCACTCTATAAAAGCTCATAGTCATGTTATTTAAAGTTCAGTTGCAATTATTCATTTCAAACGTTTACCTTTAATTTAATATATTGAATTCCTATATAATAAAGTATTCTCAGTTATAATCGATTAGTTTTATTCCTGGACATTTTTAAAATGTGTTTGGTACGGCAGGTACTTTTGTTATACAAATGTTAAGTATGGTCAAAATATGTTTGTGTGTTCTATTTTTTACTATTTAATTCTTTGGAAAATGTTTAGGTATTTTTTTTACATGATATGTATATGGTTGGTACGCAGGTAGTTTTTTTTACAAATCGTATAATTGAGGGATGGACAATAAATTTTAATGGTTTCTTTGGTAAGTGATTGTGCTGTAATATTTGTAGGTAGGGATAGGAATATATGTATATCGGTCCAAAGTATTGTAAGCTGATTGTGTTTTCATTATAGGTAGTTGTTCAAAGGATGGTATGGGTAGGTATTCTTGAATCACTTTTTATCATTATACATTATTTTTATTTTACTATGCAAGACTAGGTAGATAGATTTCTATTTTCCATTACCAACACAAATAAAAATCTTTTAGGAATGATCAAATAGGGTCAAGGTTATATTTATATAATGAGAAGTGTCGACAGTAAAAATATAGCATAATAATTACGGTATAGGCAATATTTTTTTTAAATGTATAAGTGATAAGATAGATAGATTTATTATTTCATTTAAGTTTACAATTTACATAATAGTTTTTACAAATATCCTTTAAGCATGGCTTGCCGTCTGCCCGATTGACATTGATTTGAAAATAGTAGAATAATATAAATGTACATAGATAATGATTTTTCATTTGTATTAGGTTTAAAAAGTTTCATTTAAAATTTGATTGCGATAAGACATTGCTGTTTGGTAGTATCTGAGGAGGTTGTTAATATTACATTGACAGTTTAGTAGCGCAATTACTTCATCGCCTGATTTAAAGCTGCTGTTCAAAAAATCTCTTCTCATTTCGCATAAAACAGGGCATTTTCCAATGAAATGTACGACATCCTCCCGTTCTCTAAGGTTACATAAGCTGCAGTTAATAGGCAGATCCTCTCGATGTGGTATATAGTGTAGGCTTATAAGCTCCCCTCTCATTTTGAAAAACGATGCAATAAGTGCCTTATTGTTGTCGCTGTGAAAATAATTGTGTTCACATAAATTGTGGTTCAGACGGCTGTAGATTGATCTATGGACCGAAGACGCAGCCTTGTTCAAGCAGTCAGTTCTATACTATTCGTCAACCTTAGAAATAAGATCCAAGAGGTTGTATTTAGACCATCTTCCATTTTCGTCCAGAAATCTGAAATCGGATCCGCAGTAGCTACCAGGTTCTTCCAGCCTATTGTACCATGCATTTTTTTAAACAATTGTATCCAATACTAAAATTTTAGGCAGCCCTTCATCCGACATCTCAAGTACTTTTGTAATGTAGTCTACATGACACTTTAGAGATTTTATGAATAGGGGTGACAATCCTGTTTCAATTGTGAGCATGTTAGGGGTGGGTTTAGGCAAGCGAAAACATTTTTTAATAAAAAATTTAAGAAGTTTTTCGAAATATTCATATTTTTCATATCCCCATGTTTGTGCTGCATAAATCATTACGTATTCAGCCACTGCAACAAATACCTTGTATTTAACACTATGCGATATTGTTTTGTTCGAAAACATTTCTTCCACGTTGCACTTATTGCACTTTTAGCTAAAACTAGTTTTTCTTTGAGGTGGTGGACTTATAGGATCTGACAACTTCGATTGGATCCCTGTTGAAGTAACATTTTTCGCTCCTTGCAGTTCTGCCCGACCCCTTTCGCAAAATCATCACCTTTGATTTGCTCAGATTCACTCTCAAATTCCATAATCGGCAATACGTTTCAAGTTTGTTAATCATTAGCTGCAGAGTTTGAGGGGAATACGCAGCGGGTCACGGGGTCATGACCCCCCGAGATCTTAAGCTCTTAACTACAAATTATAAAAATATGATGATAAACTGAAAGGGCTATGGTTGTGTCAACGTTTATACGAGAGAGAAAAGTAAAAAGTATTCGGGAGAAGAAAAAGGTGATTTCTGTGGTCTGTGCTGTGCTCCAAAATTATGTAGTAGAAATTGCTGTATAAATGCAATGCGAACGAAGATTTCTTCAAACATACACTTTCATAGTCAATACCAGTTTTGTACGCAAATGGCATGACCTTACAAAAAATCTTATATCTTAAGAATTGAGCTTGTGTAGGTCGGTTCAAAAATGAAACTTTTGGGGAGAGTACGATAACTATGGCGCCAAGATTTAATAACGGTTTTTGGTAGAGGGGCTTAATACAAGCATTTTTTACTATGGTAGGGGGGGTCTATCTCCCCTCTTTTAGGCGGGAGGGCAATTTTATAAAAATTTACTTAAAATCTTTAAAAAAATATTAAAAAAGAACGGCAACACTTACAGTTATAAATTATACCTTTTTCAAAAGTCCGAACTCTACAATTTATAATTAATTTTAAATAAAGTTGTTTTAGTCAATAGTTTTTTAAATAATTGACTTCAAAGTCAAAATTTATGAAAAAAAAGTTACAAAAATCACTTTGAATATTATTTTTCTCATGATTATGGATATCGATAAAAAAATAATTGATGTAGTTAACTGCTCCAATTATTTTTTTATTAAACACAGAAAACTACTTCTTTTTATGTCTTTTAGTTTTTAAGATATGTAATTGAAAATTAGTAAAACTATACTTATTCTTTAAACCCAAAAGATTCTTTAATTTTAAAGAAACTTTGCATATATTAAAATTTTCACCCTCCCCAAAGCCTATAGTGAGCCCAAGCAGTGGGGTTGCAGGGGGGCAGCATGCCCCCCCTTAGGCATCTCACTGTTTGCATCGTAAATTTCATATATACCTTTGTTTATTTATTACAGTTAATGCGGTTATTTACCAACCGAACTTTGCACTTTTTGAATTTTCCACGGTCATTAAAATATCACAACACAGAGGTGGAGTAGACGTTTTGGAGGGAATTAACCCGATTTCTTCTAAAAACGGGATACTTTTTTCGTTTGTTGACACCAAATCGCCAAACGAACAAAAAATCGAAAAATTATTTAATTTTGGGTGAAGAAGTTAATGCTTAGCCGCCATTCTTAAAAAGGAAACACTACTCTTTCAAACGTTAAATGAAGAATGGCTTTGGTAAACAATAACCTGCACCAAACCTGTATAAAAATAACGGTACAAACATCGAATGCTTGGTCTTGTTTTTTATGATCTAACTATATACATACTTTTTACTGTGGCTGCATTATATGTGTGTACATAGTTATATACATATCTATGTATGACACAAACATATGTGCATATTAAGAAACTATGAGAATTTGCTGCCGTTGTGTTGTCGTAAAGGTAATGCAAATTTTTTTATAATGCAATAAATTTTCATGCTCAAATATTTAGAAAAAAGAGATTGAAATGTACATGACATATGTACATACGTTTATGTATATAATATCAATTATTTTTTTTAATCCAGATTCTTTACATGCAAAAGACACCTTACATGCACCCATCTGATACAAAATTATTTTTTTTTGTTTTTCAATTTTCTCAAAAACTAGAAAACATAGAAACGAATAGTTTTCAGTGTTTGATTAAAAATAATTATAACAGTTAACTGCATCAATTACTTCCTTATTGGTGTTTATAATCATGAGAAAAATAATACTCAGTGATTTTTTTAACTTTTTTTTCATAAATTTTGAGTTTGAAGTCAATTATTTCAAAAAGTATTGACTGAAACAACTTTACTTAAAATTTATTATAAATTGTAGAGTTCTGACTTTTGAAAAAGGTATAATTTATAACGGTAAGTGTTGCCGTTCTTTTTTAATATTTTTTTAAAGATTTTAAGTAAATTTTTATAAAATTGCCCCTACCGCCTAAACGAGGGGAGATAGACCCCCCCTCCCATAGTAAAAAATGCTTGTATTAAGCCCCTCTACCAAAACCCGTTATTATATCTTGGCGCCAAAGTTATCGTACTCGTGCCAAACTTTGCACCTACACCAAAATGATTCCTCTCTTTGTATCTTATTATTTCTCTTTCTGTCTCGGTAACACCTCGTCCCTCGTATCATCTAATACGTTTTACGTTGAGTAATCTTATTCTATCGTATACGGTCGTTAAAGTAACTTGTAATTATTAGCCCTTTTTAATAACATATTATTATTATAAAATATATTTTTTTAAAGTGAAAGTGAAGCCTTAATCAGCTATATTGAAACAAATACAAATATATTGAAACAAATACCTACTTGTCAATGTAAATATACCCATCTATTACAATAATTTTCTAAATCTAAGATGGTAAGTAAATCGAATTATATTTCACTACAGTTCTTATCTGATGTATGTATTTCTTTGGAACGGTGTAGTTTTTAGTTATTTGTGCATTGTATTGTAACCCTTAATAAGTATTATGCCCCATACACGACACACCCACAGCCACAGCCAAATCTCCCGGTCCAAGCTACCAAGAGTCGAGAGGGTGACAAAACAACATGGTGTCTGTGAGATATCTTAGTCCTAATAAAAAGAAAGAAAGATACGGATGCAGCAATTCTTTGTAAAGTGTTAAGATGTCAATTATCAAACTCATTTTCATAGTTGTATTTGTAATTTTATCGAAGCTAGACGAGACAGACAGCCGGGCGGTGGCTGTACTTTGCCCAAGAACTGATTTTTTTTAAAATTTTGTATTATATATATATAGGTAATATATTTACTTACAAGTTACAACACAGGGACAGCATACCTGATACAGAGACAGAACCCCTCACAAAGTACATACTTATGGTATGATAATAACATGAACCAAATCACTTGGTCAACGGTCGGTTGCGCAGAGAGAGGATTCAAGAGAACAAAAATGATGCGCAAGAGATTTAATCAGTAAAATGCCAGAGATGAAATACTTTTTTGAAAACTGCACAATACACGACGATCATACCTCATGTCCATCCCTGGAAGGTGATTGTTTGTATTCTTTAAAAATAATGAAATGAGCAAAGAAATTTAAGAGAGCTGCGTAGTAGAATGGCCATTGGCCAAGTGAATTGGTTCAAGCTATTTGTACTACTTGTAGACAATACACTAGAGACTACAATAGACAGACCTCAAACTATTCAAAGAGAACAACGACAATCCTTTTAAAATACAGGAACCACTAAACAAACCCATGTAACATGTTTAAATTATGACAGGCAAGTAGTAGTAGATACTGTTAAAGAGAATAAATAAACTTTAACATGCTTAAGTATTACCAAAGAATATACATAGAATAACCATATAATACGAGTATAATTCTATATTCTGTTTTTAAACGTTACTGATTTGCAAACGAACATTAAGGGAAGACATGAATAGAATACAATGTTCGAACAATTTTTTTTAATCAATCTTTTTTCGGTTCCTCTTGATTTTGTTCATGACTCTTAAATTTTAAAACGTGTGTATATTTAACAACTGCATAAACAAAATCAGGAAAAGAGTAAATTTAAAGGGATGAGAAAAGATAGGGCGAGATTCCGAGTACAGGTGAAACCAAATTCTATACAGGGTATGCCAATAAATTTAGAAATACTTAAAGCATTACAGAACTTAGGTACATTCCGTGTATACAACAATTTTTTGTTTGCCAGGGGAAACAGTATGAATTTAACTAAGTAAATTCGAATTATTACACTATTTATGTTTATGACAGAACACAATGTTATAGAACCATTAATAAAATAATTGAAACAATGGGTTTAGTGGTGATTTTCACTTGTGATTATAGTTCTTGATGGACAAGCTTAGGATTTGTGGATATACAAAATAAAATGCACGAGTGGGTCGTACGAACTTTCTCTTGTAGCTAACAACTTTAATGTACCCAACCACTGACGCTGTTAATAGGTGCGTAGTCTAGTTATCCGATGCAAGTTTAAATCCTATGTAGTTCAGATTATCTTGGTTCTTGGTATAATAAATTGTCGAATGGATTATTCAAGGATTAGTTACATAGGTACCTACTTACAAATGTATATTTAAAGCTATGTTATAGATTTAATTTATGCAAGTTAGGAGAGAAATATGTACCTGCATACATGGATGAAACCTAGGTATGTAAATATGTACATATAATTAGGAAAGTGAAAGATAGTCGGTATGTAGCTATATACATACAACTTTATAACTTAGGTATACTATATATAATATTCATGTGATTTTTATAGATTCATATAAGTACCTACATATAAAGATGTATATGAGGCCTACATATGTAACTATTCAGTTACGTACGCACAAATATGTAAAACTGATATATAATAAGTTTCTTTCTATGTAGTTACAGATTTAGAGAAAACAAAGATGCCACTTAATTTCCTGGACAAATAAGAATATGTCAAAAAAATTCAAAAATCGTTGGAGCGGGTTTTTTAAAAAAATTTATTTTGTATGTATAAATAACGAAAACGGGTCCAACGATTGTAAAGAACATTTTTGGCAGTATTTTGGTAAATATTGGCTATAATTTTTCAAAAACAAATATAGCGGAAAAGCCTTATAAGGGTGCCTTTCCTATTCGTATAAGTTTTTTTCTGAATTTTCGACTTTTCTTGGAAACGACTCATTGCATTTATTTTTAACTTCCAATATAATACTAATCTAATACATTTTATTTTTAATTTTATGATCAGCTGTATATAAGTAACCGCTGAAAGTCTGTAGGTATACAAAAATCTGTAAAACTATAAAAGAACAGGATTTTATCAAACTTGGTACTAAAAATATAACAAAAACTCTTAGTGAATTCATTTTTTCTACTAAAAACCGTTAAATCTTCAGACGGTGTTGTTTATATATGTAAATTTTACATGTTTCTGCAAAAGACCTTGCCTTTAATGTGATTAAGCCTTAATAGCAAGTACGTACGACCCAGCCGTGCCCATTTTTGTGTTTATCTAGGGATTGTTTTCTTATATCTAAATATATTTTGTTTTATTTCAGTTTCTTTATCCCATTGTTTATTTTAGGAACAAAGTGGTATATCCTCAAAAACCGAAACGTCTTCTGCAAAAAATAGCAAACGAAAGAGCACAGCTACGACCATTGATCGATTTTTTCTAAAAAAGAGCAACGACAGTACAAACCAGCCTAATAGTATATCCCCGAAAACTCCTATACATGGCGAACCATCAACATCCAAAAGTCAATCAATTAATTCAAACCAAAGCATTCATATTCCTCCAGATATTTCATCTTTTTCATCTGAAAATGACATTGGAAATTATATTAACAACATTTCCGAATTGAGCGATTTTATAAAATATGAACTCCTGAAAAATCCGTGGATACCTCCTTCTCATTATGTTTTTCCGCACTGTGTTGTCAACTAAAAAGGCAAGACACTTAAAAAATATGCACAGCGTTCACATTTTGAAAAATTTCCTTGGCTTGTCCTCTCTCACAAATATCAAGGATAATACTGCAAGTACTGCATCCTTTTTATACGTGATGATGGCGGTGGTCGATATAAAGCGCCATCATTGGGAAATTTAGCAAAAAAAAACCGCTCAAACAGTTTGATAACCTTCTTGGAGAGCAGTGTTCCCTTCATTTGCACAAAAAATGTGTATACCATAAAACAGCTGTAGAATTAGCAACCGATTTCTTGAATAACTTTAAGAATCCATGTGGACAAGTCATAAATCAGGTTTCTAGTCAAAGACTGGCTATAGTAAAAGAAAATAACGAGAGATTGAGGCCAATTGTAGAGACAGTAATATTTCTTAGTCGCAACAATATCCCATTACGTGGCCATAGGGATAGCGGTTCAATGCGTAATAGCTTTGAAAGGTTTTCCGAAGATGACAGCATATTTCCTAATTTGCTCCGATTTCGAATAGCACCTGGTAATGTAAATCTGGAAAAACATTTGAAAACCGCATCCTCAAAAGTTACCTATATTAGTAGGGTGACGCAAAACGAAATAATAAAATCTTGTGCCAAGGAAATTCAAAACATTATTTTAGAGCGAGTAAGAAAGGCTGCAGTATATGCCATAATTTTCAATGAGACAACGGATGCTGCTCACATTGAACAATTATCACTTTCCTTTCGCTATCTCTGCAACGGACATATTCGAGAAGATTTCGTAACATTGGCGAACGCCTATGATAGTATTCAACAAGAAGATATTATCACTCAAAATCAAGAAGATGGTGAAGAACGCCGCCTTACGGGAGTTGCTCTAGCCCATATCGTAGAAGACATACTACATAAATTCATAACAAAATGTGTAGCTGTTGGAACTGATAGTTGCTCTGTTATGTCTTCCAATGTGTTAGGGGCTGTGCAAAAAAAAATTGAAGAAAGCTTTATATGCCCAGAGGTGTCCATGTAGCAATCACATGCTGAACAATTCACTATCAAAAACGGCTCAAGTTCCACAGTCAGAAATGCAACGGGAACCATGAAAAAAATAATTGCCTTTGCTAATGCCTCAGCCAAAAGATATGACGTTTTTAAAAAAGAGTTGGGTGGTTCTGTTCTCGGTGGATTGTGTGAGACAAGATTTCTGCCCATCTTGATGGAAATCTTCAATTCCGTGCGAATCTGGCAAAAATAAAAAAGCCCTTACTATTTTTTTCCTGGAAAGATAGTAAAACAGCATCCGATGCATTTTGCTTAATCTAGGCAATTAGTTCATCGGAGTTTATTGTAGGGACTGTGTCACTGTGTGATGTCTTAGGTAAGATAGAAAAATATCAGTCCCCTAATTTACCTTTAAAATTCCTTATTCTTATGTTCACAGACACCATTTTTGTGCTTGAAAACAAACGACGAGAGGCAACTATGGTTTTTTCGAACTCATTTGAAGATATAAAAACAGCTGAATCTTTGGAAGTGGATATAAAAAAACCAAGAACTGTATCCAAGCAAACAAACAGATCAAATCAACCTGGATCTGATGTTGAAGAATATTTTTTAAGAAGCTTGTACATACCCTTGTTAGATAATATTTTGGCTGATGTAAGAAAACGTTTTTCTCCAGAAATTCTTGAAAATTATGGCTAAGAGTTTTTCTACCTCCATTGGACAAATCAGATTTTAGGCCAATCTGCTCAAAGCATTATTTCCGAATACGAGTTGTGGATCGCAAAGCGGAAACGTCAAGCGGAAGATAATACATTCCCCCAAAGAGCGTTTTGGAGGTTTTAGATGCGATAATGAACTGTGACCTGGGATCCATATGCTTCTAAGTATTTTAGCAACGTTCCCAATAAGTGTTGCCACCGCCGATAGATCATTTTCCACTTTGCGGCGATTAAAAACGTGGTTACGTTCAAGAATGGGAGAAGAACGGTTGACTGGATTGGCCCTTTGGCATATCCATAAAGATATTCTAATAAGCACGGACCAAGTCATAGAGCGATTTGTAAAAAAATCTAAAAGAAAACTTGATTTTGTGATATAAACTCTTAAGTTTGATTTGGTGTTTATATATCAACTTATTCTGTTTTAACTAAATTAAAAGTTATTTGTTTTAACTAAACTAAAAGTCATTTGTTTTAACTAAGCTAAAAGTCATTTATTTTAACTAAACGCAAAGTCATTTGTTTTAACTAAACTTAAAGTTATTTGTTTTAAGAACTTTAATTAAAGTCTTTTATTTAATTTTTTTAAGTCAATTGGCTTAATTAAAAAAATATTGTTCTATATTTTGCTGTATAAATAAAGCAAAGTATATGTGCGTACCTATTTATTTAACTTACATAAACTGCTTTATTTAATTAATTACATACATGTTTTTATTATAAGCAATTATTTGTTTTCTTAGATAGAAATTTAAGAATAATATTTAACAATTATGCATCTGTATTTCATAATAAATTAACCATAAGTTTATTTTGGTAAATCAAACAAAACCCTTTCTAAGGTCTTTATTTTTTTACAACATTCGCGCCGTTTAGGTGTTATTTATACTAACGATCTCGATATTGTAGCTGAAATAAATGCCCCCTTTCCCAGGTTGCACTAGCAAATCCCTGAGCGGTGAATATTTTAAATCGGATATTTTAAAATTGATTAATATTAATAGTCCATATTTAATTGGGGGACTTTAATTGCAGACACATGAAATGGGGATGTGTAAGAGCAAATACTATAACATATTAGAAAACCTTATCACAAGTCATGGATTTGAAATTAAGTTTCCAAATAGGCCCACTTATTACCTACCTAATGGAAGAAAAAGTCCGTTAACAATAGATTTTTTTCTAACAAATACTTCTTTTCTAATTTCGCATCCTGTTGTTTGCAATGAGTTGAGCCCCGATCATTTACTAGTTATGGGTGGGGTTCTAGAGTTCTAGCACGAAAATGAGATAAGTTTGTGACCTAGTAAAGCAACTGAGCAAATAAACCGTTGTATCAATAACTTTGACACCACTATCTCTGAAAGAATAGATTTGTCTGTTCCCAAGAAAACTCAATCCAATCAGAAACTAAGCCACCGCAACATATCTTAAATACTATTAAGCTAAGGAACCGTCTTAGATGACTAAGGCAGCCTAGCCGTATTCCAAACTTAAATTCTGAGGTCAGGAAACTTAATTAAACGATAAAAACTGAAATTTTTAAATTCAAAAACATTGAATGGAGCTTAAAACTTTAGTCTTTAGACACCAATAGTAAACCATTCTGGAATATTGCTAAGGCTTTAAATAAGAAAAATAATTTTATTCCTGCATTCCCTAACGTTCAGCATGCATGTATTACTAATACTGATAAAGCTAATTCTCTGGCAAGTTCATTTTATGATATCCACAAAATATTTAACGGAGTAGGATCTTTTCAATTTGAGAATGATGTGCGTGATGCGCTAAACAATTTAAGTTTAGTAACTATTGACATTCCTGAAAATTTTCACATTCGTCTAAATGATATGATTTCCATAATTCGTAGACTTCAAATAAAAAAATCGGCAGGGTTCGATGGCACGAAAAACACCTTTCCCAAAGGATTACCTAAAATTGGTTTTGAATACCTTCGATTAATGCTCTGGCTTCCCTGGCCTGTTTAGATATTTATTTATTCATTTTAATACCTCCTAAGCGGGGCGATATAGACCTCCTTCTATAGTAAAATATTCTTGTTTTTGACCCCTCTACAAAAAACCGTTATCAGTTTTTGGCGCCAATGTTATCGCACTCGGAGATGATGGAATGAATGTTAAATCGTGGCTCCTGGCGTTTGGTGAAATTGGTGAGTTAGTTAACTGGTCGGATCTGTTTTTGTTGCTCGGAGGCAATAAATAGGATCTGCTAGATATTTTATGAGAAAATGTTGTCGGTCGTATAATGAATTTAAAAATGTATTATTCAATGAGTTTAAAAAGCTATATGTAATCAGACATTTATTATCAACTTTAAAATCGGAAAATGAAACGGAAGAAAATTTTCGTGAGTACGTTTATAAAATGAAAGAGATCGCGAAGTACGCTGATGCTGATGAAAAATCACTCATTCATTATATAAATGACGAATTGACCGGAATTGAACAGCATACATTGGTTTTATACGGCGCGAAAAACTTGACAGAACTAATGGAAAAGTACGATATATTCCTACCCTTAAAATATAAATAAAATTATTACGGTATAAACAATAGATCAAATTGGGCAAGCGGAATAGGTCGAGTAACCGACAGATACAACGGACAATTTATCAGTAAGTCAAGTCAAAATTTTTATCATTGTTTTAATTGCGGTTCTTCTGAGCACCAACGTAATTGTAAGGCTGATATAAAATATTTTAAACGTACAAATTGTGTTCAATAGTACGCTGCAAAGGACTATCAATCACACCCCCTACGAAGTTCTGTTTGGAATCCACTTAAGACAAAAAACCATATCGAAATATTTAATGAAATAAAATGGGAACAAAGAATAAAATAGGATAAGGTTTTTGCGTAATGATAAGTTCCTTATTGATTACAAAAAGTTTTCTTGTTCAAATAACGTTTAAATAAATAAAAGGCACTAAATATATTTTTTACGAAATACTTGTCAAATATTTTATTCATAAGACGTTACAATAAACAAATTTTATAAAATGCATATCGACTTGATTTACATGCCATCATCAGCTTCACGCTTTAAAAAAAAGTAATAATTAAGTAATAATTATAAATAAATATATAAATGTTATCCACTTAAACTATATAATAGTCTTACGCCTTATCATGAGTTGAAGCCATCGCTTCCGACAAGTTATCAATTTTATAAAAAAAAAAAACAGCAAATTTAATAAATACAAAAAGATATTCGTGTATTATATCCATACATTAGAAAAGTTTATTGAAAAGTGTGGTAGTTAGAACTAAAAACTTAAACAATAAAATGGAGAATTTTGTGTGCAACATATGCAGTGTTAAATTTACACAAATGGGTAATCTTAATAGACACATAAGTACTATCCATGCCGATAAAATTAAATGTCCTCAGTGCAAAAAAAACATATTATCTTAAAGCGTGAATCTGATGATGGCATGTAAATCATCCCGAAATGCATTTTGTAAAATTTGTTTATTGTATCGTCTAATGAAAAAATATTTGACAAGTGTTTCGTAAAAAATATATTTCGTGCCTTTAATTTATTTAAACGTTATTTAAACAAGAAAACTTTTTGTAATCAATAAAGAACTTAACATTACACAAAAACCATAAATTGGCTGAAAGAATAGATCTCGAAGATATAAGGTGAAGAAAGCATTACCTCATGAAGGTCCAAATCAAACGACATCTAGCTGCGATAATATGAATCCATGGCAAAATGAAAATGAAAGTGAACATGAGTTCGAATAAAACCCATCTTTCGAAGCGAATGAAATTTGAACGATGGCCGGATGTAGAATTACATATACTTATACAACTATCATAAAGATACCTACATCAAGCCTCATAATATTTGTTGCTTAAGATTACTATATTTTCACTATGCTAATTTAGATTAATTTATCATTTACTTTTATTTATTGAGTTTTCCAAATAATTTTTAGTTTTTAATTATTCATAATTTAGCTGTCAATTGAAGCAGTATAGATTTTAAATTTAATAGAAACAAGTGGTTAATATTTCTTTAAATAAATTTGTTATTTTTAAAGTGGAAACTACTTTAGTGTGCACTTTTTTGGGATGGGTAAAAATGTTAAACTCGCGTCAGGAAACGTGGCCTGATCGAAAATTAATAAGATTTTTGAATGGATAAAAATTGTTAAACATGCGTCAGGAAACGTGGGCTGATCGAAAATTCGTAAGATTTTGTGATGAGTAAAAAATGTTAAACTCGCGTCAGGAAACGTGGCCTGATCGAAATACGTAAGATTTGGGATGGGTAAGAAATGTTAAACTCGGGTCAGGACACGTGACCTGATGGAAAATTCGTAAGACGGAGGTAGAGTAGACCGCCCTTCGGCGCTGCGTAGTATTGGAAGTAATATACCCCTCTTTTTCTACCGGTGCGCAGATAATGTATGCTTGCTGCTGCTGTTTGCGAGTGTGCGTGTGGATTTGTAATACAGTCTGCTACGCGTATCTATGGATGGTGACTGCTGATATCTAGACCGTCTGTATACTCGTAAAGTTCGTGTATATTGAGTGTGTTTCTTTATTTATTTCGGATAAGGAATAGAATGGATGGAAACGGCGCGCGTAATGTTTATTCAGAATATCCAGAATGGAATAAATAAAGAAACAAAAATACCATCCGGAATAGAAAAAAAAAACATGACATCAATCAGCTGTTTGAAAGTGATGTGATGATGATAAAAAACAGGTATCTCTATGGGAAATAGTAAAAATTAAATATTATTCATTTATTAATTAATGAAAACTCAAATTTAATTATTGTTTTATATTTATTTAAGTAATAAAAATATAAAAAATGTTTGGTCATCCATTGTGCTTACTTGCTTGGTTTCCCTCTTTGCCTGGTATCATTTTTAACATGGAATAAAAAGAATATTGGAATGTATGTACGTTCCGGAATTATTAAAGAAAACACAAAATAGTTTATCCGGAATATTCCGTGGAATAAAGAATCGCAAAAATGGTATTCCAAATATTCTGCAAATCCCAGGATGAATAAAGAAACACACTCAAAGTGTTTAAAATACGGAAACTGAACAAAGTGCATCTATTAATGAAAAAGTGGCGAAGAAATAGTGAAAAAAAAAGAGTGAGTACCTTATAAATATACTAGATGAAAACCCGGCTTCGCCCGGGTTAAATGTGACTCATAATACACATGTAGGTACAAAATATAAGTAGATATTTCTGTAGTTATCGGTTCTCAAGGAATATTAAATGCAAAGCACGGCATATATTTGTATATTATCATTGTTCATTGGGGTTAATAAATATAGGAAATTAAACTGCAAAAGTCATGATGAAAAATGCACAATGTTAATGTTCAAAATTTCACTTCAGCCGGCACTCCCGGAGTGCAGACCGTTGTTTTTTTAAAGTTTTGGTTTTGAATCTGCTCCTACATAATTATCTGTCAGAATAAACTACGATAATGGTTGCTTAGCAACAAATTATATAGATCAAGTTTTTCTTTAATATCGTCTTTTTCTTTAACTCGACATTGAAACGCTCAACTAATTATAAATTAGGGATGGGCTTTTTTTCAACCACCGTTTCTGCTATGAGCTTAATCGCGATCTTCAACTTATGCCTGATTATTAACTCAAACAGGAGAGAAGTTATATTTATGTATATGTATTAATTTTACTTACTTTCAATTTCTAAAAGCCTTAATTAAAGTTTACCAAAGAAAAAAGCTGAAGTGGAAAAAATTGCGAACGATTTAAATGAGCCGAGTTGGCGGTCTGTGCTTGAATGCCAGTGCCAGCCCATTCTTTTATTCTCTCTCTTCTTTTTGGAATCTAGTACATTTTTTAATATAAAAGATGGCCAATGATTTTAGTAGCGGCAAATTTAAAATTAAGGATATTAGTACTAGTTTTAAAGTTTTTACATTTTAAGCTATTATTACAATGACTTTTATTTGTACTTGAGAACTTTAATTCAAATTTTAAGTTTTTCAATAACATTTTTCACTTTGAGTTTTTTACGTTAAGTTCAGATTAGTATTTACAAATATAGATTCTTAGATTAGATTGATTTTATTAGAAACATCAAAAGTATTTAGCAATTTACATCTACAAAATCTTTATGGCTTGGCTATGCCGTCTGCCGATTGGTACAGTTTATGATTTTTAAAAGAGTTTCTTATATAAGTTTTAGTAGAAGGATTTAACATAGATAAATTGATCGTTTTGGTTTTTGTTATTCGAAAAGTGTTGGTTAGGCGAATTCGTTTAAAATTCGTTCCCGATAGGCTAAGGCCGTTCTGCAATATTGCAGCAACTTATTATTGCATTCGTTCAGCTGTTTTAAAACTTGTTCTGTGGAAGGAACACTGCTTCCGAGAGTTATAGGTTTTAACACCGAGGTTAACATAAAAAAAATGTTTTTCTTTGCTTTTTTATCTTTATTAATTCATTAATTTATAATTTACAAAAAACATTTTATATTGATTATTTCTTTAATAAATATATATGATTAATTTTAAGTTCGACATGAGAAGCCGCTGTAAAAGCAAAAGGCTGCACTTCTCAAGTCCATTGTAGATTTAAGACTGACTTATTATTAATTATTATTTTGGTTCTTAATAATATTATTTTGCTTAGTGTGCGTTTTGTTGTTTTGAAATATCTCACGATTTGGTTGGCGGTTTCCGATTACCGCTTGACTTTTGGTTTACGGGACAAGAGATGTATCCGTTTGCAATGCATGCGTGAGAAACTGTAGTTTATAATAAAATGGAATTTTTGATTGCCGTTAGGCAAAGAGCAGTTTCCGGGAAACGGGATTATTTATGGTTTCAGGTGGAGTCTCGGACGTAACTCCTCCCACTTAAGATTCTGCTCGGGAGAATCCTTGTTTTCAATATTAATTTTAATTTTATTTAGTTTTTTGAAAAAGAGTATCAGAAGCTCAATTAATGTCAAAATTATAAAGTTAAGCCCGTAATTAATATTTGAATTTGTTTTATTATTGAATTTAAATTCTTCGATCAATTTATGTATTTTTTTCGTGGAAAAGTTCAGTTCAATGTTTTTAATTTTCACATTACTCAAGTTAGGTATTATAAAACTTTCATAGTACATAAAATTTTCATACTTAATATTATTTATCTAAATTATACAGTTTTCAAATTTAATAAAAAAAATGTTTTGACTTCTATTTTAAAATCGTTGCAATTATGATTGACTATAGTTTTTGGCATATTCTTAAGAATTAACATATTATTAGTCAACTGTTTAATCTTAGTGGTTTTTTTTCTATGAAGCTACACGAAGTATTCTTTCTGAAAATATTTTGTATACATTCATCAGTTATAGTTATTAAATTTTCTTGTCTTAATACTTTATCGCTGTCGATATAGTTATTTTGACCATCAGTAATGAATAGCTTTTGTTTAGGAGAGAGCTCAAGGTTTTTCAGATTTGGAATAGGTTCAATAATAATTCTATGAAACTTTGTGTTACTTAAATTTGGTATCAATATTATAAAAATTATTTGATTTTCGTGAAATATGGTAGAACTTTTCATATCTTTTAATTTTTCAAGTGTTATGTTAAAATTTTGAATCGCTTTTAATGAGAGAATATATTTACTTAGTAGGCATATTTTACTCAACAAAATACTTTCTTTTACCTTTCTTACTTAACTGCTCAAAAGTTGGATATCATATTGAATTTGGAATGCGTGTTGCATACCTGTTATTCTGGAGTTTTCCCTATCTATTGCATTACTAAGAGATAAGAATTGGTCTTGTATTTCGCTCTGTTGTTCCGTAATGTTGTTAATATTCTCGTAGAATTTTATATTAATTTTAACTTGGTCGTTCAAACCGTTAATGAGATTTTTGTTGTTCTATTGGTCTATACTTAGTCTTGATTTTATTTCTGCTTCGTCTTCATAGTCCATTGTTCTCCGGCTAAATATTTAAGGCTTTTCCCTACAAAATTGAATAATGCTCTTTCTTGTCTGTCTTTCTGAGTAACACTATTGATTTCGTTTTCTAATTCATAAGGTCCATATAAAATAGTTGGGGTCACGTTTATATTTGTTAGTTTGTGAACGTAATGTTCTATTAATTTGAAGCAGTCTGTCAATAGTGTCAGATTTATAATTTGTAATATCTTGAAATAGTTTTGTATGACTTTTACTTCTTCGCCTCTAATAGTTATAAATCCGTTTCCGTCATTTTAATTTTGTACGTCAAGTCTCTGTCCGTTTGTTATTGTCGTTACTAAGAGAAGTCTTAATAGTACCTGGAGAAAAAAGGATAATATAAATAAATAATATACTTTATGTGTCTTCATACTTATATTTTTTCTTAACTTGAGTTTTATAAAATTTACTACCTTTCTCATTTTGTATATAATCTTTGTTTATTACGACTGTGTTTGATTCTATACGGAAAGGCTTGAGCTTATTACTTACTTTATTTTTTAACTATATATGGTTATCCCTGGTAAAATCAATATCTTCCCTATTTTTATTTAACTTATCTATATATTTATTTTCATTTTTGTTTACTAGCTCTATAATTTTAGGGTATTCTTCTTTTGAAATATTTCCGTTTAGGAAGTCTGAAGGTCTTCTTTTTGTTGTTGAATGGATAGTATTATTATATATTGCAACTGCATTCAAAACTTATTACGTAAAGTATCTCTGTTGTTTTCGTCAGCAGAGAAGGTTCTAATGTTTTCATTCAGCGTTGAATGGAACCTTTCTATATCAGAGTTACCTGTTTTATTATAAGTTGTCGTGATGTGTAGGTGGACATTTTTCTCCATAAGATATTCCCTAATTAATTTTGAAGAAAAACCGGTCTCTCCATCAGTTATTATTTTTGTTATAAACCTATGTTTAAGTGTATTGAGAAGGCTAATCCACGTTCTATGCTTTATTTCTTCTACGGTCACATGTTTGTGAATTTATCTATCATGGTAACATACATTAGATTGATAACGGGTGATTTTTTTGCTACTTGGTTTTTGACGTTTATATTTTTGACAGATCACACATGACACATTCCACGAAGATTTGACATTTCGATTCAGTATTCATGAATAGACTTACGCCTGAACAACGTTTGCAAATTATTGAAATTTATTATCAAAATTCGTGCTCTGTGAAAAATGTGTTTCGCAAGCTACGTCCGTTTCAGCGACGAGGCTCATTTTTGGCTAAATGGATACGTGAATAAGCAGAATTGCCGTATTTGGAGTGAAGAGCAGCCAGAGGCAATTCAGCAGCTACCAATGCATCCCGAAAAATGCACTGTTTGGTGCGGCTTATGGGCAGGCGGCATCATTGGGCCGTACTTCTTCAAGGACGATGAAGGCCGCAGGGTTACGGTCAATAGAGAAAGGTACCGTTCCATGATAACAGATTTTTTTTTGCCGAAAATTCAAGAATTGAACTCCGTCGACATGTGGTTCCAACAGGACGGTGCCACATGCCACACTGCACGCGAAACCATGCATCAATTGAGAGGCGAATTTGGTGAGCAGTTGATCTCACGTTTTGGCGCAGTCAATTGGCCACCAAGATCATTTGATTTCACCCCGTTAGACTATTTTTTGTGGGGCTATGTTAAGTTTATTGTCTATGGGGACAAGCCAAACACGATTGCTGCCTTGGAAGCCAACATTGAACGCGTCATTGGTGAGATTCCGGCCGAAATGTGTGAAAAAGTTTGCCAAAATTGGACCTTCAGAATGGACCACCTGAAGCGTAGCCGCGGGCAACATTTAAGTGAAATTATTTTTAAAAAGTAAATGGCAGAAATAGATTTATCGATCCAAATAAAAATTTCATTCACTTTTTACAAGTTTCTGTGTTTTTTTGAATTTTCAAAAACCAAGCTCTTAAAAAATCACCGTTTATATGCGTACCATATATCAACATGGATAATTTCATTGGGTTTTTCGGGCGATTTTTAATGGAATTTTGTACGGGTGTCTTTCATATTTCGACTTATTGCAAATTTTGCAATTATTAATAAAACTTTGGATTCTATCTTTTAGTTTGAGGGCATAGAAAACATATTTAATTTCTGCATATGTTTCACTGATACCTCTATGATTTAAGTGTTCATATTTTAATTATTACTTCTGCTAATTTCTCCTCATCATCTAAATCTCCTAAAAACATCTTGGAACTTTGCAAATAAGTGTTCGTCTCTAGAGAAGACACCTACTATACCTTGTGGAGGGAAAAAATTCTTTATTATATATATTATTAATTTTTCAATGGGTGGTTTTCTTGTGAAAGTTCAGCGCCCAACGCATAGTTTAAGGCACTGTAGTCAAAAAGATTGTTTTTTTATTAAAATCTGGGTACTGGAGTATTGGGTCTGATATTATTAGTTTTTTAAGATTTTGGAAACTCTCAATATACTCTTGATTATTATATTAATTTTTGTATTGGCTATGCTACTTTAGAATAATCTTTTATGAACTTTCTATAGTACCCGGTTGTACCTAAGAAAGCTTTAGTTTGTTTCGAAGTTTTGGTAACTTATAGTCTTTTATTGCAGCTACTTTGTTTGGGCTTGGTTTTATACCCTCAATTGTAACTATATGGTCCAAAAATTCGGATTCCTTTTTTTAAAAATTCGCACCAATGAAGTTCTGCCTTTAAATTAACTTCCTTTAATCGTTTGGATATTTTACTTAATGCTAAAAGATGTTCATCGAGGCTTGTAGAGAAGATTATGATATTGTCTAAATATACCCAACAAAATATATCTATATAAACTGCGAGTATTGAATTCATTAGTCTTTGAAATGTTGCGGGCGCAGTTTTCAAGCCGAAGTGCATGCGAATGAACTCGTTATGTTCACCATCGGTAGAAAACGCTGTTTTCTGTATATCTTCCTCCGCAATTTCAATTTGATAGAACCCTTTCGCTAAATCTAGCGTCGTAAAGTACTGAGCTCTGCCTAGTTTGTCAAACATTTTGCGTCCAATATTACGCATAGGAAACTTGTCGTCTATTGTTACATCATTAATTTTTCGATAGTCTATCACTATTCTCCACTTCTTTTCATTTGATGCATCCATTTTTTTTGTTACCACCCAGATCGGTGCTGAGTATGGAGAAATACTGCGCCTTATGATACCTTGTCTCACCATATCGGCTATTTGTTTCTTTACTTCGATTTTGTGTACTTCTGGGTACCTGTAAGTTTTTGTATGAATTCGTATCTCGTTCATTGTTCTTATTCGGCGCTTAATTGCACTAGTGAATGAGAGATCGCTTCCTTCTTGATAGAAGATTGAACCGTTGGAGACAAGATCGAAAACTATTTTTTTCTCTTCGTCGTTGAGGTGATTAACTCTTATGTGATTCATAATAGAATCGGTGCTTGTATCTGTGTGATATATTTGGAACTCCGGTACAATTTTTTCATAGTCTTCGAGTTGAGGATATTCTTTACTGGATTCTAAAATTGCAACTCCTCTTTCGTAGTTATCAGGTTCTTCTCCATCTGCATTGTAGAATATTGCAATTTTCGTTTCCCTTACTATCAGTAGCTTATCCCAAAATCGAGAACAGATTTTATTGGTATTAAAATGTTATTACCAATCATACCATCATAGCGATCGTGAAATTTGTGTTCAAGGAATTTCGCCGTTTTGTTCAACATACCGAATTCCTTGAATAATGGAATTTTTACTTTGCTATATGAGTATATTGGCCAACCTGCTGTTTTGATTTGCATTGGGGTTTCTAACTTTGTTTGCCATTTTGGAAGGCATAGGCCTGGATTGAGGATACTAGTTTCTGACCATGTGTCCCTTAGTAACCTTAATTTAAATTTACTGTTCTTCGTTCTTACAACTATATAGGGAAGTCGACTTGTATGCCTCCTTCCAGAAAATCCGGCAAAGTCATTGAGAGTGCTTACCTCTCTTTGGTACGATGCGGACTACGTATCCATGACTTCTATATTATTTTCTTGAATATTTCTGGACCGCCTGATTGTCCTGAACTAATGTTACCATACTTATATTGTCCTGAATTATTAGTCAGTTCAGACTTATTATTAACATTCTTGTACTGTCTTGAACTATGAATTATATTATGGTTTTGATTATTTTATATTGCACTGAGTTATGGCTTGATAAATTTCTATATTGGCCTGATTTATTATTTTGTGTATTTCGGTATTGCCCTGAATAATTGTGTTCGGTATTGCGGTATTGCCCTGAATAATTGTTTTGTTGGTTACTGTGCTGACCTGAATTGTTAAAAAAATTTGTTCTAGAGTTATTATTTTTATAAGCGTAGCCTGTTTCATGGAGGATATTCATGGCGTCTTAAGGGTTTTAGGTGGTCTACATGCTAAGATCCCTTTCATAGGTTCAGGTATTTTGTTCGTAAATAAGCGTAATGCCATATCGCAATTTCTTTTCGTTTCGACAGAGGACGTGACGCCTTTGTCTAATTTTGTTTAAACGTCTTAAGGACATTTTGATTTTATCGTAAAAAATTGTGCAAGTATCTACGAATTGTATAGCTCTTAATTCATCATATAATTTGTCTACCTATTTTTTAGCGCCAAACATTTTGTATATATCCTCCCAACTCGTTACCGTGTTGTTAATCTCTATTGCCACCGGAGCTCTCGCAATGAGCCTACTTTAAATTTTGTCTAAAAATATAAATTGACTATCTGAATCAAATTTTCCAAGGTAAGGCTGTACTCTATCTAATAGTTCTATGAAAATATTTAGATTCCCTAGGCTCCCATTGTACGTGGGAATGGTATTTAAGAAGTTAATAGGCTCTAAGTTTAAAGATAGTAAGGTGCTTACTCCTGCTAATGGGTTGCTTGTTGATGTCATCTTGATGGTTAGCTTGCCGAATGCCCCAGTTATATCTTCCAGTTTTTTGGTTTTTGTTTGTTTTCCTTGATCGCGAGTGTTCTTACTCGAATGCTTAGTAATTTGGGCTGATCATCTCAGAAAGTTGCAGCTAGAAGAGTACCTTCAGTTGCTGAAACAGATCATGAATGAGCTGATGTTAATGCGGTTAAGCGGCAGCGTAATGCCCGTGTGAGAGCTGCACAACGAATAAATTTGGTGGACCAGGCACCATTTACGTATGATTCAAATCTGAATTATGCTTCTCTTGATGTGATTTCAATTGGATTAATGACTGTTGTGTGCAGTCATTGCAAGGCATTCAAATTTAAACATGAAACTCTTGGACTGTGTTGTGCAAAGAAGCTTACAAGATATATATTAGATGACGCTGTGCTGCGATCAATGCCACAACGATACATTGAGTTATGCATTGACATAGGCTGTGCGCGATTTGATAGGTGTCCTTTTCAAATTATCATTTTCTATTCAGCAAATGTGTTATTTTTCTTGCTGCAATTCATTCGAGTTTTGAGTATTATAACACTGATTTCGTTCTAACCTTGGACGACGTAGACCTCTTGCAATAATTAATCAGAATGGCCGTGATAATCAAACGCAAGAGGTGCGTGCAGAAGATATAAATGGAGACCTGCCCATATTTCACAGCTTCGAACTGCACATTTACCACCACAAATGCGACAAAAAGTAATTAGAAGAAGAAAAGTGGTGAATGTAGACTTCAATCGCGCTGCCTTTGAATACGATTCCGCAATAGCATTTATTTTCTCGATGCTCGCAGTGGGACATGCAACATATTCGTCATTTAATTGATTCTAGCAACAATTCGATAAGATCTAAAATTTCGTTGCGTGTTTCAGCATATAGCATCTATGGCATTGCTGCCATACTGTTTGAAAGTGGTCGAACCACACATTCCGCTTTAAAGCTTGCGATGAATTTTCTCACGGTTGACAAGCCAATAACATGCATAATGACCAAGAATTCGACGATAGCGAAATGTATGCGAGAATGTAAAATCATAATTTGGGATGAATGCGATGGCGCATAAATGAGCGTTGGGGCAGTTGACCGAACAATGGAGGATTTGCAAGGTGGTTCTAGATGATTTGTCGTGGATATAATTTTGCTCAGTGGAGATTTTCGTCGAAGGCTTTCCGTCATCCCGAAATCTACTGCTGTTAATTAATTTAATGCATGCATCGTCGTCTTTGTGCCGGAATGTCAAGAAGTATGATGAATATGAGAGTAGCATTGCGTGGTGCGATGCAATGACCAAATTTCTGTTGACGTCTCGTCTGGATTGATATCATTCCCGGTAAAGTTTTGCGAGTTAACAATGCCGGAGGAGAAACTCATCACCAGAGCAAAGTGTTAACCGGCATTGGACAAAATTATTTAAATCTCAATTGGATGTGTGAACGGGCAATCCTAGCAGCGAAGAAAAAGGACGTCGTTGATAGCTTGGTAAACGGTCTTTGTTGTTTATTTTTGCGCCGGAAAACAAATTGAAAAACATTGTTTATCATATCACTCTCTACTGATTTTTATTCCATTCAAATAAATCACATTGGCAAATTTCAACTACTTGTGTTTTATTATAGCTCTGCAGTTCATTTGAAGTCGTTAAATTGAGGCTATCTTTAGTAGAAAACGGATTATCTTTAGTTGAAAACGTAGTATTACATCGATAAGTTTTTAGTTTTCTAAGTTTTCATTCTACATATCAGGCTTACATCAGGCGCGATTCCTCCTAATTAGCTAGTTTAGCTGCGCTAAACTCAGTATTTCAATGAAATATAATAACTATCAAATAAAGCATTCACAAAATACAATGCATGATGAGGCTTAAAATACAACATATCTTTTTTGTTACATGCTATAACAAATTCACATACAATAATCTCTCTAAAAAATGTTTGGCGCAAAAATTTGCGCTACCGAATTCCCTACAATCTATTTAATAGGTAGATACATAATAAAAAAATAAGTCTCTCCAAATAAATACAATGGTAAGCGCAAACATTAGCCAACTTGCAACGTGAACGTGGACTGTGTTATGTATGCACACATTCACATAAGCACTTCTGTTTGCTTACATACACGTTGCACATGCACTGTGTTCTTTTTATTTGATTAGTTCGACAAGAATGTGGCATGTAACGTGCATGGATCCATTCGCAGTTGGCATGAATAATTTTGTAAGTTGTTTAGTTTTATGATCGGTTGTAAAGTGCAAATTACAATAGTATTTTAAGTGAGTAAATTACTAATTTCATTGTAAGTACTGCTGTGCTTTGGAATATGAGAGTGAGACGAAAAAAATGTTTAAATATATAAAATAATAATAAATAATCGCATTGGTCTAAGAACCCACGGCAAATAATTAGTATTGAAAGGTAAAACAAAATTCAATATTTCAATAATGATAATAATGTTTGTAGTATCGAATTCAAAAGTTTTACATGTATAGATAATGTCTTTTTGTAGGGATGGCGAATTGAATAGGTAGGTACCTCATTTTCTGTAAATTATGTTACAATTTTGTTGTTCTTTTTAGCTATATCTTAATGGTGCATATTGGTGCGCAGGGTTCAAAACTCTTTTTCTTCACCTTTTCTACACCAGCAATTCTCCGCCAAACATCACTAGAAGAACAATATAAACAAGTTTTTTCACTGTGTTTTTGTCTGAAATTCAAAATTATTCTTGCAAACAAACTGATTGCAGAATCTTGATATTACAGACGTTTCGGATTGATAATGTTATAAAAATTGTATAGGAAGAAACATTTGACCCATAATAAATCTGCATTTTCGAGTTTTGGTTACCATTCAGTACCAATTGTTTGTTGTGGGTCATTCGGAATTTAACATTGTATTAAGTGGTAAAGTTTACGTTTGTGTGATACTGAAAAGGATAAAAACTTGCTTTCGAAGCGAATAAAGTCAGGAACGATTAAATAATTTGGCTCTCATGTCAATCGAAAAAGAAGTTTTAAAAAACTGAAAGAAAGTAATGGCTTTAATAAGCGAGACATTGAAAACTTTATAACGTTGATTGAAGAATATATGTATTATTGTTGGAATGAATAAAATAAACAAAGAAAGATTTGTGTTTTCAGTAATATTGCTTTTTATTTCTCAGGGAACGTAGCTAACTCGCCACTGGTTTACAACCATACGTTTTTAATTATTTCTACGTTTTTATTTTATCAGCCTTACATATATATTTTTTATCTACTTATTTTTATTCTTTTAACATGTTTAAATCCATACGTTTTTATTTATTTCTATTTTTAGTAACCTTAACTTATTTTATATAAATAATTCTATTTTCATAATAGGTTTGCATCCTTAAGTTTTTATATATTTATTTTTATGTTTTGTTTTATAAGGCTTACGTTTATACTTTTATATACTTATTCTAATAATTATACTTTCTTATATATTTATTTTTCTGGTATTGTCTGGCTTACATCAATTCTTTTTTCTTATTTAGTTTTCTGTTTTTATCAGGTTCACATATAAACTTTTTTACATATGTATTTTTCTATTTTTTTCCATTTTATCAGGTTTACGTTTATAAATTTGGATGTATTTTCCATCCTTCAATTTTTTTCTTCCTTACTATTTTATATATTTCCGTTTTTGCCGAGTTTATATTTACACTTTTTCATATATTTATTTTTCAGTTTTTTTTTTCAATTTTATCAGGCCTACATCTATACTTTTTTTTAATTATTTTTTTTTTCTTTTATCAGGTTAACATCTATACGTTTTTTTTTATCTGGGTTACATTCATAATATTTCATATATCTTAATATTTTTTATCAAGTTTGCATCCTTAAGTATTTATATACTTATGTGTTTTTCTGTGTTTCTTATATCAGACTTACATTTCCACTTTTTGTCTACTTATTTTTCTGTTTTTCTTTTATCAAGTTATGCTTATACTTTTTTTCTTTTTTTTTATCGAGCTTTCATCTATTTTTTTTTATTTATTTTTCTGTTCTTTTTTAAATCCAGTTAACATCTCGATCGGCCTTCGGTCCTTGCCGAAAACGAACTTAATTCAAACCGATCGAAATGGATCCGATGACATTCAATTCCAAATAAAAAACTCGAACACGCAAAAAAAACACAACCTACAATAAATGTTCAAAATAAAAACACAATCGAATCCACTTTTCCTTGAATTTAAAAATATTACACAACAAAAACCCACAGGAAAGGAAAATTAAAATATAATATGATACAGTGCTGGAAAAAATAATAGGTTTGTCAGAGCAGTTATCCTACAATGGTTTACAAATCACATTTATCTATGCATAGCATAACGGTTTTTTTTTTTATTTTATAAAGAGAGCACTCTAAAAATATTTTATCAGTAAAAGCTATCCCATTGATCATTATTGATGTTGAGCGAGTTAGAATAAAGCGTGTCATCAATTTGCAGTGGAAAAATAGGTGTTTTTCTAAATTTTAACATATTTAAAAGCCATTACCGGTTTTAATTATTACTTTGCAAAGTAAGTTCTATAGTCTTATATTTTATATGATGTTTAAGTGTTCACGTAAGATTTTCGAAGAATTTTCTTAAATAATGGGTCGTATTACACATTGCTCCGATGAAGAGAGACATCTCATCCCAAAGGTCCGCTCTGAAGGAAAAGCGTACAAAATTATTTTTGAAATGTTGTCAGGTTCACAAAGCAAGATAACGAATCTTAAGGAAAGAAAAGGACAAGAAACGAGAGGAAGAGAGAGATAAACATTTGATAAATTTGATCGGGCAAATATAAAGAATGGCTAAGAAAGTTCGTTTCATTCCTTCTACCGAAATAAAGCAGACGCTGAGATTAACGCAGACAAAAAGAACAATTAGAAACCGGTTAATAGCTGTTACACACTTTCTGCTCGCTCTGCTATAAAGACCCCATTTGTTTCCGAAAAGAATAAGAAGAGAAAACTATTTGCTAAAGTTCAGATTGAGCATTTTAATAAAACGGGCATAAAGAGCTTCAAAAATACGCTGAGATTAACGTAGACAAAAAGAACAATTAGAAACCGGTTAATAGCAGTTACACACTTTCTGCTCGCTCTGCTATAAAGACCCCATTTGTTTCCGAAAAGAATAAGAAGGGAAAACTATTTGCTAAAGGTCAGATTGAGCATTTTAATAAAACGGACATAAAGAGCTTCAAAAATATTTTGTGACGCGATGAAACTAAGGCGAACTTGTTTGGTTCGGATAGCAAACGCTATGGTAGACGACCTCCTTGTCAAGAATTCAACCCCTAGTACACAAAAAAGACAATAAAGCATGGTGGGGGAAGCATCATCGTATGGGGTTGCTTCTATTGGTATGGAGTTGGCCCATATTTTGGGTAAAGGACATTATGAATCAAGAAAAACATGTGGAAATCTTGGAAAATATTATGCTGCTTTACGCTGATGACGAGATGCCACTGATTTGGAAGTTTCAACAGGACAATGATCCAAAACATACTTTCACCTGACCTCAACCCAATCGAAAACTTCTGCTATGTGGTGAGGAATGATCAAACTTCAAAAAAAATCTCTAATAAGGCTGCGTTATGGAGTATAATCAAGGAAGCTTGGGAAAAAATCCGGTGGAAGCTTGTTGTTATATAATGATTAAGGCACGAGTGACTGTGTAAGACTGAAGACTATTAATTTTTTCTACATATATAAGTATATAATAACTCATACTATAACATCTTTCCTTTTTTCACTAATAGTTATTAATTATATATTATTTGTAAATTCATAATAATTACACAAACTAATGACTATTAATAAAATACAAATAATAATTACAATTAATTTTTTTTTATTATTATAAATTTTTTAAATTAAACTTATAATTAAATAGGCGTTCTAATTACACAACAAATGTCAATTTGTCTTCAGGAACATATCTTCTTGGTGGTTTTATTACTCTTCCAGTTCTAGTTACAATCATTTTCTTACTACCGGAAACCATTTCATTTTCAGGACTCGAGGGAGAACTACTACTTGAAGGACTTTTAACTAATATTTCAGGACTATACTCCTTTTTTTGTATTCGGTAGCTTCATTAAATACTGTCTATTTCGTCTATATATTTGATCGTTTTCACCTTGAATCACGTAAGATCTCGGTTCTAAACATTTTTCTTGTACAACTCCAGGGTACCATACAGATTTGGGATATTTTTTGTAATATATATTTTCACCACTAACTAAATCTTTTAAAGTCTTTGTTGATCGATTATAGTACTTTCTCATTTGCTCACGGTTTTTATTAAAAGTATTTATTACTTTTTTATTGTTAATCGATATTGGCTCGAAATTATGAAAACTGGATGGTATCTTGGTACTAAGTTTCCTGTTCATCAAGAGCTCAGCTGGAGAAAATGAACTAAGATTTGGAGTCACCCTGTAATTTAGTAATTTAATAATGCTATATAGGGATCAGATTTGCTTTCTAAACATTTTCTTAATAATTTTTTGATAGTTTGGACCGACCATTCTGCCAGTCCATTCGATCTAGGTAAATACGGAATTGATAAAATCTGTTCAATTCCCCACACATTACAAGAAAGATTGAATTCTGTAGAGGAGAAAGGAGGCCCGTTATCACTAACTAACAACTTTGGAATACCGTATCTAGCGAACTAGGATCTTAATTCAGAAATGAGAAATTTGCTTGAATAACCACTATTTAAAAGTGCAATTTCTATAAATTTAGAATAATAGTCTACTACAATCAAATACATTTTTTTTCGAAATCAAATAAATCTATTCCAACTTTTTTCCAGGGTAATTCTATTCGGCCATGAGGTTGTAAAGGTTCTTTTTTATTCGAGGCCCTATATTTCAAACAAACTTCACAGTAATCAACTAGATTTTTTATTTCGGAATTCATATTTGGCCAAAACACTAGTGATCTTGCCAGACTTATACTTTTATCAACACCCATATGCCCTTCGTGTATTAACTTTAATATTTCATCCCCCATTGACTTTGGAATGATAATCCTTTTAATCATAAAAACTACGTCAGTTACTACATGAATTTCATTTTTGTTTTAAAATAAGGTAAACTGAGAAATCTACCATACCTTTTTTTCTGGCCATCCCGGTTTATAGTACTTTATAAGATTAATCATCGTTTCATCCTCAATAGATTCTTTTCGAAATTTATTGAGATCACTGACAGGTACCCACGAAGTAACAAGGCTACAATGTAATTGAAGTTCATTGTCTATTTCAGGTAATGCTGATTTCGAAAAAGGTGTTCTTGATATCTGCAATTATCATTTCTTTTCCCGGTTTGTAATATACTTTTAAATTGTATGCCTGTAATTTTAACATGATTCTTTGAAGACGAGTTGGAAGTTTGTATAGAGGTTTTTCGAAAAGTGGTATAAGCGACTTGTGATCAGTTTCAACCGAAACTTCTTTACCAAAAATAAATTTATGAAATTGGGAACAACCAAAAAGAATACCGAAAAGTTCTGTTTCAATTTGCGCACAACTTCTCTGGTCATTTGTTAAAGTAGCTAACGCGAATGCTATAGGTTGGTTTTCGTGCTGCAAGACAGCTTCCACTGCCGATTGGGAAGTATTGACCGATAATGTAATTGGTTTTTTACTATCAAAATATGTTAAGGTTGGAACCTTTGGAAATCAGCCTCTTGAGATTTAAAAAATCCTTTTCATGATTTTCATCCAAATGCGACGCCACTCCTTTCTTAATTTTCCTAAAAATCGTTAAAGATCTTTAACACAACTTGGTCGAGGCATTTCCTTTATTGCTTCAATTTTAGTACTGTCCGGTTGCATTCCCAATTCATAAAATATGTGGCCAATGTATTTTATTTCTCTGACGCATACTATCGCCTTGCTTTTGGTAAACTTCAGACCTATTTATTGTGCTTTCTTAAGAACCATTTCTAAAATCTTGTCATGTTCTTCCTTCGAATCAGCATGTATTAAAAAATCATCTACATATATCATAACATTGGGGATATGAGCAAATGTTCTTACCATTTCCGAATGAAATATTTCTGGTGCTGCATTAACACCGTACGGAAGTCGAAAAAATCGATATCTTCCAAAACATGTGTTGAAAGTGCAAAGATTTGATGATTCCTCATCTAAGGGTATTGTCCAAAATGTACTGTTTGTCTAGTGAAAAATTTTGGCAAATGAGACTTCGCTTCATCAATATCTAAAAATGGGAAATAAGGACGAATAATTACTTTATTCAAATGCCTTGGATCAAGACAAAGTCTAAGTTTACCGTTAGATTTTCTTATCAGAACTATCGAGATAACCCAGGAAGTGGGCTGCTTTACAGGTGCAATAACTCCTATTTTCTCCATCCGCTGTAACTCAACTTTGAGTTCCTTTTTTAAATGAAATGGAACCTTTCGTGGTGGTTCTACTACTGGCACAACATTCCCTTTAAGGACCAATTGACACTTATTTTTCAAACAGCCTAAGCCATTAAAAACCTCTTCATAATTTTCAATCAGTGTATTTGAGGAATTTCATTTCATTTTGATCATTCGTAACAAAATTTATATTTTATAAAAAAACAATTTTAATTTCACAGCTGATTATAATTCAATGATGGTTTTACAATTCATATTCATTATGTAAAAACTTAATAATACATTTCTGTTTTCAAAGATACAATTCAATAAACATTTACCGATAACTTTTAGTTTTTCACCCGAAAAAGTTAGCAAATTTGTATTAGTTGGTTTAATATTTTTTTAATTTTCTTCAAACTTTAATAACTTGAAAGCTTCATATGACATAATATTACCATCTGCAGCAGTATCCACTTGAGCCGTTACAACTGTTTTATTTATTACCATTTCTATGTTCCATATATTTACTGCTGATATTGGCTTGGTGACATTCCAAATGAATAAATCAACTTCGCTTTCTCCTTCCGATAACTGCGATGCTCCTTCTATGTTGTGAAATCTTGTATATTTACTCGATCTGCACAATTTCGCAAAGTGGTTTTTCCCTCGCACTTATGGCGCACTGCTCCCAATGCTGGACAACTGTTCCAGTTGTGTCGTTTTCCGCATCTATTTGTATTTATTTGCATTTGTAGTTGACTATTATTTGGTTTATATGTTTATGTTTTCTTCTGTATATCATCTTTGTATTGATTCTTACTGTTTTCTCCTAAAGTCTTTGCATACCACTGTTTTTCTCATTTTCGTTATTGTATATTGCCGATAAATTCATTATGCTCTTTTGCAAGCACTAGGGATTTTGCAATTTGGATAATCTCATGAAGATTCTTTTTAGATTCGTTTAACAATTTCTCTCGTACGAAATTATGATTTTGATTTAACCCACATATATATAAATCTTTTACCAATTCATCCTTTAGTGTATTAAATTCACACGTCTTACTCCGATTTTTTAAGGATGTAAGGAATTCATCCATTGTTTCCGTGGGAATCTGCTTTCGGGAAAAAAATTAAATCGTTCCATTATTATATTTGATTTTGGAACAAAAAACTTGTCGAATTTTTAACCAGGTCTTCCTGTTTTGTATTCTGTTCGTCAATATCAAACGAATCAAATATTTCGAAGCAGTCTGCTCCTAGATGGTACAAAAATAATGATTTTTTTTCGAATATATGTCGCTTCCAACAAGTCACTTGCTGCCGAAAAAATTTGAATTGATTGTACCAAAGCTTCCAAGCCGCAGATAAATTCGTTGACTTCAAATCGAGCGCCCTTATATTTCCACTATCGACAGAAATTTGACTACAAGTGTTGCTAAAGTTGTTAATCACTTTTTTTCCCGTGTGTAGGTGTAAAACCTTCAAAAGGCTCGATGAGGACCGAAAAACGCGTGTTCATAGGAGTGTGAGATTCTTACTGCACTAAAAACACCTCCTCCTCCCGATTGCAACTAAGTTGAAACTTATCTAGCAATTTATTTTTAACGAATTCAATTAACGTGTTGCAGGTAACTATCCGGTTATAGTTCCTGCTTATACCGCGATTTTTAAGCGGATTCTCGTTTAGTGCACCAGATGGGAAGGCTTTGTCCTTCGCAGGCGGCCGGCGGCGTACTAAATTCGTCTCATCGATAATTTCGATTATATGTAGTACTATTGCAGTGTTGTAATAGCCGTTTTCTATGATTTCGGGCAAAATTTTTTATTTCATCGCAAACCGTGGGAATCCCGAGATCTATGTGGAGATCTCCGTTTCTAATGTACCAAGGTGCGCTTACAAATGATCTTAGGAGTTTATTTTCAAATGTTTGTAAGGTATTTAAATTAGAATCTCGCGTACAACTCCAAAGTTGTATACCGTAAGTCCAGACAGGCTTAAGCACCTGCCCGTACAAAAGTAGCTTATTTTCGATACTGAGCTAGAGTGTTCCCGAGCAACCAGTACATATCTCTGAGTTTATTATTTAACTCTTCGCATTTCTTTTTAACATGCGGTTTCCATTTTAATTTCGCGTCTAGAGTCATTCTGAGATATTTTGCTTCGTTAACATACTGAACTTGAACCGTATTAACAAATACCGGTAATCTATTAATTTTCTTATACGTAAGATCTACATGGACTGATTTTACTTCGTTGAGCGATATCCGCCATGTTTTGGTCCAATCATTGACATTATTCAGAGCTTTTTGTAATTTGGTCGTAGAATCACTTATCGTTTGGCCCACTGCTAGTGTCTTCTGTTTGAGGTATATCACGTGTAAATAATAGGTACAATATTGGACCTAAAACACTTCCCTGTGGTACCCCACCCACTATTTCTTTGATATCCGAGTAATCGTTTCCATGTCTTACTCGAAAATGTCTATTTTCTAGTTATGTTTTAGAAGCGTATAAAGTGCTTACGGCAGAATTTGTCTTAATTTAAAATTTAGGCCTTCGTGCCACACCATATCAAACGTTTGCGACACGTCTAGGAAGACCACCGATCAAATTTTCTTTTCTTCAAGAGTTTTCTCAATGACGTCAGTGATCCTATGTACTTGGCCAATTGTCGAATGCTTGCTTCTAAATCCGAACTGATGTTCAGGTATTAGGCGCTTTTCTTCTATCATTGGCTGCAGGCGCAGAAGTAATATTCTTTCAAAGACCTTCGATATTACGGGCAGAAGCGAAATAGGTCTATAAGATTTCTTATCATGTGATGGTTTTCCTGGTTTGAGAATCATTATAACTTCCGCAACCTTCCATTGGCTCGGAACGTACTTTAGCCTTAGAGTGGCATTTATTATATAAAGAAGATTAACTAACCCTTTACGAGGAAGCATTTTGAGAACTTCGGCCGTAATAAGGTCATATCCCGGAGCTTTCTTATACTTAAGCTTTCTTATTTTTCTACTTAATTCGGCAAGGGTAACATTTCTTGTAATGTAATTTTCGCTTGAGTTAGAACTTATATTTAAATTTTCGTTGAGTACTTGCCCAAGAGGTTTAAATGTGTTATCCAGGTAATTCGCGAAATCGTTTGCTCTCTCTTTCTCGCTTTTTGCCCATTCGTTTTGATCATTCTTCATCAGAGGCGCTGGGAGCTTTAGTTTCTTCGTCACTTTAACAGCTTTCCAGAGTGAGTCTTTTGTTTCTTGCGGATATTTTAGGTTTTTAAAGAGCGGCATTTCTCTTTGGTACGGGGTGTTTTTCCATGCGGCTTGTTGTACGATATTGAAGACGTTATCTTCTGCGTCTTCAATTTCGAGAGGCGTTTGTAGTGAAACTCTTAATTCAACGATATCCTCTATATCTTTCTTATAACCTTCCCAGTTCATTTTCCCTTTGGTTAGCGTGGGTGGTTTTTCATTTTTAACAAGATTTTCGCTCATAATTAGAATAACAGCTGAATGCTCTGAGAAAAGATCAAAGATTTCTGTTATGCTAATTTTATTTGAGGGTATGCCCTTGACCACAAAAAAATCAATAAGGTCAGGTATTTTCGATGGATCAGTCGGCCAGTAAGTGGGTTTGCCAGTCGAATGAAAATTGCAATTATTTTCCTTTACCGCTTCGTAGAGCATTCGACCCTTTTGAGAAATAACTCTAGATCCCCACAAGCTGTCCTTCGCATTAAAGTCACCACCAAGAATAAAATTTTGTTTAAGTAACTTTAGCACGTTCATAAATTCATTTTTTTCAATTTTACATCGTGGAGGACAGTATATGGAATATACATTCAGTACAATATTCTGAATTCTAACATGTACACCGATTAATTGCATTGATTCAGCCTCTATTTTTGGGCATATCGTGTGTTCGATGTATTCTTTTATAAATAAAGATGCCCCACATCTTGCTTTGTTCGACGGATGAGTTGCGTGGTATTCTAAATATCCATTGATCTTACTACTTGATTGTTTTTTGACATGCGTTTCCGATATAAAGCAAATATCAATATCTTTCTCATGCATAAACATTTCTAGTTCTCCAAGTTTTTGCCATAATCCGTTGGCATTCCAAGTAATTATTTTGAGCTTTTCCATCATGTTTTTTTTTGTAAGTTGGTTGTGTTGATTGATATTTTGCTTTGGGTATTTGGGCATTTAGCCTCTTAGGGGTCTTAAGAACTTGCTGTTCTACTTGGCTTGGTGGTTTTCTTTGTAACTGCGTAAATTTTGATCGCCGTTTTTGTAATTCTTTTGCTACTTCACAGCCTCTATAGTTGGCCGGATGACTTTTATTACAATTTATGCACGTTGCTGCACTTTTGCTATCTGAGGTGCAGTCTTTAGAAAGATGATTTCCGGCGCACTTTACACACCTAGGTTCTTCTTTGCAATAAGTTTGCGTGAATTCTTTCTTAAAGGTTCGGTCTTAACAACAATATTGAGGATTGTTTTAATTTTGTAAATATGGTCTATTTTCTCTGCCTTAACAGAAGTAAGAATAAATAGTGGAAGAGCACGCTGTACCACATATGTTTCGCTATCTTTTTTTTGTGTTTCTCTTTTGACGATGTTCACAGCATCTAAGATCTTATAGTTCCTATTTAGATCGTTAATAATATCGTCTTTTGGACATGATGGGTGCAAACCTCTCGCTAACGCATGTAAAGGTCTTTCCGACTTATTGTCATAAGTGTACCATTCCACATTTTCTTCATTTAGTTTTCGCGACAGGAGACGATAACTTTCAGGATCTTTCACGCAAACTTTCCATTTGTTGTTATTAAGTGAAATAACTTTAAATTCTGATGGTGTTAACGTCTTTAAGATAGTTTGCAGCCGGTTATACTCCGCAATACCGACAACATTAATTGGTGGCGGAGGCCTAATTTCAATAGGTTTTTCTTTAATATTGGCATCTTTTGGTGATGCAATTTTTTCAGGAAAACAGGCGCCATCAGATGAAGATCCAACCTTGCGTTTCTTACTCGGCCTTTTGTTTGAGGACATATCTGTTTTGCGGGCTAGCTCTTCTTCATCAGTCTCATAAATGACATTTTTCGCTTGCGATGAACCAGCATTCGAGTCTTTGTGGTGTATATTCTTCAGCACCTCATTTTCCTTACGAACAAGATCAACTTCTTTCTGTAACCCCTGATAAAGTTTTACTACTTCATCAAGTTTTTGACGAAGTTCATTATTATCTTTCTCAAGAATTTCTGTTTTCATTGAGTCCTTTTTTACTCGCGCATCTGGCGTTACCGGCGAACCCTTCTTACCGTTGTCACTCGATTGGGATGGAGGTGATCGAGCAACCCTTGCTTTTTTTAAGAAGGGATTTATTAAAAGCAATAATTTGCTTTCCCCAGAATCCGTAGAGCCGACCCTTTACGAAGGATCTTAATTTTGTGTTATTTATTTATGCCAGAATTTGCACCTATTTTTTTCCAAGTCTTTTTTTTTATTTTTTTATTTTTAAGTAATCAACTATTTTTAAGCTTACCACATAAATCTTTTTGATTTATTACAATTGAATTTTGAAAAAAAGTCCAAATATGAAAAAATAAAATTAAAAAAATTATAAGTCAAAACTTACATTAATTAACCTATTATTTTCCCCCCACCTTATATATATGTAAAAATATAAATATAAAAAAGGTTACCAATAAAAGTGCTTAAAAAACAAAATTAAAAAACAAATTTTCAAAGCGGTTACGACCAACCAATACCAGACCTTAACCTATATGTATATGTAAGAAAAATATATAAATACTAGGGGGACCCGGCGCACGTTGCAACGCCCAAGAAAAAACATGTATTTTGTAATAAATCAACTCAATGGCGATTCTTTAAAAGGATTTTATTTATAATGCTAAAATTGTACATCAATTCAATACAGTAGCGTATACAACATTTTTTATTTGATTGTGTGGTGTATGTATAAATAAATTTTTTGTGGCTCCCACTCTGGAACATGCTACGTATAATTGTCCATGTGAAAAGCACGGTTCTTCCAAATTCACACCACACACTTGAAGAGTTTGTCCTTGAGCTTTATTAATGGTCATAGCAAAGGATTAACGCACGGGAAATTGAAGACGTTTGAATTCAAATGGCATGTCCGTTGCTATTAATGGGATTCGCGGTATTAGTACAATTTCACCTTTTGCTTTGCCAGTGAGGATTGTTGCTTGAATTGAATGTGGCATCAATTTCTTCACTGAAAGTCTTGTCCCATTACAAAGTTTTGGTGCATTAAGATTTCGGAGAAGTATAATCGATGAACCAACTTTCAAATTCAAATAATGCGGTGGCATGCCTGGTGGTTCTTAAGAATTGAAAAATTCGACCGGATAATTGACTGCGTCTTCATCATTCATAGCAGTATCAATAGATTTATACGTTTCCGAATCACCTGGCAATTTTTCCTGGATGTGGACATTGATTTCATTGACATTGATATTTTTTGGTGCTAAAATTGCACGTTCTCGTAACCAATCATGGTTATTGTAATTTTGTACAATATTTGGAAAAACTCGATCAATGATTTCTTGTTGTGATGATACAATTATGCAAAAATTATTCGGTAACGTGATAAACCCATTTTGATCACTTGCAATCTTTCCATCGCAATCTTCAGCAATTGCTTTGAAAACTCACGTGCTGATGAATCATTTTGAAGACGCACACGCATATTGGTCGTCAACGAAAGCCTTTGTACGTGTGATGAACTTTTCAAACATGCATTAATTTCATCAGCAGGTGTTGATCTCGGAACAACAGGCATCGTTTGACGGAAATCACCAGAAAACAATATTAATGCACCGCCAAACAGCTGTGAACTCCGTCTAAAATCTGGTAATGATCGATTTAAGGCTTCCAAAGATTTTTTATGGGCCATTGGACACTCGTCCCATAAAATAATGGATGTATGTTGCAAGACTTTAGCCATTCCAGAACTCCTTGAAATATTGCATGTTGGTATTCCAATTGCTTGCATGTTCAATGGCAATTTCAAGGCAGAATGTACTGTGCGGCCGCCATCAATTAATGTAGCTGCAATACCGGAAGAAGCAAGTACCAATGCGATTTTTTGTTCCGACCGAATTGTTGCCAGTATCAATGAAATCAAAAATGTTTTTCCAGTGCCGCCAGGTGCATCCAAAAGATACAATCTACCAGTGTTATCATTGACAGCTTGCATCACTTTGTCATTTGCATGTTTTTGTTGATCATTTAACTGTGGAGTATACGTTTGTACGAATGCACGCAATTCATCACGATCGAATTGTTGTTCGCGTTGCAATTCTCGTTCAAATAAATCATGCATTGGACGATTTGGTGGAGTCAATCCTAATTGCACTAATGCTTTATTTGCAATCGTAAGGCACACATCTTCGATCATTATCAAGGCTTCATTATTTCCAATGTCAGCAGCAATGCAGGATCATTGGAACGATGTCAAAATCGATTCAAAATGTCTTCAGAAATGAAATCTTTGTATTTATTCCACAATTCCAGTGGATTTGATGGAAAACATGGTGATATTATGATCGCAAATAACATACGAATTTCATTTGGTGGAGATGCAATTGATACATCACGAAGCGTAGCATCCCAATGCGTATCATTCCAGCAAATGCAAGTGTTCACATGCTTCACGGTATGTGGCGCGCAATTGACCATTGACAGTTTGTAAATGTTGGAATGATTGAGGTCCATGTACGTTCACCAACAAAAGTCGCAAGTAAAAACATTCAACATTAGCTAGACTAACTGTATAAATGCGTCCCAAAGCATCTGTTCGAAAAATACCTGGATAACCATCAACAGATGTGCCTTGTTTGCGACGCTGAAATTGTTTTGTTGATGCATTTCATGTGAAATAGTGAGGCAGTTCCGCATATAGCCAAGTCCTGGCAAAATCATCCATTTCACATAACTGGAAATAAGCTGTCTGTGTAACTACTGGTAGCTCTACTGATCTGTGTTCGGCATTTTCAGCAGTGAAGTAAACACGTTGGCCGATTTCAAGATGAACTGCCAAATGTACAACAACTGCATGTCTGTCATGAACTGGAAACGATAGAATACGCCATTGACATTTGACAGTATCGTACTTGATTTTGAAGTTTAATTACAGTTAATTTGCCGTTGTCTTCAGTTGATCGTCTACGATACTGTGGATATCCATCATCTCCTGTAATTGTTTCAGCAATCAATTGCTTTGGAAAACGTGTCGAACATTTGCCATCAATCCTACAAATTTCGATTAATATCACCACAGGGATCGTGAATCATATTTTTCGTGACAACTTCGAATAATCCTGGGTCGATGGTTTGATCTGGAATTTCGGGCAATATGACGGTATCAATCATATCAGGTGTTATTTTCTGTACGAACCAAATCAAAATATGTGCGTGAGGTAAGCCCCATTTTTGCCACTCTATGGTATACATAAAGCACCGCACTTCTCCAAATACACGGAGTTTGAGAATCAGATCCATGAATTTTTTCAATTTTTGTTGGAATACACGGGCCGTTATGTCATGCCGATCTTTTGGCACCTGACCATCAAATAAACAATCAGACACATCGGCCCACTTCGGATTGCATGTGAATGTGATGAATAGATCCGGTCGGCCATAATTTCGTACATATGTCATCGCACCTTGCGTATATTCATGCATATGACGTGGGCTACCAACATATGATGATGGTAAAAATTTTAAACGGCCGATATCATTCACATTTGCATCATTGATCATTGCGTCACGCAAATGTATGTATTCCTCTGATCTTAATCGGGCTTGATTGTGACGGATGAAATTCAATCGCTCACTTTAATTTTGGTGTACATATCGACGATATATTGTTGTGAAAGTTGATTGCATCGCAAAATAAAATTGGTTTCTTGAGGGCGAATCATCAATCGATATGAATAAAAATTCATCGCACTGACTTTTTTTGTTGATTCTTGACCTGCAATGAAAAAATTAATTAGCGAATGATAATGATTTAAAAATCACATGTAAACGAAAATCAAATGTGTACTTTATTATTGGTATGTTGATATGATAGCCATTGTCCCCTCTCGAAAACGAAATGGTGTATTGCAATGCAACATAACAGCGATGGAGTTCTGAAATACGTTGTAATTGCTCATTTCTACGATACAAAACGATATCTCGTGGCCGAAACTGTTCACCAACCACAATAATGGCTACTTCATCAATAGTTGGTACATTGAATCGTCTGGCGTGCTCCCTAATTGGTGTCTTATCGGCTTTTATTATGATTTTGTGGCCATCGGTGGGCATCCGGTCGAGTGCCACTTTAAACAATTTCGCCAATTCATTGTGTTGATGGAAAAATGTTTGCAATTCATTCACGATTGATCTTCTCGTATGCGTCGAAATTGCACAGCGCTGATTTAATTCACGATTCTCATCACCAATAAAATATATTTGCAAAAATTGATGATCGCGATCTGGGAATGATAGCAAAGACCCAGCTCTATGGTATATTTGACCTTGAATCTGTAACGTTCGAGATATATAGGTATATAGACGACGGATTTGAATTTGTAAAAACATGGAACACAGGGATGGCACATGAATTAAATATGATATTGCTTATTCCATACGAAGAAATTACCTTAAACGTCGGCATAAATCCATTTCTTATAATATTTGTAGCTCCAAAAGATGTCATTTGAAAGCATGGATTGTATTTTTGAATATTTAAGAGGAAATGCTTCGACGTTGGTGAATTGCCAAAAACCAATGAATGCGAAGGATCTGGCGGAAGTTCTAGCACGGGCAATTTGACTTTCCCACCAGCACAGCACATGCCAGGCGTTTCGTTTCTGAATTTAAATGCTTTGCAATGTATACATTCTATATTCATCTGGCCAATGTACGCATGCGTGCTGTAATCAATGGTGGCATCGTAATTGAAAGCCGCGCGTTCCATTTGACGTATATCATAAACGGATGTACGCCCACGACGGTTTCTGGGTACTTCACTATTAACCAAGTGAGTTCTCCGTCTGTGTCGTTGTGTTTCCATTTCATTTCGTCGAACACGATCTTCTTTACTTAGTGATCTTCGATATAACGCTGTAGCACTTGATTGACGTGAACGTCTGCGAATGTTTGCTCGTCTTGAACGTGGCATTCTTTCAGTACAGTGTATTACTAATTGAATTATTTCAAGAAAAATATATACATATGAATGTGTGTGCGTGGAAATATGAATTCACATACACACACTGGGCATAACCTCAATTGTGCAAATAAAAAAAAACACTCACCGGCAAATGCAATCCAATTGAACTTGTGAAAATGAAGCAACGCTTTTATTTATATAAAAATGAGACATTAAAAATACAATTGAAAATATTACAATCGATAAATACTACATTCTACGATTTATCGACTGGATTTTGGTACAGTGTATTAAAAAAGAAACACATGGTTAACACTCACCAAAAGTATGTCTGTTCGCAATGAGAGCACGATATATATAAGAACTGAAAGCACATAAGAGAACTGTCAACTGAATTCCAATGACAGCAAATTAGTATTAACATAATGCACTTACAACTACATTTGACAACTGTGTACTCATATACAGTCATACAGTACAACAGAAACGGTCATCAGCGGCTGTGTATTTGTTGTTGTTTTTCCCATACAGCCATTTGGTATGAGAGGAAAGCATTACTCACATAAAATGTCATAACTCAGAAACGGCTGCACCGATTCCAAACAAACTTCACATACCACCTCCTCATATGTAGGAACAAACTGTAAAATTTTTGTGTCAATCGGTTTGGCGGTTCTTGAGTTATAAGATTACCAAGGAAATGTAACTTCTTTTTATATATATAGATAAAAAGATTTAAAACCAATAAAAAACCAAATTAAAAAGACAAATTTTCGAACGGCTGCGAAAAAGCTATAACTAAATTACTGTTGCAATGCAAACCACAAAAACAATTATGCACGGTAGGTACATCATTATTGTGCAAATAACTGTCTTGCAAATGACAACAAAAACTTCTGGTGGGTGATAAGAACCCTATATTTTTTTTATATTATCTACACGCGCTCAAGGGATTATACTACCCTTAAATGTCTCAACAAAGCGCGGGCGTGAAGTTAAGGAAGAGAAAGAATGATACGATAGATGTGTGGCGCGATATTCTAAAACTGTAGGTGGCTGTTGTCTCTAATTTTATCTCCAGGGATGGCGGCTGAACTATTGCGGAGAAATTTCCGTGTCTTATTTATTTATGTACCTTATAATTCGCATTAATTTTTTTATTCTTTGTCATATTTTATCGGTAGACTTGTTTTACTCAATCACATGTTGTTAGTTCTATTCCTAAACAGCATGTAATGAGTAAACCAGCAACTCATTGTATGACATTTATTTTTAGAATTGGTTTTTAATGGAAAAATAATAGGACATAGACTACGGAGGGGATCGAACCTGTGACCATGAGATTGACAGGCGAACACAGAACTATCGCGCCACGGACATCCCCATAAAGTTAATTTTAGTTGAAATAACCGAATGTAGAATGGATTGTATTTTGCTGAGCAAAAAAGAGAAAATCAAAAAAGTATAGAAAAATAAAAAACCTTACTTGGTTTGTTCTGTGGAATACAGACCAATTACTTATGACTTTTCCTTTTGAACAACGTAGTTTTAAGAATGTAGGCAGTGCCGGTGTCCGAGCCCTGTGCAGGCTCTACGTTTAGCGCCCCATTCTTCAATTTTCATATTCATATTAATAACACTTTTCACAACACACGCTTTACTATTCTCCACTTTAACTTCACTTCCTAAAAAAAACCGCGGCGTTGAAAACCTTAAATTTATGTATTAAAAAAAACAATTAATGTTAAATAGCGTATTCTTTATTAATTTATTAAACAGCAACTGATCTTCGAATTATACAGGCGAACTCAAAGACAAAAACAATTGTAGAAAGGCAGGACAATAATTCACCGTCGATACCCACAGTTATTTGTTTTTTGCCAATATTTTGTCTCTATTCATCCAAACATATATAAAGATTTCTTTTTTTTGTGCTTTTTTTCTTCTCTGGCATCGAACATGAATTAAGATCACAATATTCCATTCAAACAAATTCTCAGTCGTATATCCCATACGTGCAGAATTAACATCTGCACGTTTCACTCAAATGGTTCCAAAGGAATTGTAGATTGAGCATTGTATATATATTCCATAGTACTATCATGAAGCGGAACGTCCGGGGCGCCCTCTGGTGACATCGCTAGGAACTAGAACTTGCAAATTATGCAGACTCTCAGAGAGTTCAGAGAGCGAGAATTTGAAGGATTGACAAATAAAAAATAAGGTAAGACAAATAGATAATGAGGGAGAAGAATGCAAAAAGCTAAAGCAGGATAAAAGAAAATATATTTTTTGCATTTTTCTTTCACATTTATCATAAATTGGAGAAAATAACTATGTAGGAAGAATATCCCAATTTCAATTTGTAAGTATCCCGTTCGACCTACTTTTGTTTAGGATATACATAGGTATGTATATTTCGCTTTGTTTTGGTTTTTTTAACCAAGATTTTGTGTAATTTTTCTTTGGCGATTGTAGGTACGTGTGTGAAATATATTTTTCCGTCGGTTGCGTGTAAAAAAATGCAATTCGGTATTTTTTTATTTCTGTGTGATAGTGTTTTTGTTTGTGAAGTTGAAGTTAATTCGTGATGTTGGGTGAAAAAATTGTGAAATATCTTTATACCTAGGTATATAGTAGTATATAGTAGTACATAAAAATATTTTTTTCAGATCAAAATACCTAGGTATGTGCATTCTTATAATAATAAAATGCGCCACTACTGGATCGTACAAGCTGGATATTGTTGCTAACAACTTTAATGTAGGTAAGAATTGAAGCTGTTAGAAAGTAGGTATTCTAGTTATCAATTGAATATGCAATTTGAATGTGCAAAATTATTAAACATTTTTAGAAGCATTTCTATATTTAAAAAAACATTTTGATCGGTTCATTCAAAAATGATAAAGTAAAAAATATGAAAAATTATTCTATACCTACATACCTACATATTTGAAATTTGAATTGCACATATTACATTATATATCAAGCCTTGAAATTGAATTGAAATATAATGTAAATAAATCCGAAAGGAATACCTACATATAAAAATATTTTATGCATTTACAAACATTTAAATTTAAAATTAAAAAATGTTTCTATTATATATTAATAACAGATATTTAATAGAAAACCATTTATCTCTTTTTCCAGTAGGACAATTATATTTCACCTGCAACTATTGCAACCAGGATTGGGTTTGACTTTAAAAACTATTCGAAAGATTGCCTATGAATATTTTTAACTTTTTTCAAAAATGCAAAAAAAAAATTGGTTCATATCGATAAACAAAGTAGAAAATAAAATAATCGAGGATTACGAAAATCGTAAAAAATGATTCTATAGTTCTTTTTTGTATGCACTAAAGCTAAGAGTTTGCCTGCGTAAGTTAATATTGTCGTCATTATGAATAACCAACGGAGAATTCCACTGAAACTAACGTATTTCTATTACTAATTTTCACACATTTACTAAAAAAATCGAGTTGGATTTTCGACCAATAACTAAGAGAATAGTTAAATAGTAAAATATTCAGTCCATGTGTCAAAATCCTTCAATCAAAAAACGTTCGCTTTTCTCCTAACAGTCGATTGGATTTTCATAATGATGAACAAAACAAAACTATGTAAGTATGTGTCTACCAAGTTTGAAGAAATTCGCTTCAGCTTCTTTCATTGGAATGCTGAGTTTGGTGAAAATCTTAATATATACATTTTTTTATTACATTACCAAATTGTGCCTAAATATATACACAAAATGTATCGCAATTAAAAATAAAGATTTTCGTTTTATTTTGTTTGTTTTTTTTTTTTTTGCGAATAAATTCTAATTTAATATTTATTTACTTGTCTTGTTTTTATTTTAAATTATGTTCTAATATTTATGGAGTCTGCTCATAACAACATAAGTCAATTTTTTTCGAAAATAATCCACCGTTTTTTTAATCAGTTCATTAATAAAGGGAAAAGGTACTTTTTGGTATACTTTTTTCTTTGAAAAAAAAAATGGTTATTTTTGGTACCTCTAATAAAAACATTTTTTTTGGCTTTCGATTTTCTGAAAAACGGTTCATTTGATTAATTTAAAATTTTTAAAAACATTCAACCTTCCATGAAAATAGATTAAACAGGATGGTTTATCGTTTCCAATTTTAACGTTGCATTATAACAAAAGTATACTTATGTATATATATATACTTGATTGACAGGGAGTTGTAATTTAAATAAAATGTTTTGTTTCCTTAACCTCTTTTTTCCAACTCTCCAAGTGCTTGGAGTGCTGTTCTACGGTACCTTTTGGGGGGCGGAATTGAAGAAAGGTTTCTTGGTTTTTCTTGGCGTTAGTGAGTCTCGCCACACAGATGAGCTGACAAAACATATTTTTTAATATTGTACTTGATATATTCTCCTGCAAGGACAAACTAATTGGCGAATCTTACGGCAGCTATGTCTGGGGAATTGGGTGGTGTTAAAAAGAAAGTCATTTATGCTTGTCCAATGGCTAACTCACGTTTTAAATTTAGTTTAATTCCAATCACTTAAAAATATATATATACTATTGTCCATTATCTTTAACAAATCAACTAAATGTTCAAAACTTTTAAAGCAAATAGCCAACCCACGAAAGCCTGGGTTATCGGAAACTCGCTGGTATTATCATTCGCGAATAATTAACGCCATTTTAAACTGTAGATTAGATACAATTCTAACTTTTATTAGAATATTAGACAACCCTAGTGAATGGGACACTGACTCGCTTTCTATTGCCGAGAGCTTGTTAATTATATTAGAGACACTAGATTTTTGTTTTTTTTATTAATAGTCTTTCTGAAATTTTTGCTAAGACTGTCTTTCTTTACAATTGGTTCAAAATTAGCAAACGGATGTTGAATTTGCAAAAAGAGAAATCGAAAGTTTTGAGTCTTGGCATAGCTTTGACTCTTTTAATAAATTTAAATCCATTTTGGAAAGCATAAGCGATTTCAAAACACGCTAGAAATAAAAGACAATATTATATCCCAAATACATACAAGATATAAAACTTTCACGAATTTATTTTTTTAGATTTACTTAGTAAATTATAATATGATAATTTCGAAGTTTCCAATCAAAATTAAAAAATATCTGCTTTAATAAATTTTAGCCCTGGGCTTTTTGATTTTACAGCTTTAAAAAATTAACTTAAAGCTTTGTATACAATTTCTTCTCTTCGACAACTTGACGTTTTAGCATTTCATATCCTTTTAGAAAATGAAATATTGCGTGATACATTCCCTCAAATTTTTAACTTAACAATAAATTTATTTAAGATATTGTATTTGCATCCGCCAAAAAGTTTTCTTGCGAAACCGCTTTTATTATACATTAAGCTCATTGTTACATTTAACTTAAATGACTTAAGGTATAACAAATTTGGTTTAAATTGCTGAACCTTATGGTTTCATACAAACTTATGCATTGAACGAAATAATTTCAAGTAAACTTCCGAAATTTAATTTTTGGTGACTAATTTTCTTCGACCTACTTTTTGAAATTATTCACGCCTCGCCACTGATACATACCCACCTACATATATATTTCACTTTCACTATTATATGTACATATTTACATACATATGTTCCTTATATGTATGTATGTACATAAAATATAACTTTACCTTCCTAATAATTAAAAATAAATCCATTTAAATATACATTTGTAGGTAGGTACCATTCAACAATTTATTATTCTATTTGAACCTGCATATGCTATACCTACCTACGAACAGCGTCAATGTTTAGCAACATTAAAGTTGTTAGCTACAAGAGCAAGTTCGTACGATCCAGTCCTGATTTTAATCTGTCCATGTACATTTTTATCTTAATGTCAATTCTTATTCCTTCGGTAAACCACCGTCTTCGATGGTTTAGCGAAAGACTAAGTTTTTAAATATGAAATATCAGAAATTCTGTTGTATTATTGCACACACCATATGGAATAAGTCCTAAACGTTTATTAAGACTTCCTTATTCATTACTGTTTTTTTTTTAAGTTTTTCTTATTTTAAAGTTTTAATGCCTACCTATACTTAACAACCTTAAATATGTTAAAAAAAACATAAAATAATTTAACATAACAGGAAAGCACTTATAGTAGATAATAGCTTTAACATGATACGTGACCTAGTTTCTAGGACATACATCACCCACATGCAGCCTATTTAAATAAAAAAATTAAATTCATTCAAAAATTAATTTTAATTAGAAAAAAAACTTATTCAAATTTTGATATGCAGAATTAGTTTAGCTACCTAGATCTTCTCAGATATAAAATTTGAGATAAATCCAATGTATACCGTTACCGAAAAACGCAAAAAATCGTTGGAGCTGAGAAAAATAAGCTTTTCCTTAACGGTTGTATGGCAGGTACCTTCATTTTTAGGTCTAAAAATAAAATTTCAATTTCCCCTCTGAGGAATGCCAAACAAATACCCACGTACCAAATTTGAAGGTAATCGCTCAAGCCGTTTAGGCTGCAGCTCGTTATACATTACAGACAGACATTTTTTGTCGAGGCTTCTCTATGATCGTAATGTCATGTTTGATTGTTAGAATTTTGTTCTTGTTCTACCTACGATTGTTTTAAGCGCGACTGAGTCGCTTTTGGTAAAGTACCTACCATATATCAGAAGAAATCAACTCTAAAAGGCTAAATAAAATAATACCTAGGTACTTAAAATTTTTTAGAATAATTTCATCTTTTCACCAAATCCAAATCATAAAAAACTAAAATCCAAACATGTAGGTACACATCCAAATTACCCCAACAATTCAGTACCTAACTTATAATACGTATATATCGTTGTAGGTACGTATTCACGTATGAAGAATCAATAAGCGATGGAAGTAACAAAATTACTTACTTTGCTACATTAAGGCAAAACGAAAAATAAAATCCATTCATAAATTCATTGTATTTATATTCCTCTTTGCCTTATCCTCATATAAAATAGTAAACTACAAATGTGATGTCAAAAAAATATACCACATTTGGTTTTCTCGCTTTTATTCAGTATTGCTATAAGAACAGAAATGAAACTACCTCATCTCTTCTGTTCCCTCTTTTATTTCTCTACCCCGCTCTCAAACAATTGCCGGCAAAGGCAAATTTTTCGACACAAGCGCCATCTGAACAGGCGCGCTAATAAACAGATTTTCATGTTCCATGGTAGTACTATGTAGATATAAATACAATGGATTGAGTTTATTATTTGGAGATTTTATCCTATGAAATTTTTTGAGTGGTTGTGCAAGAAATTATCCATTGTGTTTATATTTATATAGTACTACCATGGAACATGAAAATCTGTGCAGATGGCGCTTGTGTCGAGAAATGTGCCTATGTCGATACATATAGATGAGGTAGTTATATTTCTGTTCTTATAGCAATATTGAATAAAAGGGAGGAAACATCACATCTGTAGTTTACTATTTTATATGAGGAAAAGGCAAAAAGGAATATAAATACAATTAACTTATGAATGGATTTTATTTTTCGTTTTGCCTTAATGTAGCAAAGTAAGTAATTTTGTTACTTCCATCACTTATTGATTGTTCATCCGTTCATACGTACCTACAATGATTCATATGTATTGTAAGTTTGGTACTGAATTGTTGGGGTAGTTTGGATGTGTAACTACATACAATCGTTTGGATTTTAGTTATTTTATGATTTTGATTTGGTGAAAAGAAGAAATTATTCTAACAAATTTTAAGTACCTAGGTATTATTTTATTTAGCTTTTTAGAGTTGATGTCTTCTGATATATGGTAGGCACTTCACCAAAAGCGGCTCAGTCGCGCTTAAAACAATCGTAGGTTAGTAAATAAACATTTATAATGTATAAGACTAATGTACTTACATACATACCTAACTATTCTTACTTACGATTATAGGTAGGTACTAGTCAAGTTATGCATTCGTAAAAAACAAAAAAATAATTCTAACAAGCAAACATGACATTACGATCATAGAGAAGCCTATAAAAGTGATCGACAAATAATGTCTGTCTGTCAGTCTGTTCGTCTGTATGTATAACAAGCTGCAGCCTAAACGGCTTAAGCGATTACCTTCAAATTTGGTACGTGGGATTTGTTGGCATTCCTCAGAGGGGAAATTGAAATTTTATTTTTAGGCTTAAAAATAAAAGTACCTGCCATACAACCGTTAAGAAAAAGCTTAATTTTCTCAAAAACGGCTCCAACGATTCCGATAAAAATGTTTGAGAATTTTTTTGTTAGCTATCATTTAGTAAGAACCAAGTTTACGGGAAAAGTTTATTAACGGCACCTTTCAGATAAGTGTTTTTTTTTATTGTTTTGAGGTTTTTCGGAAACGGTATACATTGGATTTCTCTCAAATTTTATATCTGAGAAGATCTAGGTAGCCAAACTAATTCTGCATATCAAAATTTTAAATACATTTTTTCTTATTAAAATTAATTTTTGAATGAATTTTATTTTTTATTTAAATAGGTTGCATTTGGGTGATGGATGTCCTAGAAACTATGTCATGTATCATGTTGTAGCTACTATCTACCATATGTGCTTTGCTGTTATGTTAAATTGTTTTATGTACTTTTTTAAGTATAGGTAGGAATTAAAACTTTAAAATTAGAAAAAATTAAAAAAAAAAACATATTATTAAAATGCAGTATATTAAAAAAAGTAGGAATAAATAAGGAAGTTATACACCTAAGGACTTATTCCATATGGTGTGTGCAAAATGCTAATAATTCAACAGAATTTCTGATATTTCACATTTACAAACTTAGTCCTTAGTTAAACCATCGAAGACGGTAGTTTAGTGAAGGAATAAGAATTGACATTAAGAGAAAAATGTACATGGACAGATTAAAATCAAATGCACGACCGGATCGTCTGAACTTGCTCTTGTAGCTAACAACTTTAATGTAGCAAAACATTGACGCTGTTAGTAGGTAGGTATAGCCTGTGCAGGTTCAAATAGAATAATAAATTGCTGAATGATATCTACCTACAAATGTATATTTAAATGGAACATAGGTATGCAAATATGTACATATAATAGTGAAAGTGAAAGATATAGGTGGGTATGTATCAGGTGCGAGGCGTGAATAAATTCAAAAGGTAGGTCGAAGAAAAATTAGTCGCCAAAAAATTAAATTTCGGAAGTTTACTTGAAATTATTTCGTTCAATGCATAAGTTAGTATGAAACCATAAAGTTAAGCAACTTAAACCAAATCGCTTATACCTTAAGTCGGAAGGTGTTTTTTTATACAATTCTATATACTACTGAAATTACTCAGCCAAGTAGAAGACTTAGCATTATATTTAATTGGACTTTTTGAATTATTGATTCAAAATACCTTTTAACGGCCTTTAGTCCACAAAATTTTCATTTCATCCCGGCAATCTCACTATAGTATAGTATATAAAATTGTATTATAAAAAAAAACATCTTCTTATTAACTATGTCTGGCCAAAGACAAAATCTTCCAATTTTAATGATTAAAATTTTAATCTTGTTGGATATAGTTCACATTACTTTTTTGTCAAAAAATGCAAGTAAGTTGAACTGAACTTAACAAAAATTGCGTATTGGTAAGGCGCTCACTAACCAACTGATGAGTCCAAGTGAGATTGCCGGGATGATACGCCAATTTTGTGGACTAAAAGCCGTTAAAAGCTATTTTGAATCTATACCTTAAGTGATATAAGTTAAATGTAACAATGAGCTTAATGCATAATAAAAGCGGTTTAGAAAGAAAACTTTTTGCCGGATGCAAATACAATATCTTAAATAAATTTATTGTTAAGTTAAAAATTTGCGGGAATGTATCACGCAATATTTCGTTTTCTAAATGGTTATGAAGTGCTAAAACGTCAAGTTGTCGAAGAGAAGAAGTTGTAAACAAAACTTTAAGTTCATTTTTTAAAGCTGTAAAATCAAAAAGCCCGGGGCAAAAATTTATTAAATAATATATTTTTTAATTTTGATTGAAAACTTCGAAATTATCATATTTTGATTTATTAAGCAAATCTAAAAAAATGAATTCGTGAAAGTTTTATATCTTGTATTTATTTGGGATATAATATTGTCTTTTATTTCTACAAAACGACGTTTATAACGTATTTTTGGAATCAATTTCGAGCAATCCTCGTTTTTGTGGTGTTCCCGCGTAATCGGTTATGCTTTCTAATTCAATTCAAATTTATTAAGAAAGTCAGAGATATGCCAAGACTGAAAACTTTCGATTTCTCTTTTTGCAAATTCAACACCCGTTTGCTTATTTTGAACTAATTGAAAAGAGAGTCAGTATTAGCAATTTCAGAAAGAGGATTTCAAAATAATCTATTGCCTCTAATATAATTAACAAGCTCTCGGCAATAGAAAGCGAGTCAGTGTCTCATTCACTAGGGTTGTCTAATATTCTAATAAACGTTAGAATTATATCTAATCTACAATTTAAAATGGCGTTTGTTATCCGCGGTTGATAATACCAGCGAGTTTCCGATAACCCAGGCTTTCGACGGTTAGCTATTTGTTTTAAAAGATTGGACATTAAGTTGATTTGTTAAAAAAAAACGGACAATGGTATTAATACTGCCAAGAAAAACTTTAATTCCGATATATTTTTTAGTGATGGAAATAAAACTAAATTTAAAACGTGAGTTAGCCATTGGACAAGCATCAAGGACTTTCTTTTTAACACCACCCACTTCTCCAGACATAGCTGCAACACCATCGTTAGATTCGCAAATTAGTTTATCCTTGGAAGAGAATATATCAAGTGCATATGTAGTGACCGCACTACAGATCATCCTACCTCATATTCATCCATGGTGGTCTCTCTTCACACGAACCACATCTGCATCCCATAATGACGATCGTTTCTCATTTATTTATTTCGTAAGATTTTGCCCACCAACAGTACCGACGAACCGTATGTGCATCTCCATATAAACATTTCATCGGTATGTACACTCATTCTGCCTGATAGCTGACTAACATACAATATGCATATGTAGTTCAAGTGTTCTTGGCAGTGGATATCTGATATCCACTACCAAGGGCAAACACCGGAAATATGGGTCAGCACAGCACTACACAGAATGAAGTGTCAAATATCACGAACCGAATGAATGAATGAATGAATGAAAGACGGAGGTACACTGCACCATATTGAGGGCAGACTTACGGGGTATGGAAGTGACGAAATAGTAATTGTCATTGGAAATGCGGTGTGTGTTAAAATACGAATGACCTGCACCGCAGGGCAGAAATATGTGTTTTGTGGCGGGGAGAACCATTATGGGTGAAGACTCTTCGTGTTTTAAAGAATGGTTGAAGAGTCAGAGTTAATAGTATAGTCAAACAAACAAGGTCGCAGCCTAGCAACAAGACAGCGGGCCTTAATCTTTAAACGAAATAAAATAAAAGAATTAAAAAAGAAATAAATAAATCTTTAACTCTCCGATTCCACTCTTCCCGTTCATACGGAAGCACGATAGCGAATTGTAACATTTGGTGGCAGCGGTGGGATATCAACAAAATAAAGATCTCCTCTACCATAATTATTAGCCTTGCCAAGACAAGAGACCTCTCTCTTGATGCGTTCTGGGGCTACACACCAGAAAAGCGTTAAAAAGTGAAGTAAAAAAAATGTTTGTTTTTGTTTTTGTGATTAAAGTGTTAGAAATCCTACGAGCGTAAGACCTTGCTAGCTTTAGAGCTTAAGCATTTCGCAGACAGTAGGTAGTGATAAAACACCAGGCCGTAATCCTCAACTTTAGGGCGTGAAGCCTGCCTGGCAACAAAGAACAACAACTGCAACGGCAACAAAAGCTGCAACAACAACAACCACAGCATCTGGAGCAATAATAACAACAACAGCGGCATCAACCACAACAGCAATAATAACAACAACAGCGGCATCAACCACAACAACAACACAAGTAAACTTAAAAAAAATATATATGTACTTTTAGTAATATTTATATTATATACGCATTTCTTGCTGTACCTGTATATTTCGCCAGTCCTTTCCCTAAACCTTTTTTTTCTTTCTCCTATAATTCCGAGTTTGTTACGAAAATTCCTCGCTTACAAATTACGAAAAAGGCAATTAAAGAGGCCAACACTATTGCTGATCTCTTTACAAATTTACCTTTTCATTCTTCTGAACAGATTGTAAGAAAGAATACAGAAATGGACATTAAAATAGGGATAACTGATGTTTTCAACATCGTTCCTGTTTTTGATGGACAACCAAAAGAATTGGCTAAGTTCCTATCATGCGGAGATATCTTCTTCTGTTCAATCAAAGAATCTGACCAACCGACATTTTTGGAAATTGTGAAAACTAGGCTACATGGTTCTGCCTTTGAGTTGACACAACACCACACTATCCTAACTTGGAAGAGCCTAAAAGAAAAATTAGAGGCTGAATTCAAAGAAGTGAAAACTTGGTCATCGGCTCACAATGAACTTGTTACCATAAAGCAACGTTTCAAAGAAACTGTTAAAGAATTTGGGGAGCGTGCTCTAGCAGCCCTTAATTGTCTTAACTCCGCTACTTTTGCCACAACCAGCGATGACACTGTAAGAGCATTCCTTGTAGCAGAAAATCGGAAGCTAGCAATCCAAGTTTTTGAGGATGGCTTGAAGAACGAGCAGGTTAAGCTTATAGCGAAAGCTTATGGGGGGGTCGATCTAAAAAAAACCATAGCCCACGCCGAAGGTCATGCCGCTCGTATAAACCACAGCTCTTCCTTTTCTAACTACACGAATCCCGTTAATAACCAAATGGCAAGGTTTTGCAATATCTGTGGAAAGCAGGGGCATACACAAGATACCTGCTACAAAAACACGCAGTTTCCCAGTTTCTCTAAGGATAAACCTGTGAAAAGGGAAACACACTTTTTGACCTGCGATTATTGTAAAAACCCAATCACTCGATAAGCAATTGTAGAGCCTACGCAAATCGAACACCCTCGTATAGCAATAATCAAGAAGGGAATATTAGAAGAAATCCATTTAAAAATAATGTCCGACACTACAACATAACACCAGGATATAGTAATTGGCACTCGAGCGAAGACTTTTATCCTCAGCAACAAAATCAGGGAAACGAATGTGTTCGGGAGGAGACAAGCAGTTTTGTTTACGGTTCGTTTCGTTAACAAAAAAAATATATATATTGTATTCTCTTGTGAGAATACCACCATCAAAATAAAACACTAGTGATTTTTTAATAATATAAGTTTATTATGAGCTTCAGATCCCTTACCACTGATGGGGGTAAATCTTCAGCTATACGTTGGAATACTAATTAGAACTAACTTCTAAGTGATCGAAGAAACCCTTTTATACTTCATATTTGTTTACTCAGCAATATGATTGAAGATCATATGCTGCTCTTTGTTTAATAAAATTGCTGACACGAGAATTCTATTGGAATTATTAAAAATGCTTTGTGTACACAAGTTACTGAAGGCAAAATGTGCTGATATGCAGTTTATGTTTATAATATCAAATATCATCATTTGTTATGAGATGAAATTATGAATCATTGTGTGAGCATTACAATTGGTATATGGAAAGATACTTTGTATCTTTCTTCATTATCATAGGGCGTTTAATATTATTACAAAATTATGTGAGGGTGTTCTGATAATGTAACCCCTCCCTGCTTAAGTTTGATGCTCTCCTGAGTATCTATAATTCTATTTTCAATTTTAATTTTTCTTGGGTTTCTTCACGCTTACGATATAATAATAATATTGCAATTACAACAATTATGATTGTTATACTTGTATATGATATAATATGTTTTACATTGGTCTGATATTTTAATTCTTGTAATTCTTTTAAATTTTCGATTTGATTTATATGTATATTTTCTAAAGTAACATTTATTTTTGTAAAGTTTAGTGTATTATATAATGGAATTACAATATTTTGCTTGAAACTTTCTTTTTGATTTGAATACAAAGTTGCATTTATTTTGATATTGCAATCTATAAAATGTATTAGGTTATTTTTAGTAATTTTATATTCAATATTATTAAAATAGTCATTTAGACTTGTTTCTACTAAATTTTTTGTTAATATAAGGCCATCTTCTATTTCTATTAATTCTTGATCTTTTTTAGATCTAATCTTACAATTTTCATATTTTGTTTCATATAAATTTTGTATACATATTGGACTTTTCTTTAAATGTTTAACATATTTAATTGCATTATTTTCATACAATGTTTTGTTATAAATTATATAATTATACCTTGATATTTCGATTTCTAGTCCTTGTTCATTTGGAATAGGTAAAATAATTATGGTTTCATATTTATATGTATTTGGTACTGGTATTTTTAAAATAAAAACTAAATTGTTATTTCTAGTTACTAAACTACTTTCTATATGTTCTAATATTTTTACAGATATATTAAATCTTTTATTTTCTTCTTTTGTAAGAATATTTCTTCCTAGAATTCCTAATCTTGAAAAGACTATATTGTCTTGTAATTTCTCAACTTCATTGTTTAACAACATTATATCGGTATTCATTTGTAAGGATAATATACTTTTAGCTAAATTTTCTTGTTTTACTTCTGTTGAATTAATAAAATTTCTAAGCACGTATTGATGTTTGTTTATTCTGTCTGCCATAGTTTCTAACTCTGTTTGGAATTGTGTATTAATCCCTATCTGCTTGTTCAATTCTGTTATAGCATTTTTATTGTTTTCTTCTATTATTTTCAAATGATTCTCAATTTCTAATCTTTCATCATTATCCATAACACCAAAAAGAAAATGGAGTGCACTACCTCCTATGTTTATTATTCCTCTCCTTTGTCTAGAATAAGGAAGTATACTATGTAATTTTGATTTTGTATCTCCTAATGCTTCTGTCATTAGTCTTTTCAATCTTAAGTCATTAAAATTATTATAGCCTGTTTCTATAGAAAATTCAATTTGTTTAATTATTTCATTATAAGTTTCTAAATTAATAATGTGAAGTATTTGTCATATCTTTCAATCAATTCAATTGGCTCTTGTTTAATTATAATATATCCTGCTTGGTTACGAATTTCTTGCAATAAGAACTCTGATTTCACCATGGTTATGATGAAGAATAAATAAATACTTATGGTTTTCATATTGCCTGTAAAGAGATTAAATTATTTATCGCTATTTTGATATTTATATTTTCTTTTGAAAAAGCTTTTATGTATTTTTTTCTGATTAGCATAATATTTGTTATTTATTTTTTTTTTTACTTTTGTTTTCTTATATTTTGCAGCTATCTTCTTTGCTGTTCTAACTACGTCTGCTTTTACGTATAAATCTTTTTTTAAATCTGGTTCAACAAAATCTATTTTATTTTTATTTCTTTTATTAATATTATCTTCTTTAACTTTATGAATCTTTCGTCCTATTTCTTCTAACTCTTTTACCTTAATTTTGTTTTGAATAAAATTTATAGGCTTTCTTAATGTCGTTGAATGGATTGTACAGTTATATATACTAACTGCTTTTATTACTTTCTCTTTTAAATTTAATACGTTCTTTTTCTTTTCTTGTACATTATATATTCTTATATGTTCATTGAGTGTACCATGTACTCTTTCTACATCTGAGTTTCCTCTCTTATGATTTGGAGTTACAAGTTTTATCTTAATTCCTTCTTCGTTACAATACTCTTTAAATGCTAGGCTATTAAATTCATTGTCGCATACGATTTCTTCAGGTTTGCCTAGTATAGAGTTTCTAAGTTTAAGTTGCTCAATTATTTTGTGAGCGTTTCTACTAGCTATGGGAAAAGCTGTCAAATGTTTAGTAAATTTGTCAATAATTGTCAAAAAGTAAATATCTTTACTTGGAATATATATATCCATGTGTATAAGCTCATTTGGCTAAAGTGTAGTTTTACTTATTTCAAATTTTATTTTCTCTGGATTTCTATCATGTTTCGCTGTTTGACATACAGTACAATTGTTTATGTATCTTCTTATTAATTCCCTCAATTTTGGAAAATAGAATTCATTCAACATATTTTTCCTGAATTTTGCAAAATATCACTTGGACAATATACTGCCACTTTTCCGTGATCTGGTAAAAATTCCCTTAATGCTTCAGTAAAATAATCGCCTACATCTTTTGATTTAATAGTTAGTCTTCTTACACCTTGGTATATACATTTTATATTTTTATTTTCATCTTCTGACTCTATAACTTCTATTTGATGCTTAAACATATTTGTAGGTAATTCTGAAATTCCTATATGATCATTTCTTTCTTCTATACCACTATGATTTGTGGCTAACGATGTATCTTCATTTGCATTGATTGCATTGATTTCAAGTCGACTCAGGTAATCTGCTACACGATTTTCTTTTCCTTTTAAATATTCGATATCAAAGTCATATTCATTTAAACTTATTTTCCATCTCTGTAGTTTTGAATTTGGTTCTTTAAGGTTAATTTACCAAATTAAAGGTATGTGATCGGTTCGTATTTTAAATTTGCGACCGTAGAGATATGATCGAAAATATTTTACTGACCATACAATACTTAATAATTCCTTCGCAATAGTGCTATATCTACGTTCATGTTCGTTAAGGGTTCGAGATGCATAGCATAATGGATGATTTGATTGTGAAAGGACAGACCCAATTGCATAATTTGATGCATCTGTTGTTAACACGAATTCTTTAGTGTAATCAGGATATTTTAAAACAGGGTCACTAGATATGAGTAATTTCAGTTCTTCAAAAGCTGTAATATATTCTGGGTCTTTAATATTTATCTTTGTTCCTTTTTTCAGGTATTTTGTCATAGGCACTGCTACCTTTGAATAATCTCTTATAAATTTCCTATAATAACCTGTTAGTCCTAAAAACGATTTTATTTGTTTAGTTGTGCATGGAATGGGTATTTTTTCGATAGCTTTTATTTTATATGGATTTGGCTTTATTCCATTTGTAGTAATAACATACCTAAGTATTCTGTTTCTTTGCTAAGAAATTTGCATTTATCTATTTGTATTCTTAAATTATTTTCCGGGAGTTTCTGAAATACTTTATTTATTGAAGAAATATGTTCTTCTAATGATGTGCTAAATATAAGGATGTCGTCTAAATAGACAACACATATTTTTCCTACAAGTCCTTCTAATACGTGATTTATCATTCGTTGAAAAGTAGCGGGGGCATTTTTTTAATCCGAATGGCATCCGATTAAATCGTAATGATTATTAGCTGTTGAAAAAGCAGTTTTATGCCTGTCTTCAGGGTTCACCAATATCTGATGAAAGCCTTTCGCTAAGTCAAGAGTAGTAAAATATTGGGCTCTCCCCAATTTACTGAATATTTCGTCAATATTTGGAATAGGAAACTTGTCTTCTACGGTTATTTCGTTAAGTTTTCTATAATCTATGACAATACGCCATTTCTTGATTCCTGAACTATCTATCTTTTTGGGTACAACCCAGATAGGTGCATTATATGGGCTACTACTTTCTTTTATTATACCTTGATCTAACATTTCAATTATTTGCTTTTCTACTTCATTTTTGTGTATTTCTGGGTATCTATACAATCGTGTATATATTGGTTTATTATTTTTCGTTTCAATTTTATGAGTAACTTCTTTAACATTAGTTAAAATATCTCCTTCTTTATAAAATAATTTCTCATTATTCTTGAGTATTTGAATTAGTGCTTTCTTTTCTTCCGACTTCATATAAGGTTTAATTAATTTATTTATTAAATTTTCATTTTCATCAATTCTACATATGTTTATTTGTGTATTTGATAACTCTAGAATATAATTTTCTAGAGGATAATCATCCTTGGGTTTTGATAGTAATGGTATTTCTATATTATTAATTTTCACAGTATGAGTATAGTATGATAATTCGGCTTGTAATGGTATAAGTATATTGTTTCCTAAAATTCCGTCGAATGTACTATTCCTAATTGGAGTAATTAAAAATTCCATGGTCGATTCTTTTTTATTAAATTCACTTGGTAATGGCAAAATTATTTTTGTACGTATTTAATTATCTCTAAATAATGTTTTAATGGTATGTGGTTTATTTAGTTTATTTTCAAAATGTTTTGGAAATATATTTTCTTTCAAAATAGAAGTTGCAGCTAATGTGTCTACTAATAATTTAAGCTTTTTATTTAAAATATGGACATCTGTGCAGGGTAATGGTCTGTTGAGGCATGTATTTGAAAATTTGATGTATTTTGGGTTAAATGATCTACTTCCATTGGTTCTGGAATATTTCTTTGTGTAACAAATGTATTACGATTTTGATTGGAAAAATTACCACTTCTGTTCGGTTGCCTATAATACTGTTCGTTTTGATTTTGATTATTATTTCTATTAAAGTGTTTACCATTGTTATTAAAATTGCTCTTGTTATTATTCCTATAATTAAAATTTTTGAAATCATTTTTGTAATTTCTATCGTTTCTATAGTTTGGATTAAAATTATTAGGTTTATAATTATTATTAAAATTATTATTGTTATTAAAATTATTTTTGTACTCATTATTTTTAATGTTTCTATCGTTCCTATTATGAATATCTTCTTTTGTCCTATGACAAGATTCTAATTTATAGAATGCTTCGCTAAGGGTTGTTATATTATGATTGATTATTATTGAACTTGCGTTCGGGGGTATTCTTTCACAAAATTTAGATAATAATGAAGCTTCATTATTGAAAGGATTGTATTCTTCCGGTTTATTTTCAGATAAATAATATTTATTATTTAGTCTACAGAGGATTTCTGAGAATGTATTATATAGTTGAGAAATGTTTTTTTGAATAAACTTTATCTGCTAGTTCTTTTAATTTTAGATTCCAAAATTCTTTACTAGAATATTTTGTATGTCTTGCCAATTATTAGGGTCGCCACTCCTTAATACTACCTCTAGGGCGAAATCTGTTATTTTTGATTTTATTTCACTCACTATAAATTCTTGTGAACCTTCGTTATACAAACTACATGAATTTATTACAAATTCTGCTTTTTTAATAAATATAATTAAATTACAATTCTTCCCATTATAGGTTGGTAAATTTTTTAATAATTTTAGGGGGTCAAGGTTGATTGAAGCCATTTTTACCTGATTTTCTACTCTTAATACTGGTTCACTGTTTTGTTGATCTGCTGCTACTGGATCTGTTGATTTGATTTCCTTTTCGTCGGGTTTTAATGCTGGTGGAATCCTATATGGATTATATTTCCTCATTTAATTATTCGATCTCGTTGGGGCTTTCGACTTGGATTATTATTTTTGCCACGTAAAGTTGTTCTTCTTTCTTTCACTTTTTCAATTTAGGTTATATACATATATTATATTTTTGTTTAAACTTTTTCTTTTGTCCCAGTTTTGTTTTTAATTAATTCTCCATTTTAGTTGGAGTGAGCTACTAATTAGTATTTTTTCGATTTTAGTTCGAAATTCGATTTTCACTCGAATATATATTTTTTTTATTTCACTTTGTGTGTAGTATTTCTGCGGTGCTCTGCTCATTTTTGAGTTTTAATTTCCTCTAGTTGCATTCAATATATATTATATTATTTTTTTTTTTCAGTCCAACATTCCCTCTATGGGATTTCGTGAAATTGTCCTTCCCTGTATTCACTATGTTTTTCACTGAATATTATTAATTTATTGTCCTATACCTTTTTGGTTATATCACTTAACCGGTATTTAACTATTTCAATTAGTACGGACGATTATTATTTTTTTTTTTAAATCCGGAATAAAACTTTAATAAGTACGATTCATTGATCTTTCGAGATCCTACCGACTGCGCCAGTTTTGTTTACGGTTCGTTTCGTTAACAAAAAAAAATATATATATTGTATTCTCTTGTGAGAATACCACCATCAAAATAAAACACTAGTGATTTTTTAATAATATAAATTTATTATGAGCTTCAGATCCCTTACCACTGATGGGGGTAAATCTTCAGCTATACGTTGGAATACTAATTAGAACTAACTTCTAAGTGATCGAAGAAACCCTTTTATACTTCATATTTGTTTACTCAGCAATATGATTGAAGATCATATGCTGCTCTTTTTTTAATAAAATTGCTGACACAAGAATTCTATTGGAATTATTAAAGATGCTTTGTGTACACAAGTTACTGAAGGCAAAATGTGCTGATATGCAGTTTATGTTTATAATATCAAATATCATCATTTGTTATGAGATGAAATTATGAATCATTGTGTGAGCATTACATTTGGTATATGGAAAGATACTTTGTATCTTTCTTCATTATCATAGGGTGTTTAATATTATTACAAAATTATGTGAGGGTGTTCTGATAATGTAACCAAGCGGCAACCCCTCTCGAATAATTACTTCAGCCGATATCCACCAGAACAAGAATTAAATCTTAAGTTCCACGTATCGTTCTGTCCTGAATTCAGAGAGCCAACGATACGTCTACCATTTAGTCCATCGAGAAAAAAATATACCACGTTGCTTATTGACACGGGAGCAGATACATCCCTTTTAAAAAATACTTGTTCTTTAGAAAGCAGTAATGAATCCTACACAATATCAACCATAGCCGGGGAGTCATTACAAACCCTGGGGATGATATATGGTAACGATGATCTTGAAACATCATTTCCACATACTTACCGATCATGTAAATCTACCCTTTGACGACTTTCTATCAAAATTTAAGTGCATAGTAAATTTTAAAGAAAGATCTCTAATAGTTCCACAGGTCAAAATCAATTTAGTCGAGGAAAGGGAGCCATTATCTGCGGATAATGGGGGTAAGCATCTAGGAGAAACATGCAATTCTATGTATGGGGCCTATAGCAAGAGCCGTGACGAGTCGCTATGTGAATCACGATCTACCAACCCAGATTCTAAAATAAAAAAGGAAAATCTGTTCGAAAATTATATTACTCTAAGACCACGTTGTGTCAGATAATTAAAATTCCATTCAAGCACAATAAAGATGCGATATATATCTTGCCGAAAATGTCGTAAGACCTGAACAAAAAATGGTCAAAGTTTTGATTCTGAATACGTCAGAAAACGAAGAAAAAATTAATGTAAACAATATTGATTACGAATGGGATGACATTTTAAATTTCAATGTCGTAAGTCTTAAGCCAGAGAAAGATCCCGTTAAAAATAGACTACAAAAAATAACTTCCTCCATACAACTTGAACACTGTAGTGAGGAAGAGAAAACTACAATATTAGGACTATGTAGAGAATACAATGACCTTTTTCACTTTGAGGGAGACCACCTTACGTATACAGATATAATGCGTCACGAAATAAAAACGGATGCAGGTAAACCACCACTATTTGTTCGACCATATAGACTCCCTGAAAGTCAAAAACAGGAAATTCAAAAACAAGTAAGTGAAATGCTAGAAGATGATATTATCAGACCAAGTTCTAGCCCTTGGAACTCCCCACTCTTAATTGTCCCTAAGAAACCTGATAGCCAGGGTGCCAAACAATGGAGAGTTGTAGTAGATTTCCGAAAATTAACTGAACTTACAGTCGGAGACGCATATCCTATACCAAATATTTCTGACATTTTGGACCAACTAGACAGAGCAAAGTATTTTAGCACACTTGATCTTGCTAAGGGGTTTAATCAAATTCTGGTTAGGGAGGCAGACAAGTCAAAAACTGCTTTTAGTACACCCTACGGACATTACGAATATAATCGTATGCCGTTTGGTCTGAAAAATGCACCCGCTACTTTTCAAAGAACGATGAATAACGTACTAATGGGAATACAAGGAATACATTGTTTTGTTTACGTCGATGATATAGTAGTATATGGATATGACCTAAACAATCACAATACAAGGTTAAAAGAAATTTTCGACCGACTACGTGAGCACAACCTAAAACTACAACCTGATAAATGCAATTTTGTTAAAAGGGAATTGATTTATTTAGGACACATTATTTCCAAAGAAGGTATTAAACCCGATCCAGACAAAATCAAAGTGGTTAGAACTTATCCTACGCTGAAAAATCAAAAAGGAATTAAATCATTTTTGGGTTTTGTGGGTTATTATAGACGATTCATTAATAACTTTTCTAGTATAGCCAAACCCTTGACAAAATTGCTCAAAAAGAACATCACTTTCAAATGGGACGTCTTTTGCGACGAAGCATTTAAGATCTTAAGGGAACAAATTATTAATCCTCCAATTCTAATATATCCGGATTTCGAAAAAGTGTTTGTAGTCACAAACCAATCTGTTTCGCCAGTCGAACAGTAAACGATCCTGAGACGCGATATACTACCACTGAGAAAGAATTATTAGCCATTGTCTTCGCTGTTAATCAATTCCGACCGTACCTTTATGGTAAAGAATTCATAATATGTACAGACCATAAGCCCTTAGAATGGCTTATGAAATAAAAAACCCAATGTCTAGATTAGCTAGATGGAGAATTTTACTTTCGGAATATGAATACACGATACAATACAAACCGGGTAAAACGAATTCAAATGCAGACGCACTAAGTCGTATACCTAGCGAGCAAAAAGATAATGTCATGGTAATAACGCGGAATCAAAAGAATAAAGTGGAAATGGAAAAAAACAAGTAAACATGCAAAATCAGTCGAACCATCTCAAGAAGAAATACAGATAGTTTCTAGTTTTTCTTTAATAGAAAAGGAAGCTGAAATCCATCAAGACAAAAAGCTTCCTCTCAAAGTAATAATATTGCCTTTAGTAGATTCGCCAGACGAGAAAGTGCTCTGGGATTTAATACCAAACTTTGTGAAACCAGACATAGGTAAGAGTCTTGAAACCGAGTCATGTCATGTAGTCACGTTACCAGTAACCATTAAAAGTTCCAAGGATGAAGTTGTGGCAGAAAAATTTCTGACATACTTAAGAGATACAATAGAAAACAAAAATATTAAGCTAATAGGTTTCTCGTTGCCAAACTTAGGTAACAACACCAAAAATGATTTCAAAATGTTAATAGAAAAAGTCTTCGAGAAAGAACACTTAACGATCTTTTTATATACTAACAAAAGAATTACTCTAAGCGATCCTGAAATTATACGAAAAGCTATTTTTGAATATCATGTTTCACCTTTCGGAGGCCATCAAGGTGTGTCACGAACTTTAAAAAGAATGAAATACAAATACTACTGGCCTACAATGACACAGGATATTACGAACTATATCCGCAAATGCGCTTCATGTCAACTTAATAAGAGTAGGAAAAATCCTCCCTTACCAATGAACATCACAACGACCAGTTCAAGGCCATTTGAAAGAATTGCTTTAGACATAGTTGGCCCTCTTCCCGTAAGTCATAATGACCAGAAGTATTTACTAACCTTTCAAGACGACTTGACAAAATTTTCGGAAGCATTCGCTCTTCCTAATGCAGAAGCTCAGACAGTAGCAAGAGTCTTAACTGAAAAAATTGTATGCCAGCACGGCATTCCGTCCTCATTATTAACAGATCAAGGCGCAAACTTTCTCAGCGTCATGTTCAAAGAGATGTGTTCACTACTGAAAACAAAAAAAATAAACACCTCACCATATCACCCACAAACTAATGGAGCTCTAGAACGAAGCCATAAGACATTGATCGAGTATTTACGGCATTACGTTAACAAAGATCCACTTACATGGGACAAATGGACGCCCTATGCAACTTTCGTTTACAACACCACACCGCACTCTAGTACAGGGTTTACACCCTATGAGCTCCTTTACGGATTTCCACCTAACATCCCTAGTTCACTAACTCAATCACCTAAAATGTGCTACAACTACGATAATTATGCTAATGAGTTAAGGGTACGCTTGCAACATGGGTATGAAGCTGCAAGGGAAATCCTTATACACAGAAAGTAATCATCAAAAAAACTTTTTGACAAGAAATCACACTTTAAAAGTTTTAACATTGGTGACAAAGTTCTCCTAAAAAACAACGCTAGGCAGAATAAGCTAACCTCCTTGTGGGTCGGACCTTACGAAGTTGTCAAAATACTCTCCACAGAAAACACTATAATTCGAGTAGGAAAAAAAACAAAAGTAATTCACAATAACAATTTAAAATTCTTTGACGAATAATACAATATTCTATAAATCCACCAAACACACACAACACACACACACACAAAAGCAAGTCAAGTAAAAAAAAAAAAAGTTTCGTTTTACAGAAATGGATCCAAGGATTTTGTTCATGTGGATAGGAATATTTCTACGTGCAAACGGAAATTTACTAATTTCTCCTATAAATAATAACCCTGGCATATTCTTTGAGCAATGGGGAAAAGCGGAATTGTATTCCAACGAATGGAAGCTGATAGTGTACTACGACTTAGAAAAACTAACCGAAGCTTTAGAACATGCCCACCTCTATGTTGCAGAAATAAACAATTTATGTGTGCAATTACAAGGCAAAGTGAGTTGCGACTTCTTATGTAATAGCGCGACTAGCGAATTAAACCATCTACTCATCGATGTTTAGCAGAAATATAGTCTCCTAACAGTAAATAATACCAGAGAAAAACGAGCACTACAAAATGCAGTAGGGATTGTAAGTAAAGCCTTATTTGGAACCTTAAGTGAGGAAGACGCCGAGTACTACGATAGGCAAATAGGAAAACTAAAATCAAACGAAAAACATCTGTTGTCACTAGTGAAGAACCAAACTATACTTCTGGAAACTTCACCTAATGTTTTCAATAAATCCGAAATAGCCATAGAGTCCCAGCTTTTTGCAATAAATTCAAAATTTGAAACAATTAGGGAATTAACAAAGAAAATAAATAATGCAAATCAGGAACAGCAATTATTTTCCGAAATTGAATCCCTAACCACTTTAATTACTTTGATAATTATGCGTTACCAAAACACTGTAGATGAAATTATTGACCTGGTTAGTAATGTTAACCATGACAAACCACATCCAACCATAGTTACTCCAAATCAGCTAAGAACAGCGCTACTAAAAATCAAACAAGACATCCGTAGTGGTACAAGAATTTCATCAATTGTGTCAAATAACATCTTATCTCTTTACCAAATTAGTACAATAAATGCAACTATACGTCAACAGAAAGTAATTTATGAATTCAGGATTCCACTCCCATATACCGAAAATTTTCACCTCTATAAAATTATCCCTCTACCTAAAAATTTTAAAAACCATTTTATATTCATACAACCTGCAACAGAATATCTTATAACAGATTATAATAAAGAGTACTATAGTCCTATCAATGCCAATGACTTAAAGAATTGTAAAAACCAGAAGAACACATTCTTATGCCCAATGATACATCCTTTGTTCAATTTAAATTCAAAACTATCCAACTGCGAGGTAGAATTATTACGAAAGTCGGAAGTTTTACCACCCTCATGCGAAGTGAAAGAGGTAAATATTTCAGCCATATGGTTACAACTTTCTACCCATAACAAATGGTTATTCTCTACCACACACTGTTATGAAATAGATGAAATTTGCAAGGACGACTTAACAACTTACACCCTTCAAGGAACGGCTAAGCTTGAGATCACGGGAAATTGCTATATCAAATCTAAGGATTTAATAATACGTTCGTACAGTGAAATAGATACAATTTCCCACTCTTCTTATATACCATCCATGAACATTTCAACGTTTTTAACCAACATTTCTCTTCCAGTAATCAGTAAAAATAAAAATGAGATAGCGCTTGTAAAATTCTTAAGCCAGGATGAACTTAAACTTATATCAAAGCGAATAATAGATCTTAAGTCTAAAGAAAATACTCCACTTTTGCCAATTAGCTCTCATGATATACATCAATATACATGGACCTATACAATATTAGTCTTGATCTTAGCATTTTGCTTTTACTGCCTAGTTCGATGTATGAAAAGGAAACAAAAACCTGTAAAGAATAGTAACGAAATCCAGGAAACGAACAAATCTTCCCTAACCGTACAAAAAGTCCCTATAAAAACCGAACCCCTCCCGTCTACAGCACCGAAATTAGTGTTAACAACTGGTGTTTAAAAAGAAATGTATAAAATTTAAGAGTTTTCTTTTAATAAATTTCTATCTTTTTCCAACACAACGTTAAAATTAAGAACAAAAAGCTATAATAAGCTACATTTAATCTTCAAAAAACTAAACTATAAAAAAAAATTTATATAAAATTTTCTATAAAAAAAAAAATGTATTAACTACTTATGAAAATATTGAACTGCAAATCAAAATTTTATGTTTAAATTTATGTAAAAAAAAAAATTATTTTTACGTTTCCAAAAAATATTAAATTACCAAACAAAAAAAAACAAATTTAAAAAAAAAAAGTTATGTATGAAAAAGCAAAAATAAAAAAAAAATGTTAACTCTATATATAAAAAAAAAGGAAAAGTATATATTTAAAAAAAAAATTTTTTTTCTAAATAATATGTATTAAAAATAAATTTAAATAAAATTTAAAATGTTAACTATTAGTATATGTACATAAATGGCTTTTCAACCAACCATATCATTCATTTGCAGAAAATTCACCTTGAATTTTCTTTTTCGTAGGGGGGAAGGATGTAGTGACCGCACTACAGATCATCCTACCTCATATTCATCCATGGTGGTCTCTCTTCACACGAACCACATCTACATCCCATAATGACGATCGTTTCTCATTTATTTATTTCGTAAGATTTTGCCCACCAACAATACCGACGAATCGTATGTGTATCTCCATATAAACATTTCATCGGTAGGTACACTCATTCTGCCTGATAGCTGACTAACATATGCATGTAGTTCAAGTGTTCTTGGCAGTGGATATCTGATATCCACTACCAAGGGCAAACACCGCAAATATGGTTCAGCACAGCACTACACAGAATGAAGTGTCAAATATCACGAACCGAATGAATGAATGAATGAATGAAAGACGGAGGTACACTGCACCATATTGTGGGCAGACTTACGGGGTATGGAAGTGACGAAATAGTAATTGTCATTGGAAATGCGGTGTGTGTTAAAATACGAATAACCTGCACCGCAGGGCAGAAATATGTGTTTTGTGGCGGGGAGAACCATTATGGGTGAAGACTCTTCGTGTTGTAAAGAATGGTTGAAAAGTCAGAGTTAATAGTATAGTCAAACAAACAAGGTCGCAGCCTAGCAACAAGACAGCGGGCCTTAATCTTTAAACGAAATAAAATAAAAGAATTAAAAAAGAAATAAATAAATCTTTAACTCTCCGATTCCACTCTTCCCGTTCATACGGAAGCACGGTAGCGAATTGTAACACATATATTAAAAAATATGCTTTGTCAGCTCATCTGTGTGGCGAGACTCACTAACGTAAAAAAAAACAAGAAAGCTTTCTTTTATTTCTCCCTTCAAAAGGTAACGTAGAACAACACTCCAAGCACTTGGAGAGTTGGAAAAAAGAGGTCAAGGAAAGAAAACATTTTATTTAAATTACAGCTCCCTGTCAATCAAGTATATATATATATAAGTATACTTTTGGTACAATGAAACGTTAAAATAGGAAACGACAAACCAATTTTTCGAGTTTAATCTATTTTCATGGAAGGTTGAATATTTTGAAAAATTTGAAAACAATCAAATGAACCGTTTTCCAGAAAATCGAAAACCAAAAAAATGTTTTTATTAAAGGTACCAAAAATAAACATTTATTTTCAAAGAAAAAAGATTACCAAAAAGTACCTTTTCCCTTTATTAATGAACTGATTAAAAAAACGGTGGATTATTTTCGAAAAAAATTGGCTTATGCTGTTATGAGCAGACTCCATAAATATTAGAACATAATTTAAAATAAAAACAAAACAAATAAATAAATATTAAATTAGAATTTAATCACAAACAAGACATAAACAAAATAAAACAAAAATCTGTATATTAAGGCACAGTTCCAATGATAGAAGCTGAAGCGATTTTCTTCAAACTTGGTAGACACATACTTACATACAATGGTCGGAAAAAGTATTTTGACAGAAATCAAATCGCACATTTTAATGTACATCTTTTTTTTATTTATAGAAAAAAAAATTAAAAATTACATAATATCGGTATAGCTATGGGATTTAAAAAAAAAATCGTTCAATTCAACATTATACTTCTTAAACTAAAATTTTTTTTTTTTAAATCTAAGCGGAAAAAAGTATTTTTACGAAACATTACTAATAAAAAAAAATGACGTGACAGTAAATTTATACAGCAATTTAAGCAAAACCTAATAGAAAGTGAAATTTCCGTTACCGTTGATGACTTTTTGTAACCGGCCGGGTATGGATTTTACCAAATTTTGCAGAGTTTGCAGAGAAACTTCTCTCCACAGGTCTTCGACCTCAGCAATTGTCTCTTCGCGTGTTCTTGTCAAACATGGACTTCTCTTTCGCTTTATATACGCCCACACATTCTCTATTACATTTAGATCAGGGCTCTGAGGTGGCCAATCTAATATATTTACATCCACTTCCTTCAGAAAATTGGTTATCAGTTTTGCTTTGTGACAAGGTGCGTTATCTTGTTGCAAGATAAATGACTGTCCAATTAATTTGTCACCTGAACCAAAGGCGTGATTATTTAAAATATCAAAATATTTATCCTTGTTCATCGTTCCTTCAATTGGTACCAAGTCTCCTGTGCCGTTAAAAGAAACACATCCCCAAAACATTACGGAGCCTCCACCATGGGGCACTCGTTCACAAACAGGTGCCACTTTTTTACGCATTTTCTTTGGAATTCTGCAGAAAGTTTTCTTTTTCGAGACATGGTACTGAAATGAGCTTTCATCAGTCCACAATATTTTTTCCCAAAATGATGAAGGCTTATGTAAATTTTTTTTGGCGAATTCCAAACGTTTAAGTTTGTTTTTATGTGATATTTGTGGTATTGTTCTGGCTATGTAAGTGGCGAAGCCAGCCTCTTTTAAACGATTTCTTATAGTTTTTTCCACAAGTTTCAATATCATGCTGATTTTTCATTTCTATTGTTGCAGATTTTGGCGTTTTTAGCACGTTTTCTTTAAATTTTCCGACGATTAAACGGCCTTCTCTTTTGGTTGTCTTGCGTGGGCGTGCTGAACGTGATAAGTTTCGCGTTGATTTGTGATTTTTTTGTTTATTTATTTGGTAATACACGGTTTGACGAGGCACTTTGTATAGTTTGTTTAAGTATTCAACCGAAATACCAGCATCATACTTGATCACCATTTCATTTCTTAAAACTTCGCGTATTTCTGCAGTTTTCCCCATTATAATCAATTAAATTGAAAAAAAAAATGTAATGTAATAAAATTTCTGTATTTAAATGTGCTTAATTTTAACAAATATTAACTTTGATCGCACGCACGAAACGAAAAGAACTAAAAAGAATATGATGTCAAAATACTTTTTTCCAGTTAATTTCAACTCACTCCATAACATTGAACATGATTAAGAACTAATGCGTAAGGAAAAATTAAATATTTTGGAATTTACAGTTACAATCACGTAGATACTTTGTTTCGAGCATCACACGAGTTCCGTTATATCTCTCAGCTCTTTAAAACAAGCAATATAACAAGGAAAATAGTTTTGTCAAAATACTTTTTCCAACCATTGTAGCTTTGTTTTGTTCATCATTATCAAAATCCAATCGATTGTTAGAAGAAAAGCGAAAGTTTTTTAATTGATTGATTTTGCCACATGGAGTGAATATTCTACTGAACTATTCTCGTAGTTATTGGTCGAAAATCCAACTCGATTTTTTTTAATAAATGTGTGAAAATTAGTAATAGAAATACTTTCAGTGGAATTCTCCGCTGGTTATTCATAATGACGACAATATTAACTTACGCAGGCAAAGTCTAAGTTATAGTGCATACTAAAAAGATCCATAGACTTTTTTTTACGATTTTCGAAATTCTCGATTAATTTATTTTCTACTTTCTTTATCGATATGAAACAAATTTTCTTGTGCATTTTTTAAAAAAGTTAAACATATTCATAGGCAATCTTCCGAATAGTTTTTAAAGTCAAATCTAATCCTTGTTGCCGTAGGTGCACGTGAAATATAATTCTCCTACTGGAAAAAGAGATAAATGGTTTGCTATTAAATGTTTGTTATTAATATATAATGTAAACATTTTTTAATTTTAATTTTAAATGTTTGTAAATGCATAAAATATTTTTATATGTAGTCATTCATTTCGGATTTACTTACATTACATTTGAGTTCAATTTCAAGGATATATAATGTAAGTAGCATAAATAAGCGGGTACGGGATCAATAGTGCAGTTGGTGCAGCCTATATACTGGTCGTATGGTCTTGCTAATAAAGTAGTATCGCATCATGTTGCTTGAGAAGTGATTTCATGGTAATCGCCAGGTTGTTTAAAGATCTAAGAGACAATAATGTTTTTTATGTAGTATGAATCATATACTTGGGCTTAAAGAATTATTTATATTTTTTTTTGCTTCAAATTGTAGAAATGTATACTCCATATCTTGGATGACGCACACATCATTGTCGGGGCAATGAACTGATTAGGTCGCGATGTGGGTGGGTGTGATGCGAGGCGACGGCGCGGGCCGCGGTTGTGGTTGAAGGTGTGATTAGTTTGGGAAGTAAATTAAGAAAAGGAAAAATTTTATGATAAGGTATGGCGCTAGCGTATTAGTTGGTTGAATTTATGGTTTTTTATTTCAATCGTGAGAATGATAAAGACTTATAATTGTGTCAGGGCTAAGTAATATTTATGGTTAGGAATGTGATACTTTAAGAAATCCATATCATATCAGTTGGTTGAATTCAGGTTTCTTTTATTTCGATCGTTATTATTCCACTGTTTTTATGTCGTAAGTAAGAATGATAAAGATTATAAAATGTGTTAGGGAAAATAGTATTTATGACTAGGAATGTGTTACTTAATCAGTTGGTTGATTTTGGGCTTTTTTTTATTAAAAATGTTTGGAAGTATGTAAATTGTTTTTCATGGGGTTTTTTATTCTTTCGGACAATGGGTAGATAAAGAAAATTTAATTCAATTTTTTTATTATAGGACTAGAATGGTAAGATAAAATAACTGTGTCATCTATAATTAGAAGTTATGGTTGGACATGTGAAACTTTAAGAAATCCATTTCATTTCCATTGTTACTAGAATGATAAGATATAAAATTAATATTTATGTATAGGTATGCGATAATAAGAAGCTTTCAACACAAGGAGAATCAGAAAAAAGTGAAATAAGCATAAGATCGTTTAAATGTCCAATGCAAATAGCTTTTCAAAATGATGATTTGAAAGATATAATTGAAAATATGTTTAAAACAATTAGAGTTAAAAGTGAAGAGTTTCAGGAGAGGGATTCAGGATAGGCACATAGGTTGTATTTTTCTTTTAATTTTCATTATAGTCTTGCTAGTTAAGCTTTCAGTATCTAATTATTAAAAAAAAAAAAAATTGAATCTTTTCTAAAAAAATAAACAAATATAGTTGTGAAAAAGCGCTACTTCCTTTGAAAGATTTGGAGGCAACACCTGAAGCCATTATCGAAGCCAAAATGTGTAATACAAAGTTCGGTCCTAGAGCTCTAATAGAGATTGAGGACTTTACAATCTTTCTAAGTCCAAGGTTTAAGAACCTAACGATAGAAGAAATTCAAAATTTGGTGGGAATGAGGATAATGAGAGGGGATGACGGAGTGAAGCTCCTGCCACCTGCTGGAATGATGATTATAAATGGAAAGGATTGAGTTGAGTTCCTTTCACCAGAACATATCGATTCTTCGAGTAAGACAAAATCAACTACAATTGTACCACAGGATGAAGAAGACGATGATGATATTTTTGTATTTTCACAAAAGCGACACTGCTTTTATAACTTGTTAATAAAATAGCTTTCATTTATTTTATGGTTTTGCTTTATCTTTTCTTCTATGAGATTTCGTTTATTTTTTTGGTTTTTCTTTATCTTCTCTTCTTTGGGAAAAAATTTATATGGTTTTTGTTTGTCTTCTCTTCTATGAAAAAAAAATTGATTCAGTTCATTGTCTCAACCACTGGGCCGTGGCCTAACCCCGACAATGATGTGTTGTTCGAGTATACTTTAGTATGGAACGATATCATCATATTGATAGTTTTTACTTATGTCAAACTTATACAAAAATACCTAAACACTTAATTCGAGATAACGCAAATTTGATCATTGTCTTCAAACAGGATGATATGAATCTTAAACATATATATAATGATCATATTAATTTAGATATGACATTTAATACATTCCAAAAGGTCTGTGCAGAATGTTGGAATACAAATTATGGATTTATGGTAATTGATAAGGATAGTCCTTTGAATGAAGGTGGTTATAGAAAAGGCTTCGACTGTTTTCTTAAGTTATAAAGCAGATAACACTTTCGATTTCATATCATATGTATAGTAATGTTCTATGAGAACAGTACAGAGCAGTTCAGTGTGCAGATAATAGCAGTAAAAAGCAGTTCAGATCAGTTTGAGACTCAGTATTCTTCAGTTAAGATCAGTTATCTTAATATCAAATTCAGTTTAAGACCTTCTGAACGCTTCTTTCATCAACTACGAAATTTATTAACCACCTGCCTTTGTAAGAAAAAATAAATTTTACATGGTGATGAATATAGATGTAATTAGAACTACAGATGCTCTACGGAAGAAATACAAAGCTCTTAAGACAGGTAGAGAACCTTACGAAGCTCAAATTGAAGAAACTCTTAATCCACTTACAAAACCCCTAAACGAGCTGGTTAAAAAATCAAATAGTACACAAGATAAAAATAATCTTAGTGGAATCCCTTCAAAGAAAATAAAAATCAATTCGGAACAACTTAACCATCCTGATGAATTCACCACCCCCAAGACTTCTATTGATGACTCACCAAATTTTACTGATGATAATGATAATTGTAGAAATACACCAAAAAGGACAAAGAAACGCTCAACCTATCAAATTAGTCATCATCGCAACCTTGTGGAGCAATTATCAAAAGAAGAATTTCATGACACACCTAAAAAATATGTGGATTTATTTATAAATAATTCCAACACTCTTGATAAAACATGTGGTATACATTCAAAAGATGAAAAGTGGTATATAGGTAATGCTGAGTTTAATATTCTCGGAAACGATATTGAAATTAGGGGTAAGTCCTTCGAGGGTACAAATGGATTATATGAGCTTATATTTAAGATCATACTATCGCTCACCAATGCGCATAGAATTGATCATAATTCTCAAAAACAAGTACATGGTAATCGAGGATATAAGTATAAGAACATTTTAAGTAAATTATTTGGAGTAACAAAAAATAATTCTAATAATTCATTATCTTCACCCATACAAACACCAACCGGAATTGGTTTATTACAGCTATCAAAATTGAAAAAAGACTATATATTTTGGGATAATCCTAATGAACTTGTAGATCGAATAAGACTTCTTATTGCTTCACAACAAACTGGAAATAATAATCACTCTAACGAAATTATTTCAATCATTGAAGAACTTCAAGAAGCTAATATTATCGAATAAAAAAAAAGAAAAGATGAGTGTTGATACACTTGGTCATTTCACAAATACAGCCCCACTCAGAGGACCAAGAGGAAAACAAAGGGAACAGGGTCCAATAGGTGTATAGGGAGAGCGAGGCTTACCAGGACCAGCTGGTGAGGGTTTTTTAAAAACAGAAAGCGGTGATTACGATATAAACTTTAAACGATTAACTAATATTCACATTCCGGATGAAGAGGGGGACGCCACCACCAAAAACTATGTTGATGAATTATATGAACGAATTAAAGAATACATTGATAATGAAGTTGTTGAAAAATTTGATAAGCTATTGGCGGAGAAGAGTGAGCACCAATATTTAAATAATCAACCATTATCAAAGCTTCAGTCTTTAGCTTAACTCCGCAGTGTGACAACTAATTCTTTCATTCATTATGCTAACATAGATTATACATTAATTCTTGATAAAATTCTACAATTTTTGAAAACTGATCAACGCCAATTAATGAAGAACATTATCAGGAGATTTTAAATAGTATAATCTTCTCTAAAGGATTCATGAATGTATCCAGCACAATTTCAAAGCATGGATGCCATTTTAATAATTGCTCGTGGTCTTCAAACCTATGCCAAGATGGACCAGATACATGCGCAGGTTTGAAAATATAATGCTGAGAATTAAAAAATTAATGGCTCTATACACAAGATTAAAATAGTGAAAGCAAACCTTGTAATTATTATATCAAATGTCTTAAATAAATAAACATATGTATACATAAAAAGAATAAACACATTGTTTTTTTTATCATTCAATAAAAAAGATGAGTCAAAGAAACGTTGTAGAAGAACTACATAAACCTGCTCGAAGGAATTTTCCAAAAAGACGAGTTATTATTAAGGGCTTAGATGATTTATGGCAAGCTGATCTTGTCGAGATGATTGTATATTCACCGGAAAATGATAATTATCGATATCTTCTCACAGTTATTGATACATTTTCAAAATTTGCTTGGACGGTTCCTATTAAAAATAAAACTGGAGTGAATGTCACTCTGGCTATGGAGGATATACTTAATAAAGGTCAAAAAAATTTACAAACAGATGATGGAAAAGAATTTTTTAATGTATCTTTTCAAAAACTTATGAAACAATTTAAAATCAAGCACTATTCTACATTTAGTGTTCTTAAAGCTTCGATTGTTGAACGATTTAATCGCACTTTGCAAACATATATGTGGAAAGAATTCAGTTTGAATGGATCATATCATTGGATTGATATTATAGAACAGCTGACAAACACCTACAGTAATTCTAAACATCGCACAATAAAGATGAAACCATCTCAAGTTAATACTACAAACGAAAAAATATTACTATCCAAAATATTATAATCATGTTAAAATTAATATTACTCCAAAATTTAAAATTGGGGATTCAGTTAGAATTGGTAAATATAAACATATATTTGATAAAGGATACACACCAAATTGGACTACTGAAATATTTAAGATAATCAAAGTACAGCATACAAATCCAATAACATACCTATTGGAAGACTATCAAGGGCATCCTATTAAAGGAGGATTTTATGAACTTGAACTACAAAAAACTTAGTTCCCCGATACATATCTAATCGAGAAAGTGCTTCAAAGAAAAAAAGATAAAATATTTGTGAAATTGTTTGGTTTCTCATCAGATCACAACTCTTGGATACCTATTCCCAAAGACAATAAATAAAACACATCTTTTATAATCTTTTTTTTTTAATAAAACTTTATTGATAAGTAAATTTATATATGTTTTCTTTTTCTTAAGAGATATTCATTTGGTATGTTTGCTTCATTGTTTTGAAATTCAGTAATTCAATATCAGATTTATATTCAAGATCCTCCTTCATAAAGATCTCAACTTCTCTATTACTTAGCACTCTCTCTGTTTCATATTCATGATATTCATAACATTTAATACTGAGTGTACGTAGATTATAATTGCTATCATACGAACATCGAATTGTTAACGCCTTATCATCATCAAACTCTTAAAATGTCTATAAAAAACTTCTTTACTTTGAATAATTCCAGATATTTCAGTTTCTTTTTTAATTAAGTCTTGCCTAAAGCTCTCGATTGCCTCCTCTACGGTTACTGTTTTCTCATCGAAAATTTTGTTTCTAGATTTTGTTGTTGTTGTGGTTGTTGTCTCACCCTCTGATGCATGATTATCATTTTTGAATGATGTTGTATCTGAATTTGTACTATTATGTAAATTCTTAGTGTTTGTAAAAGTTAACAAACGAAGCGATAATCCTATTTGTACTGTATTATTATTAGGTAAATTCAATGAAAACGAAAGATTGTCAGTTGTATTTGATTGTTGTAAATTTATATCCACAGGTAGAGGTGATGTAATAATTAGTGATGGAAAAATTGAAAATAGACATAAAATGAATGAGAAAAACAGCATTTTAAAAAAAGGTTGTCTACCAATTGTTTATCGGAAACTAATAAACATAACACCCCAAGATTATATTTTATTTTATTTTATTCTATATATTCATATATATATATATATATATATATATATATATATATATATGTATAGCTCCTACGTCCTTTATTCTTATCTCAGATACATCCAATTAAAATAAGTCTTGAGCGCGTTCATTTTTCTCTTTACTCTTCTTAAATTTTTGAGGTGTATTAAGTAATTCAGCGTCACCAAACGGACAAAGCGATGGATATTCACCCTCTTTCCTCTTTAAAGCTTTTGAATGAGGTGTAATCATTCCACTCAGTGTGAGCTGTCCTTCTATAATTAAATTTTAGAATTATATAATTTATTTTTTTTAATTTTTTCAACAAAGTAATATCCCCACCTAAAAGTCTAAATCGTACATGCTGCATAGGTTCAAACTGTAACCTATAACTGTGAATATGAGATATGCTCTCACCATTTCTAATATGAAACAGCTTACATTCTACCCCATGTTCTGGTTGTACTAGTAATCTCATTCCATCACTATAGAATGACACATCTGTAAGTCTCATCTCCAACCAACCAGATTCACAGATACAGAATGTATCTCCTTCTCGTAATCTTTCAATCCAGAACATTTTTAAATGAACCGTCTCAACCTAGAGCTCTTCTATAAATATAAACAAGTCTACATATTTTTATTTTTCCATGATTCTTATTTCATTTATACAATATTCAATGACACACGACATCCTAACCACACACACACAATTTATTCAACTTTTTATATTACCCCAAACGCTAGCGCCATACCTTATCACCCAATTTTTTTTCTTAATTTACTTCCCAAACTAAATACACCTTCAACCACAACCGCGGCCCGAGCCGTCGCCTCGCATCACACCCGCCCACATCGCGACCTGGATAGATAAAGAAAATTCAATTCAATTTTTTTTATTATAGGACTAGAATGATAAGATAAAATAACTGTGCTTAAGAATTATTTATATTTTTTTTTCGTTAAAATTCTCAATTTTTTTTATCAAAATCGGGCTACACCACGGCAAGTAGTTGGGGCAATGAACTGATTAGGTCGCGATATGGGCGGGTGTGATGCGAGGTAGGGATATTACTTTGTTGAAAAAATAAAAAAAAAATTATATTTAAAAAATATAATTCTAAAATTTAATTATAGGAGGACAGCTAACACTGAGTGGAATGATTACACCTCATTCAAATGCTTTAAGAGGAAAGAGGGTGAATATCCATCGCTTTGTCCGTTTGGTGACGCTAAATTACTTAATACACCTCAAAAATTTAAAAAGAATAAAGAGAAAAATGAACGCGCTCAAGACTTATTTCAATTGGATATATCTTAATAAATGTAAATGAGATAAGAATGAAGGACGTAGGAGCTATACATATATATATATATATATATATATATATATATATATGAATATATAGAATAAAATTATATAAAATATAATGTTGGGGTGTTATGTTTATTAGTTTCCGATAAACCATTGGTTCACAACCTTCTTTAAAAATGCTGTTTTTCTCATTCATTTTATGTCTATTTTCAATTTTTCCATCACTAATTATTACATCACCTCTACCTGTGGATATAAATTTACAACAATAAAATACAACTGACAATCTTTCGTTTTCATTGAATTTACCTAATAATAATACAGTACAAATAGGATTATCGTTTCGTTTGTTAGCTTTTACAAACACTAAGAATTTACATAATAGTACAAATTCAGATACAACATCATTCCAAAATGATAATCATGCATCAGAGGGTGAGACAACAACCACAACAACAACAAAGTCTATAAACAAAATTTTCGATGAGAAAATATTAACCGTAGAGGAGTCAATCGAGGGCTTTAGCCAAGACTTAATTAAAAAAAAAACTGAAATATCTGGAATTATTCAAAGTAAAGAAGTTTTTTATAGACATTTTAAACTCGAGTTTGATGATGATAAGGCGTTAACAATTCGATGTTCGTATGATAGCAATTATAATCTACGTACACTCAGTATTAAATGTTATGAATATCATGAATATCATGAATATGAAACAGAGAGAGTACTAAGTAATGGAGAAGTTGAGATCTTTATGACGGAGGATCTTGAATATAAATCTGATGTTGAATTACTGAATTTCAAAACTATGAATTTCAAAACAATGAAGCAAACCAAATGAATATCTCTTAAGAAAAAGAAAACATATATAAATTTACTTATCAATAAAGTTTTATTTTTTAAAAAATTATAATAGATGTGTTTTATTTATTGTCTTTGGGAATAGGTATCCAAGAGTTGTGATCTGATGAGAAACCAAACAATTTCACAAATATTTTATCTTTTTTTCTTTGAATCACTTTCTCGATTAGATATGTATCGGGGAACTTAGTTTTTTGTAGTTAAAGTTCGTAAAATCCTCCTTTAATAGGATGCCCTTGATAGTCTTCCAATAGGTATGTTATTGGATTTGTATGCTGTACTTTGATTATCTTAAATATTTCAGTAGTCCAATTTGGTGTGTATCCTAGTTACCACGGTTAGACATGTATCGCAACATAAAATATAGACAACGAACTCACACGCGCCTCCTGCTATCCGTTATTCGATCCGAAGCATAAGCGCAATGACCCAACGAGTATGCATGGGAAGTTCAAGGCTACTCATTCTGAGGGAACTGCAATTCTGCAGTTTAGTATTAAGAATAATAATTTTGTGGGAACTGCAATTCTGCAGTTTAGTTTTATGTAAAGTAATATCTAACAGAAAAATGTTTAATCACTCTTGGTTCTACGCTCAAACGTGTAAGACGTGTTAAATTGGAAATACATATCAGTGTTAAGAAAGAATACTTGTGTTTTATTGTAGAACCAGTTGTAGGTTCTTTAAATTTAATTTTTTTACGAAACACGGACCGAAGATCCGTAATTGGCGCCCGAACAGGGACATGAAAATAGTCCTTTCGAAAAAGAAATAAAAAAATTGTGAATTGTGAGAAAAGTATAAAATTGTGAAAAAAGAAGAACAGTAACTTATTGAACTAAACCACTGAAAAGAAACAAAATAAATCGAAACTTAAACAAAACCAGAAATTGTGAATCGTAGTGAAGATATAAATTGCATTTTGAAACTAAAAAGGAAAAGAAAGAAAGCAGTGATTTACTGAATTAAACTATTGAAACGAAACAAACAAAATTGTGAATCCAAACTCAAACAAAACCAACGACTGACGGATGTGTGAAGAATTAAAGCCAAGCAGGAAACTTTGAGAATGATACAACTCCATGAAATGATGAGCCGAATTATACTGTAAGATTATTAAAATATTCGACAGGAAAGTTTTAATCTAAAAGAAATGTTTAAAAAATAAAAAAATTAACTTAAACAAGTTATATGTTAAATTACATTACATTTAAAAAAGAATTATATAAAATATTTTTTTTTCTCTTCTCTGAAATAAAATAAGAAATTTTTTTTTCTTCTTAAACCAATAACTATTTAAAGTGCATTGACATTCCCATACTAAACTATAAAAAAATATTGGGAAAAGTTTAAACATTTATTTACTTGAGCCACATTCATTTTTAATAAATTTTGTTCGTATTCTTTTTTCGCTGACCCTTAAAATATTCCCGTGGCCGCTTTTTAAATTAAGTCAGAAAAATTACTAAAATGGACGCTATTCAAAATTCAGTTACCCAACTGACAGGTGCAGTTAGCAATGTTCTCGAACAACTTAGGTCCCTTGAAACCCGCATCGCTCAAGTTGCACGAAGCAACCCTACACAAGCCATCGAAACAATACTCGGAAGATTAAATTCTATCGAGACTATAATTACGATGGTAGAAGGTTCTGGTTCGCCTGGTATTGCAATACCACGCACTGAAAGCTCGGAACCGCTTAGAGGACCAAGAAGTGAGGCAGAGCTAAGCGCTATCTCTAAGCTCCCTGATTGTGTGAAGGAACTACAGGTTTTCAATGGGAACCCAATCAATTATGCCTCATGGGTCCATAGCGTTGAAACAATTTTAAAGGACTACGACATAGTTCGTAGCAAGCCCCTTTACAGGGCAATACTTCAACACATCAGACAAAAAATTAGGGGGACGGCTGATTCTGCCTTAATATCTTACAACATCTTTGACGCTGACTGGAAAAAAGTTAAATGAGTGCTGTCCCTACATTACGCTGATAAGAGGGATACAAGAACCCTCGAGCACCAATTAAATCAACTCAAACAAGGGGGCTTAAGGGTTGATGATTTTTATGCTAGGGTTAATCATCAGTTTTCGCTGATAATTAATAAAATTCGCGTGGAAACATATTCCTCCAAAACCGCGGACGCTTTAGTAGGAAGCTACCGCGACAGGGCATTGGACGTTTTCGTAAGTGGATTGAGTGGGGACCTTTCGCGGCTCCTCATAATTCAGAAGCCGAAAACTCTTCCCGAAGCGTATTCTGCATGCCTTGAAATGCAGGACCTTAACTTTAGGAACAATTCTGTTCATGTACAGGCACAGAACACAATTTCTGCCCCTGTTTGCTACGACTTTAGAACCGACAGGGTATCTTCTCCATCGCCCAGAAGCCAAAGGAGATTTAGCAACAGCCGAAACGGATTTGGCCAGCGCCAGAATCCATCGTGGAATGCCAGCTACAATAACAGTCAGTACCAGTCACCACCCAGGCCAACGGGCCCTAAGCCCCCAATAAAAATGGAAGTGGGTAATTCCATCCAAACTAAAAATGTGAGCTACATGAATCGTCCCGTTAACAACCCGTCTAAAAGAGAGGCAAGTTCTGACAACTTCCGGAATAAGCAACAGCGGCTCTTTCATACTGTGGCAGGGATCCCTGAACCAATCAAGGAACCTGAAAACAATCCTGAAGTGGGAGAACCAGAAAGGGCGGAGAATTTTATGATAGGTGCCTCTTTTCCAGCGCACCATACATAGAGTATGGTACGCGCGAAGGGGAAATTTTACATTTCCTCGTTGACACTGGTGCAAATAAAAATTTTATTAAACCTAGGCTAGCACCAGTATCTTACCCTGTTAAAACCCCATTTCATATAAATAGTCCTGCTGGACGTATTTTCATAAAAAACAAAATATGCGGCAAATTTTTCTGCTTCGTTGGCTGTGACTTAGATATCACCTTTTTCATACTTCCAAGCTTAAAATCGTTCGATGGAATATTCGGCGATGATACGCTGAAGGAATTAAGAGCTTTAATTGGTAGGGAGAAAAACGAACTAGTTATAAAACCAAATATAAAAATACCCCTAAAGAATAAAACCTCTGAAACAGCCAACAATCTCATTATCCTTAACAAAACTATATCTGAACAATCTAAGCAAGAACTTGAAAGTAAATAAGTTTATTGATTTATTTGGGCCAGTAAAAAATTAAATGGTCAAAACTAATATAAGAGCGGAAATACGAACTAACATAGACGAACCTATCTATACGAAGAGCTATCCATATCCTGCTTGCATGAGGTAGGAAGTAGAAAGTCAAGTAAATGAACTCTTGGAGGAGAATATAATTCGACCTTCAAACAGTCCATATAATTCCCCCATATGGGTTGTTCCAAAGAAGCCCAAGCCGAATGGGGAGAAATAGTATCGGATGGTCATAGACATAAACGTTTAAATTCTGTTACCATTTCCGATACGTACCCCATTCCAGACATTAACAACACCCTCGCGAGCCTTGGCAACGCCAAACTTTTCACGACACTTGATCTAACCTCGGGTTTCCCCCAAATTGACATATCGACGGACCGACAAAACGGACAAATCGACAGACACTGCAGATGAACGGCAAAGTGTAAGCACAAATGAAGCTGAAACTGGGACTGCCGATGAGGGGTTGTGTGAAAGATCAGACTTGATACCACACGTAGAAGCTCTCATAAACGTTTTAAGTGTCAATTAATTTTCAAAACCGGCATTGATCTTTATTCCCATGAGGAACCTCATGTTGGCTACCATCGCCATTATATATGTATGAAAAAATTAGACCAAGTAAAACTTTTTGAAGCTCTCAGGGAAAACCTAAACAAAAATGTAATTAATGGAATAAAAATTCCTGAAGATTATCTTGGGTTGCTCCAAAATTTATATTTGGAGTCCTTCAGCAAATATAAAATAAGGGTTACCCAGAGGGTGGTAGAAGTTGTGGCTAACGAAGAGCGGAGGTTTTCCATAATTGAAGAGGAGCATAGAAGGGCTCACCGTGCTCCTAGAGAAAACAAAGATCAGATCCACGAACGGTATTATTTCCCCAAAATGATGTCTTGTATAAGAAAATTTGTTGCTTCTTGCGACATATGGAAAACCAACAAATATGATAGACGTCCACAAAAACCCCAACTGCAAGCTACACCTATTCCCAAATATTCGTGTGAAATTACCCTAGTAGGTTCCTTGTATTTTAAACCTTGCGGCCAAAACGGACTAATACGAACCTTCCGATGCGCAGTTACTACCCTGAAAATTTAATGGAGAGCTAATTCATCAAGCGTTTTTTAGTTTAACAAAAAGCTAGATGTACATATATGTAGCACTTCTAAAAAACGAAAGTAATATCGAAATTACAAAAATAAAAACTTAAATTGTAAAATGAAAAAGAAGACATAAAAAATATATAGCAAAAAAGGTGCAAATAATGCACACGAATAATAAAAAAATTATAATATTAAAGAAATACAGGTGCAAATACTGCACACCCAATTTGTAAAATTGAAAAATAAGAAAAATATGCAAAAGCAAAATATATAATTTTGTAAATTTCATTCTTAATAAAATTTGATTGTATTACAGATTAGTAGTCCTTTTCACTCCCATGCAGACTCTACATGTTTTCCGCTATGAATCTTCAATTGTGACGATAAAAGAAGGTAACGCTTGGGTAACGAATGGTTTTTTTAAATTGGTACATATTATTGACATGACGAAATACGACGCACTTATCCATGACACTGAACAGCTGATGTCTAAAATTATCACAGATGAAGAGATGCGACTTGTACTTAGCTATCATATAAATCAGATCAAGGATCGTCTTGCCGAATTAAAAGACTCAAGCACGAGGAAGGTTAGGTCTATAAATTGGATAGGAACTGCCTGGAAATGGGTTGGTGGTTCTCCTGATGCAACTGACTGGGACAATCTTTTAGAAAAACAGAGGACATCGACGAGAATAATAGCAAACAATACATAATTAACGAAAAACTGTTTGACGCGACACGAGAAATAACTAAATTAATAAAGTGATTGAACGTTACAACAATGCTATCCAAAAAGGGGAGACTAACAAACTTAGACACGACTTACTGAATAAGGTACTTATTCTTAAAGAAGGGGTAAACGAAATTGTTAGAGCTTGCCAAATGGCTAAAAACGGTATAGTAAACAGCAGCTTACTTGACTCAGAAGAATTTAACACTATCATTAACGAACTCGAGACATTGCCCTATCAAAACGTGATAGAAGCTGTCGAATATTGCCGACCCTCCGTTTACTGTAACGGAACATTGACGCTTTATGTTCTGTCTATACATAAAATTGACCCAAAGGTGTACCACTTAGTAACAGCTCGCGCAACAATAAAAAATAATAGACAAATTGACTTAGGTTATCCAAGACTTCTAATAAACCATGACGAAACGTACGGATTAATCGGAAAATGTCTTAACATTGGTAACACATCTGTGTGTGAAGAGGACATCCTAAAAAAATTATCCGAAGACTCTTATTTACCTCGAATCCTTAAAGGTGGAAACGCACTTTGTGACTATAAGACAACGAACGAAGAAATAGTCGAACTGATTGGGGAAAATACAATTTTCCTAACGAATTTCAATGGAACAATCTTAAATAAAAATTTAACTATTCCTCTAGCAGGTACTTTCCTACTTCAGTTGAACAACGACACGGTCCACATCAAAGAGAAGACGTACCACAGCAGGATGGCTTTCAGCCCCCAGGCGCTTCCCCCGGTCTTGGCAAACGTAACAAGTAACAGGATCAAACCTAATTTGGAATACGTGCATGAACTTAGCACGAAAAATATTGAACTTACCAACATTTTAAAGAGAAATTTTAACTCCTCTATACTTCCAGAGATTTTCATCATTTTATTAATCTTAGCCACCATATCTTTGTTCTGGAAGAATGTTTACGGAAGGGTCAACATTCCAGAAATCCGCCAATGCCTCCGTCGATGACCAGCTCCTCATCCTGTTAATGAGAGTAATCCGCGGGACGCAGATATTTGAAGGGGTGGCAGTTATCACGGTTAGACATGTATCGCAACATAAAATATAGACAACGAACTCACACGCGTCTCCTGCTATCCGTTATTCGATCCGAAGCATAAGCGCAATGACCCAGCGAGTATGCACGGGAAGTTCAAGGCTACTCATTCTGAGGGAACTGCAATTCTGCAGTTTAGTATTAAGAATAATAATTTTGTGGGAACTGCAATTCTGCAGTTTAGTTTTATGTAAAGTAATATCTAACAGAAAAATGTTTAATCACTCTTGGTTCTACGCTCAAACCTGTAAGACTTGTTAAATTGGAAATACATATCAGTGTTAAGAACGAATACTTGTGTTTTATTATAGAACCAGTTGTAGGTGCCTTAAATTTAATTTTTTTACGAAACACGGACCCAAGATCCGTAATTTCCTTTATCAAATATATGTTTATATTTACTAATTCTAACTGAATCCCCAATTTTAAAATTTGGAGTAATATTAATTTTAACATGATTATAATATTTTGGATAGTAATATTTTATCGTTTGTAGTATTAACTTGAGATGGTTTCATCTTTATTGTGCGATGTTTAGAATTACTGTACGTATTTTTCAGCTGTTCTATAATATCAATCCAACGATATGATCCATTCAAACTGAATTCTTTCCACATATATGCTTTCAAAGTGCCATTAAATCTTTCAACAATCGAAGCTTTAAGAACACTAAATGTAGAATAGTGCTTGATTTTAAATTGTTTCGATTTTATTGTTTTTTCTTGTTATCATTAAATCTAAGAAACTCAAAGTGTTGTTTGACTCTTTTTCGTAGGTGAAATTGATATTTTCGAATTGAGAATTTATTGTTTTTACAACTTTTTCTATGTCTGTAGTTTTAATTACAGCGACAACATCGTCCACGTAGCGATACCAGATTCGTGGAAGTACGAAGAGGAGCATCGAAGTACGTCTCAAAGAACATTCTAGCCACATAAAATTCAATCACCCCGAAAAATCCTCCGTTGCCTCGCACGCCCTCACCAACAATCATTTCAATGTTAAGTTCGAAGACGTAAAGCTTCTTAAACACGTCACAAACCCCAGACGACTTGATGCGTATGAAAGCTTACACATACACATCATCAACAACTTGATGAACAGTGACGACGGGAATATAATTTCACCGCTCTTCAACTTAATATAACCCTCTCTCTCACTCTTTAACTTTCTGTGATTTGTTAATCTTGTAAGGCTATTTTGTTTACATTTTTTTATTATATTTGTCTTATGTAATTTTGTTGTAATTCCCATACCAATTAGTGTATTGCTGAAGATGAGTCACATCAGACTCGAAATGCATTCAATTTAAATAAAAAGTTAAATAATAATTTTAAATTAAAAAACGTTTTTTATTTTGTTTTTTCTTTTTAACTTTTTTAAAATTTTTGTGGTCAATAAGGTGCTTTTCTTTCTCTATATTTAATTTAACGCGACCACAAGCAAAAATAGTTCAATCCCTTTTCGGCTTTTTGTTCGGGAAAAAAAATTTCCATTTCATAGCGAAAGTGTCGATAAGGACTTTAATTTTATTGTGTTTATTCTTTTTATGTATACATATGTTTATTTATTTAAGACATTTGGTATAATAATTACAAGGTTTGCTTTCACTATTTTAATCTTTTGTATAGAGCCATTTTAATTCTCAACATTCTATTTTCAAGCATGTAACATGCGCATGTATCTGGTCCATCTTGGCATAGGTTTGAAGACCACGAGCAGTTATTAAAATTACATCCATGCTTTGAAATTGTGCTGGATACATTCATGAATCATTTAAAGAAGATTATACTATTTAAAATCTCCTGATAATGTTCTTCCATTAATTGGCGTTGATTAGTTTTCAAAAATTGTAGAATTTTATCAAGAATTAATGTATAATCTATGTTAGACATAATGAATGAAGGAATTAGTTGTCACACTGCGGAGTTAAGTTAAAGACTGAAGCTTTGATAATGGTTGATTATTTAAATATTGGTGTTCACTCTTCTCCGCCAATAGCTTATCAAATTTTTCAACAACTTCATTATCAATGAATTCTTTAATTCGTTCATATAATTCATCAACATATTTTTTGGTGGTGGCATCCCCCTCTTCTTCCGGAATGTGAATATTAGTTAATCGTTTAAAACTTATATCGTAATCACCGCTTTCTGTTTTTAAAAATGCCTCACCAGCTGGTCCTGGTAAGCCTCGCTCTCCCTGTACACCTATTGGACCCTGTTCCCCCTGTGAAACGACCAAATTTTTCAACACTCATCTTTTCTTCTTTTATTCGATAATATTACCTTCTTGAAGTTCTTCAATGATTGAAATAATTTCGTTAGAGTGATTATTATTTCCAGCTTGTTGTGAAGCAATTAGAAGTCTTATTCGATCTACAAGTTCATTAGGATTATCAAAAAATATATAGTCTTTTTCAATGTTGATAGCTGTAAAAAACCACTTCCGGTTGGTGCTTGTATGGGTGAAGGTAATGAATTATTACACTTATTTTTTGTTACTCCAAATAATTTACTTATAATGTTCTTATACTTATATCCTCGATTACCATGTACTTATTTTTGAGAATTATGATCAATTCTATGCGCATTGGTGAGAGATAGTTTGATCTTATAGTTTTTTAAATCTTCATCTATGTAAATATTTTTATCAGGGTTTTTCTTAAATATAAGCTCATATGATTCATTTGTACCCTCGAAGGATTTACCCCTAATTTCAATATCGTTTCCGAGAATATTAATCTCAGCATTACCTTTATACCACTTTTCATCTTTTGAATGTATACCATATGTTTTATCAAGAGTGTTGGAATTATTTATAAATAAATCCACATATTTTTAGGTGTGTCATGAAATTCTTCTTTTGATAAATTCTCCACAAAGTTGCGATGATGACTAATTTGATTGGTTGAGCGTTTCTTTGTTCTTTTTGGTCTATTTCTACTATTATCATTATCGTCAGTAAAATTTGGTGAGTCATCAATAGAAGTCTTGGGGGTGGTGTATTCATCAGGATGGTTAAGTTGTTCCGAATTGATTTTTATTTTCTTTGAAGGAATTCCACTAAGATTATTTTTATCTTGTGTACTATTGATTTTTTAACCAGCTCGATTAGGGGTTTTGTAAGTGGTTTAAAAGTTTCTTCAATTTGAGCTTCGTAAGCTTCTCTACCTGTCTTAAGAGCTTTGTATTTCTCCGTAGAGCATCTGTAGTTCTAATTACATCTATATTCATCATCATGTAAAATTTATTTTTTCTTATAGAGGCAGGTGGTTAATAAATTTCGTAGTTGATGAAAGAAGCGTTCAGAAGGTCTTAAACTTAATTTGATATTAAGATAACTGATCTTAACTGAAGAATACTGAGTCTCAAACTGATCTGAACTGCTTTTTACTGCTATTATCTGCTCATTGAACTGCTCTGTAATGCTCTCATAGAACATTACTATACATATGATACGAAATTGAAAGTGCTATCTGCTTTATAACTTAAGAAAACAGTCGAAGACTTTTCTATAACGACCTTCATTCAAAGGACTATCCTTATCAATTACCATAAATCCATAATTTGTATTCCAACATTCTGCACAGACCTTTTGGAATGTATTAAATGTCATATCTGAATTAATATGATCATTATATATATGTTTAAGATTCATATCATCCTGTTTGAAGACAATGATCAAATTTGCGTTATCTCGAATTAAGTGTTTAGGTATTCTTGTATAAGTTTGACATAAGTAAAAACTATCAATATGATGATATCGTTCCATACTAAAGTATACTTGAACAACACATCATTGTCGGGGTTAGGCCACGGCCCAGTGGTTTAGACAATTAACTGAATCAATTTTTTTTCATAGAAGAGAAGACAAACAAAACCCATATAAATTTTTTCCCAAAGAAGAGAAGATAAAGAAAAACCAAAAAATAAACGAAATCTCATAGAAGAAAAGATAAAGAAAAACCATAAAATAAATGAAAGCTATTTTATTAACAAGTTTTAAAAGCAGTGTCGCTTTTGTGAAAATACAAAAATATCATCATCGTCTTCTTCATCCTGTGGTACAATTGTAGTTGATTTTCTCTTACTCGAAGAATCGATATGTTCTGGTGAAAGGAACTCAACTCCATCCCTTCCATTTATAATCATCATTCCAGCAGGTGGCAGGAACTTCACTCCGTCATCCTCTCTCATTCCCACCAAATTTTGAATTTCTTCTATCGTTAGGTTCTTAAACCTTGGACTTAGAAAGATTTTAAAGTCCTCAATCTCTATTAGAACTCTAGAACCGTACTTTGTATTACACATTTTGGCCTCGATAATGGGTTCAGGTGTTGCCTCCAGATCTTTCAAAGGAAGTAGCGCTTTTTCACAACTATATTTGTTTATTTTTTGTAGAAAAGATTCAATTTTCTTTTTTTTTTTAATGGTTAGATACTGAAAGTTTAACTAGCAAGACTTTAATGAAAATTAAAAGAAAAATACAACCTATGTGCCTATCCTGAATCTATCTCCTGAAACTCTTCACTTTTAACTCTATTTGTTTTAAACATATTTTCAATTATATCTTTCAAATCATCATTTTGACAAGCTATTTTCATTGGACATTTAAACGATTTTATGCTTATTTCACTTTTTTCTGATTCTCCTTGTGTTGAAAGCTTCTTATTATCGCATACCTATACATAAATATTAATTTTATATCTTATCATTCTAGTAACAATGGAAATGAAATGGATTTCTTAAGGTTTCACATGGCCAACCATAAATTCTAATTATAGATGACACAGTTATTTTATCTTATCATTCTAGTCCTATAATAAAAAAATTGAATTGAATTTTCTTTATCTACACATTGTCCGAAAGAATAGAAAACCCCATGAAAAACAATTTACATACTTCCAAACATTTTTAATAAAAACAAAGCCTAAAATCAACCAACTGATAGAGTAACACATTCCTAGTCATAAAAACATATTAACACATTTTTTAATAAATAATAACGATCGAAATAAAAGAAAACTGAATTCAACCAACTGATATGATATGGATTTCTTAAAGTGTCACATTCCTAACCATAAATATTACTTAGCCCTGACACAATTATAAGTCTTTATCATTCTCACGATTGAAATAAAAAACCATAAATTCAACCAACTAATACGCTAGCGCCATAGCTTATCACACAATTTTTTCCTTTTCTTAATTTACTTCCCAAACTAATCACACCTTGAACCACAACCGCGTCCCGCTCTGTGTCGCCGCGCATCACACCCGTCCACATCGCGACCTAATCAGTTCATTGCCCCGACAATGGTGTGTACGTCATCAAAGATATGGAGTATATATTTCTACAATTTAAAAAAAAAAAAATAAATAATCTTAAGCCCTATAGTATATGATTCATACTACATAAAAAACATTATTATCTCTTAGATCTTTAAGTAACATTGCGATTACCATGAAATCTGATCCCGTACCCGCTTATTTATACTACTAATGTAATATGTGCACTTCAAATTTCAAATATGTAGGTATGTAGGTTTAGAACAATTTTTCATATTTTATACTTTATCATTTTTGAATGAACTGATCAAAATAATTTTTTTAAATGGAAATGCTTCCAAAAATGTTTAATAATTTTGCATATGCAAATTGCATATTCAATTGATAACTAGAATACGTACTTTCTTACAGCTTCAATTCTTACCTACATTAAGGTTGTTAGCAACAATATCAAGTTTGTACGATCCAGTAGTGGCGCATTTTCTTATTATAAGAATGCATCTTTACTCACTGCAGGTAGGTACCTTACCTACATACCTAGGTATTTTGATCTGACAAAAAAAAATAATTTTTATGTACCTACCTATATAAAGGTAGGTAACTACTATATAGGTATAAGGACACTTCGCAATTTTTTCACCGAACATCACTAATTAACTTCAACTTCACAAAAACACTTTATCACACAAAAATAAAAAAAAAATACCGAATTGCATTTGTACGAAATCAAATTAAATTTGTTTTTTACACACAACAGACGGCAAAATATATTTCACACACGTACCTACAATGTCCAAAGAAAAATTACAAAAAATCTTGGTTAAAAAGCCAAAAGAAGGCGAAATATACCAAGGTAGTATCTAAACCAAGAGTAGGTCGAACGGGATACTTACAAATTGAAACTGGGATATTCTTCCTACATAGATATTTTCTCCAGTTTATAATAAATGTGAAAGAAAAATGCAAAAAAATATATTTTCTTTTATCCTACTTTAGCTTTTTGCATTCTTCCCCCTCGTTAGCTATTTACTTACCTTATTTTTTATTTGTCAATCCTTCAAATTCCAGCTCTCTGAGAGTCTGCACAATCTGCTGAGTTGTACCTTTCAGTGTTATCACCAGAGGGCCTCTCGGACGTTCCGCTTCATGATAGTACTATGGAATATATATACAATGAAATTATCTTGTACTGCCTTGATGCGATTGGTTCATGTGAACTTGTTTCTTGTGTAAATGGATAGGTAGTTAATTTCCTATGGATTTTTGTTGCGTTTTGTGGAAGAAATTGTCTTGCACAGCCTTGGTGCGATTTTTTGATTTGGCTCCTATGAACTTCTTGTTTGTATAAATAGATAGAAATGTGAATGTATTGATTTTTGTTGCGTTTGGTGCACCAACGTAATCTTGTTGGGATTTTTTTCATTTTTACTTTTTTCACACTAGTTTCTCGTGTAATTGTATGAATGGTCTTTTGTGTGAGTTGATGAAATGACTTTATTTGAATTATTGGAAGATAATTATTGCCTTCAAAAAACTTTTAGAAATTCATAGGAATACGTAGCTGATTACAGACGAAATTAAATTCGAAGAATGGAAGTATATGTAATCAATCCATAATTGTTTTTTGTAATATTGTTCGACAATGCGCCCCCAAAGCTTTGCACATGCTGCACATATGGTGGGGTCGGCCCTGAATGTAGGTAGTAATATTTACTTCCAATTATTTATTTTCAAATTAAGTAAAATCGGAGTCCACAAAATTATGAAATTGAAACAGTACATACGTATGTACATACGTTTGTATTGTTTTTATTTCTGTTCTATTTATAATTAAACAAGCCAGACCACGAGCATTATTTTCTTGGTGTCTGAATTCGACCGAATTCCCCTAGAATAATATAATTGGCAGTGTTTGTGTAAATTTTATTTATGTCGGTAGCCATCGACTAATAATATTGCGTCTTAGAAAGGTACTACAGCATCTAACTGATGAGCCTAACTGTAGTACCTGGGCGACACTTATATAAGTTAACGACAACAAGTTACGATTGTAATTCCCACGGAAAATGATGACTTGGTATCTGGGCAATGACACCAAGTATCCGTTGCAGCAAACAACAATTCTCGGAAATAAAACAATTATGAAGTTATGCAACGTAAGCATTAAGTAGGTATTTAAGTTCTAGATTTTAAGTAAAACAATACATTGTGTTTTAGAAGGCAGAATCGCTGCCGGTTTGATAACCGAAAATAAAGATAAAATAAAAAAATAAAAAAAAATTTTTTTAATGAAAATCTAACCTCAATAAATTAACAAAAGTAGGCACAATCGGTTCGTAGAAAAAAAAAAAAAAAAAAAAAAAAAACATTTAGTATACCGAAAAGTGTTCTCAAGTAGTCCCCTCGGTTCGCGAAAGTGATTTTTTAGTGTCCCGAAAGAATCCTTTTAAAATTGTGACAATTTTTAAAACAGTTTTAAAACAAAGTGGAAAAACCGTTAATTGTTGGAGAATTGGAAAAAAGGCCCCTAAGTAGCAGAACAGCAAAAAGGACGTAGTTGAACTACACGCCGCTCCACAAACATGCGTATCAGCTTTTTATTGTAAGAATTTTAAATATTTACGTATCTTCAGATTATTGATTTGAAAAAATAAAAATATTTTAAACAAATTTAAGTTTCATATTGAGAAAAATTAAGACATCAATGGTTAAGAATATTATGAAAACATTTAATTAATTTATGAGAAACAATTTAGAATTATTTCTTAGGTCATAAAAATTTCATTTTCCTTTATAAAAAAAAGGTGACATAAATTTAAAACCTTACTATTTTAAGAAATATAAAAAAATATATAATAATAAATATTTGCGAACATAAGTGTAATCAATGAATGCCTTGCAACGATATTTAAAAATATTTTAAATACAAACCTAAACGTAAACAAAAATTTAAAATCGAAATCAATTTATTAGATAATTAAAACTTAATTTAATACACAAAATATTTAGAAAATAATAATTAGGTGTAAAATCTTAAAAGAAACAAATAACCATGTCGAATCCACAAAATCTTGCTAGACCAGCCATTGTCCCCCAACCAGCCATTGTTCCTCCAGCGCAACAGAGCAATAGCATAAATCGTGTTGAATTACAGAACTTAGTTACCTCCATGGTAGCTCAAGCCCTCCAAACAGATGGTAGGAATTGTTCATTCTATAATGAACCCCAACTCTGATCAGTTCGCAGGAATTGATCAAGTTATCAACCCAGATCAACATGGAAATATTTCAGACCTTGACAAAATACCTGATGTTGTCAGAAGCTTGAGAGAGTTTTCTGGGCAACCAGGCGAGTTTAGTTCTTGGTGCAGAAGCGTCGTAAGAATATTTAGAATCTATGATTCTACAAGAGGCTCTCCAAAATATTTTGGTATTATAAACGTAATCCGAAATAAAATTGTTGGACATGCAGAACATGTTCTCGAGTCCTACAATACGCCCCTTAATTGGGAAAATATTTCCAGATGCCTTACGCTCCATTACGCAGATAAGCGTGACCTGGGAACTTTAGAATACCAATTAACTTCTTTGGTACAGGGTAACTCTTCTATACAGGACTTCTACCAAGAAGTCTACACTCATCTTTCATTGATTCTCAACAAAATTTCCTCTATGGAAATGGGAGCAGAAGCTTTGAACATGTTAATGCATGTTTATAGGGACAAAGCCCTAGACACCTTTATAAGGGGTCTTAAAGGCGATCTGCCTAGGCTTCTCGGCATCCGAGAACCTTCAGACTTACCCCAAGCATTACATTTATGCTTAAAACTTGAAAATCAAAACTATCGTGCCCAGTATGCAATAGCATCAAATAATAATACGAAGAGAATCTATAATCCAATGCCCCCAGAACTTCCTCCCAGAAGAACACATAGTAATAATTCCTTACCCAATCGCCAAATCCCATTCTATCCACAGCTTGCCCACTTTGCACATGTCCCCCGTCCTGTAACGAATTATTACAATCGACCACTCCCATTCAATAATAATGGACCCAGACAACCACCCTTTCAAAGTAATCCTTTCCAACATCAACCCTTTAATCAAGCTCAAGGAAACATTAGACCACCACCAAGGCCACAGCCAAGGCAGGATCAAATGGAAACATCAACAATTGGAACAGCTAGAGTGAATTACGTTAATAGACCGCAGCACCAACAACAACAGAGAAACTGGCCACCAGCACCGAAAAGAGCCAACCACAACAACCCAATTACCCTAGTAAACTACAAAGGAATTTTCACGTGAATGCATCATCTCAAGAAAACCCAGAAGAGTCAGAACTGAAGCAATACTTCGACGCCTCTCAGTTAGATGACCAACAATATTTTCAAACTTTCAATAATTACATAGAACCCCTAAACACTGAGCAAATAAATGATAATGTCTGTGAAATAGTTTCTGAATTTAGCGACATTAATTTTTTAGATTAACAAGCTCTTCGTTACCCTATAACGAAGTAAAAACATCTGGTGACGAAGTGCTTAGAATTCTAATCGATACAGGATCCAATAAAAATTACATTCAACCCTCTTTAATAAAAAATCCAATACCCAATGAAGAAAAGTTTTATGCCAATTCTGTAGGCGGAAACGTAGAAATAACCCACCACACTTTTGTCAATTTGTTCGGAATAAAAGACCTTAAAATTAAATTCTTTCTTATGCCACATTTAAAATCTTTTAATGCTATCCTCGGAAATGATAGTCTAAAAGATTTATCCGCAGTTATCTATAATCGTCATAATTACATGACAATTAAAGGCTCTACTAAAATTCGAATTAAGCAGCTCGCTGCACAATCAGTCAATACTTTGTCGTTGCGAACGCAACATATGACGACTGAACAAGAAGCCTCTATAAAAACAATTGCATGGAAGTATTTAAAATTATTCGATGATCCAGACGAGAAATTAACCTATACCACCGTTGTAAAAGGAGAAATCCGAACAACTTCAGACTCACCCGTCTATACAAAATGTTATCCTTATCCAATGGCCCTCAAAGACGAGGTGGAAAGCCAAATACAGGAACTGGTAAAAGATGGTATAATAAGACCTTCGAGATCGCCATACAATTCACTCGTGTGGATTGTTCCAAAAAAATTAGATGCATCCGGCAAAAAAAAGTATCGATTGGTGATCGACTACCGTAAACTTAATACCATCACTATTCCTGATAAGTACCCAATTCCCGAAATCAATCAAGTGTTAGCGCAACTAGGCCAAAATAAATATTTCACTGTTATTGATCTCAAAAGTGGATTCCATCAGATCCCTCTCAAAGAAAAAGATATCGAAAAAACAGCCTTCTCGGTGAATAACGGGAAGTATGAATTCACCAGGCTGCCCTTTGGTCTGAAAAATGCTCCATCCATTTTTCAAAGAGCGCTCGACGATATTTTGAGAGAATATATTGGGAAAATATGTTTCGTCTACATCGATGATATCATTATTTTTAACAAAAACGAAAAAGAACATTTGCAGAGTATTGAGACTATTTTCAAAACTCTTGAAGCTGCCAATATGAAGGTACAGCTAGACAAGTGTGATTTTTTCAAAGAGGAAGTCGAATTGCTTGGATTTCTAATTTCCTCTGATGGTATAAAAACAAATCCAGAAAAAGTAAAAGCAGTACTCGAGTTTCCATTACCTAAAACACTCAAAGAGTTACGTTCATTTTTAGGCCTATCAGGGTATTATCGACGTTTCATCAGGGACTATGCCAAATTAGCAAAACCCCTTACAGCCCTTCTAAGAGTGGAAGACGGACACGTGTCCAAAAACCTCTCTTCCAAAAAATTAATTAACCTTAATGATGAAGCAATAGAAGCATTTGACAAATTAAAAAAATCCCTAGCATCAAGAGTCATAACATTAACCTATCCCGATTACAAAAAAGATTTCGAACTCACAACCGACGCTTCAAATTACGCCCTTGGAGCAGTCTTATCCCAACAAGAAAAACCTATAATGTTTATTTCAAGAACGTTAAGTAAAACAGAAGAGTCCTATGCCGCAAACGAAAAAGAAATGCTGGCTATCATATGGGCTCTGAATTCCTTTCGAAATTACCTCTATGGCTCAGCAAAAGTGAAAATTTTAACAGATCATCAACCCCTCACATATGCTCTAAGTAATAAAAATAATAACTCTAAAATGAAACGTTGGAAATCAGCGTTAGAAGAATACAACTATGAATTAAGATATAAGCCAAGTAAATCCAACGTTGTTGCCGACGCACTCTCAAGACCACCCCTTGTCTCTCAGATAAATTCCCTTACAGCTTCCCAACATAGCGATGAAAGTTCATCACATGAACTTATACCAGCAGTAGAAATCCCAATCAACGTATTCAGAAACCAACTTATCTTTCTTATAGGAGAAGATAACTCTTATCAACTCCAATTTCCTTTTCCAAAATTCCGTAAACATACTTTTGTTCAACCTTCCTACTCTAAGGAAAACATTATCTCCATATTCAAACGATACCTCATACCTAACATAATAAACGGGCTCATGACCAATGAAGAAACCATGGGAATAATCCAAAACCTTTACCCACTTTACTTTAAAAACTATAAGATCCGCTTCACTCAAACAAAAGTTACTGATCTGCCCAACCCAGCTGAACAAGAAGAACATATTCTTAAAACTTATAATAGAGCTCATAGGAATGATAGCGAAAATAAAACGCAACTACTCCAAAATTACTATTTTCCACAGATGAACGCAAAAATCAATAAACTAGTTAAACAATGTCAAATCTATCAACAGCACAAATATGATCGACATCCGCAAAAACCTGAACTCAAACCAACTCCCATTCATCAATATCCAGGCCATATCCTACATATAGATATCTATTCAACCGAAGGCAATCTAGTTCTCACTGCTTTGGACAAATTTTCAAAATACGCGCAAACAAAAATCCTTAAATCAAGAGCAGTACAAGATATAATGGAACCTTTAAGACAAATCCTATTTGTTTTCGGTGTTCCTAAAATTGTCGTCATTGACAATGAAAAATCGTTTAGTGCAGCATCCATATGTTTGCTCTTGAAAGATCAATTAAAAATAGAAATTTACAAGACACCCCCGCATTCTAGTACAGTTAATCGACAAGTGGAACAGTTCCACTCTGCACTCTCGGAAATAATGCGTTGCCTGAAAACTGAAAAGATTCATAAATCATTTCTTGAATTATTAGATAGATCAGTTTACGAATACAACTGCTCAGTTCATTCTACAATAGAAAAAAAACCCATAGAAGTATTCTTTGGCAGAAATGTTAGCACTGACCCAGAAAAGTTTGAAAAGTCAAGAAAAGAAAACATAATAAAATTGCAAGAAAAACAAAGCAGTGACTTAAAGCATCCTAACAAGAAAAAACACCCCATAAAAAATTACTCACCTGGTGATATCGTTTATATCAAAGTTAACAAAAGATTAGGCTCAAAACTAACACCCCGCTACAAAAAGGAGATAGTCAAAGAAAATAAAACCAAAACTATTATAACAGAATCCGACAAAATAGTACATAAATCAAATATAAAAAGTTGAAATTTACTTTTCTTTCCCTACAGGTACTTTATCCCTTTCGTCATCACAGAAGTTAGAATACTCGATTATTCTAATTCAGAAACAATTGTTCTAAAACATGGGCTTGCCAGAATCCAAACCGGAAACATCAAATTCATCCACATCATAGAAATACCTCCCTATGAAGACTATATAGCAAGAACTTCATCCCTCCTATACGAACATATCCCACCTAAAAATGTTTTTTTTTCCATCCTGGAACACGAACTCAAGCATACTAAGAACCTTATAAATAACATCAAAATAAACAGATCAAAAAGATCCTTAAACTTTATAGGCTCAGCCTGGAAATGGGTCGCGGGTAATCCCGACCACGACGATTATGAAGTAATGGTTAATAAGATAAATAATGTTTTAGAAAATAATAATAATCAAGTTTTAATAAACAAGGCATACATTGAAAGAATAAATAAATTAACAAATGTAACTAACGAAATAATGATCGAATTAAAAAAGGATAAAACTTTTGCAAACGAATTAGTATTAAGTCTACTTTATAAAACAAAGCTTATAAAAGAAGAAATAATTAATATAATTTATGCAATCGAATTAAGTAAGAGAAATATCGTAAGTTCAAATATACTTTCCAAATCAGAAATCGATATAATATTGAAAAATATAAATAAAAATAAAACAAATGAACATTTAGAAATATCGAATAAAAATTAGAATTTGCCGAAATAAAAGACGCTATGGACATATCCTCTATTCTTTATATTTTAAGCATCCCAAAAACGGGAAACGAAATATTCGAAAAACTAACTGTAAAACCATTGATAAAAAATAATAATGTTGTTAATAAAATTTCAAATACAAATATTTTGAAGAAAAATAATATTATATATGGCATAAAGAATGAATGTAAAACAATAAATGATCTATCTCTCTGTAAGCAATCTAATATTATAGACTTAAGTAATGATAAATGTATTTATAATTTAATAAGAAATGAAAATGCTACGTGTAAAAGAACGAACAGTCACCACATCCCACAAGTTGAAGAAATAGAACCAGGAACGATCCTTTTAAACAATTTCGATGGTAACATAGAAGTAGATAATATCACCAGATCATTGAATGGCACTTATCTTATTAAATTTTCCAACACTACATTAAAAATCAGGAATCAGCAATATATTGCTGATGAAATAACTAAAATTAATGAACTACTACCACTTCTACACGCATTCTCCGAAGAATCCGAAACAGAAGAAATCCTGTCCTTACAACTTATGAAGGAACTCCATTTGAATAATACAAAACACATCAACAAAATTCAAATAGAAATAGAATTTCGAATAGAAGCTTATCAATGGATCAACTATTCAATTTTCACCCTAATATTCCTGATCGCAATAATACTTAAGATGAAAAATAGGAACAAAAAGACTCCCGAAACAAACCTAACACCAGTATTCATCCCTACAGAAACAAGACCAAAAAGCTCTTCATATCCCAATATCTCAGATCATCCCAGCATCTACCAGATCCCATATTTTTAAAAAACGTGGACGTTTTCATCTAAGAGGGGAAGAGTTAACGACAACAAGTTACGATTGTAATTCCCACGGAAAATGATGACTTGGTGTCTGGGCAATGACACCAAGTATCCGTTGCAGCAAACAACAATTCTCGGAAATAAAACAATTATGAAGTTATGCAACGTAAGCATTAAGTAGGTATTTAAGTTCTAGATTTTAAGTAAAACTATACATTGTGTTTTAGAAGGCAGAATCGCTGCCGGTTTGATAACCGAAAATAAAGATAAAATAAAAAAATAAAAAAAAAATTTTTTAATGAAAATCTAACCTCAATAAATTAACTTATATTATTAGTCTAAAGGTCACAATAAAACTCAAATTAAGTAAAATGACAGTCCACAAAATAAAGAAATTGAAACAATACCTGCGTATGTATACATACGTTTTAATTGTTTTTATTTTTGTTGTTCGGGTATTTATTTACTCCAGGATCCACTTTACCTAGGGACGAAAAAAAGCACAAAAAAGTAAAATGTTCTTTTACAATAAGAGAAAAGCAAAAAATAAATACGAAACAAACAAATGTATTAAAAAACACTTCACTAATCTGTATGTGCGTATGTATGTACGCGAATATCGAAGAGCCCCACGTTCTTGGTGTCGGTGCCAATTTGTCGCAATATTTTTTCCTTCACCACTGTATACCTATATGTAGGTGTTTTATATTGTCTATTTTGTTTTAAACCCGGAATTATTTAATTTAATGATGATTATTATGATTACGAAACTTACAAACAGCGATTAGGATGATACAAATCCAATTAATTTAAAAAAAAATACTAAGTGATTTAATTAATAATTATTACAATTACAATGTGACCGGAACACTCGAAAGTTAAATTCGAAATGATAAACAGACCACGAAATACGAGGAGAGCTAAAGAAAGAAAGATGAATTAAGACCCAGTATTTTTTTGACAAAAATAAATAAAATATTAAATGTTTTAAATAGAAAAAAATTTAAGTTTCCAATAAAAGCAAAAAAAGAAAATGAATCAAAGAAAAGTGAAATTCAAATTGGATTGAACCAAAGACCGCAAGCATGGACCGCTATCACTTGGTCCCGAAATAAAAGAACAGAAAACAAACTAGGTTAGAAATGGGTTCACGAGTCCCCGAATTTTTTAAGGGATGAAAACCAATATAACCAAAAAAGGACCCACCGAATTTCTATTTTTTAACACCTTTCAAAACGAAAAAAAGCTAAAAGAAACCACTATATGTACTAATCTTTTCCAAAATAAATCCTTCGCTTCCTTTGAGTTCCATTTCCTTTTTTTCCTCCACTACCTCCTCCTTTAAACACTTTCAAAATCTTTTTTTTTAATCGACTCTCATACAATAGTTATCGCGAAACACCGTTTCTCTCTATCGCACACACATTCATTGGATTTCTCCAGTTTTTGGTTTTCTCACAAAACTCGACGAACCCAGGGCCGCATCTAAATCTATTTACAATACTATTTTGCGAGAAACAAGAAATCATAAAAAGTTGAAAATACTATTCTGAGCATTCTGCCCCAGCTAATGTACATTTTGTTTCTAACTTTTTGAAATTGTATCGAAAAAGGAAGAAGCAATCTCTTAATCATTTTATAACCACTTTTGATGAAGCGAAGGACGAAGGCAAATATCATTACTCCTTCATTTGTATTATCCAATGCATAGGTTTCCACCTGATCTTCAAAACAATGCTTTATTTTGTTAAAGGGAATATTATTAGCTGGAAATTTACACTTTCTCTTATGCTCATTAGTTCTAGTGTGATGACCCCACCTCATTCAAATACTAGCACATCTATTTCACAGTTCTCACATCAAAGTTTTTTTTGACGAAGAAGGGTAAGGAATCATTAGAATGTTTTTGGTGTTTTCTCTTCGTGCTAGTGGGCAGATCAATTACTGGCTCTTGAGAGCGGTTGTTAACATGCTCCTCGTGGAAGTGATCCAACATTGAATACTGTCGCGTATATGGTTTTTTTCACTGAGTACATTTAATTTTATCGCCATGGGTAGCGCTTATGTGTCTACTTAGATTACCCATTTGTGTAAATTTAACACTGCATACGTCGCACACAAAATTCTCCATTTTATTATTTAAGTTCTTAGTTCTAACTATCGCAAAAACACACTTTTCCATAAACTTTTCTAATATACGAGTATGAATATAACACAAAAATATCTCTTTATTTTTAATAAATTTGTTATTTTTTTATTTTTATAAAATTGATAACTTGTTGGCAGCGATGTCTTCAACTCACGATAAGGCGTAAGACCATTATACAATTTGAGTGGATTAGATCAAATTTATATATTCATTATATTTGTAGTAGGGATGGGCGATGTTGAGAATGTTATCGATGTTGACATCGATACCGACAAAAAATATCGAACCAGAAACATCAATGTGCTTAATGGCAATAAAGTTTTTTTTATTTTGCAAGATAATAATAATGCACGTCCAAAATTTATTAAAAATGTATTACATTGGAATTTCAATGTATGTTTATTGCTTTGAAAATTGTAGCAATAGTTTTAGTCATAATTTTCTTTTTGGTTTTCGGCCAAGTACCTACGACTTTTTGGGAATATTTATAATTTACTTTAATAGTCGAACATCGATCTTAAATTATTTTGCATAAATGAACTTCTAACAACCCGCTAGTATACAAAATCATTTGCAAGCCGGTGCTTTTCCTGTCTGAACATTGATGATTTTAATACCTGAAATGCTAAAATAATTTGCGTAATAAACATATTTTACCAACATCGATTGTTGAAGCTATTTTGCACGGCTAAGCATGTGCCTTTACATTACATTGAGCTTCGTTCCAATGTAATAAATGCACAATCTAATACTATGTTTCCACCGATCACTAAGCCGAGATATAAGTAGGTAGATTTTGCTAAATCTCCTTCAAATCTTGAAGATTTACTACACAAATTTTAATCTTTTCAGTTAAAGATTTTAAATAAATCTCATTTAAATCGTAATAGGGGCAATAGATTTACAATTTGAACTAACCAACTCCCATAACAAAACGAGCACTTCATAGGGCAATTGAATTTTTCTCCTCAACGCCTCTCATACAATAGTTATCGCGAAACACGGTTTCTCTCTATCACACACACATTCATTGGATTCCTCAAGTTTTTGGTTTTCTCACAAAACTCGACGAACCCAGGGCCGCATTTAAATCTATTTACAATACTATTTTGCGAGAAACAAGAAATCATAAAAAGTTGAAAATACTAATCTGTGCATTCTCCCCCAGCTAATATACATTAGGTTTCTAACTTTTTGAAATTGTTTCCAAAAAGGAACAAGCAATCTCTTAATCATTTTAAAACCACTTTTGATGAAGCGAAGGACGAAGGCAAATATCATAACTCCTTCATTTGTATTATCCAATGCTTAGGTTTCCACCTGATCTTCAAGACAATGCTCTATTTTGTTAAAGGGAATATTATTAACTGGAAATTTACACTTTCTCTTATGCTCATTAGTTCTAGTGTGATGACCCCACCTCATCCAAATACTAGCACATCTATTTCACAGTTCTCACATCAAAGTTTTTTTGACAAAGAAGGGTAAGGAATCATTAGAATGTTTTTGGTGTTTTCTCTTCGTACTAGTGAGCAGATAAATTACTGGCTCTTGAGAGCGGTTGTTAATATGCTCCTTGTGGAAGTGCTCCAACATTGAATACTGTCGCGTATATGGTTTTTTGCACTGAGGACATTTAATTTTATCGCCATGGGTAGCGCTTATGTGTCTAGTAAGATTACCCATTTGTGTAAATTTAACACTGCATACGTCGCACACAAAATTCTCCATTTTATTGTTTAAGTTTTTAGTTCTAACTATCGCAAAAACACACTTTTCGATAAACTTTTCTAATATATCAATATAACACAAAAATATCTCTTTATTTTTAGTAAATTCGTTATTTTTTTATTTTTATAAAATTGATAACTTGTTGGCAGCGATGTCTTCAACTCACGATAAGGCGTAAGACCATTATACAATTTGAGTGGATTAGATCAAATTTATATATTCATTATATTTGTAGTAGGGATGGGCGATGCTGAGAATGTTATCGATGTTGACATCAATACCGACAAAAAATATCGAACCAGAAACATCAATGTGCTTAATGGCAATAAAGTTTTTTTTATTTTGCAAGATAATAATAATGCACGTCCAAAATTTATTAAAAATGTATTACATTGGAATTTCAATGTATGTTTATTGCTTTGAAAATTGTAGCAATAGTTTTAGTCATAATTTTCTTTTTGGTTTTCGGCCAAGTACCTACGACTTTTTGGGAATATTTATAATTTACTTTAATAGTCGAACATCGATCTTAAATTATTTTGCATAAATGAACTTCTAACAACCCGCTAGTATACAAAATCATTTGCAAGCCGGTGCTTTTCCTGTCTGAACATTGATGATTTTAATACCTGAAATGCTAAAATAATTTGCGTAATAAACATATTTTACCAACATCGATTGTTGAAGCTATTTTGCACGGCTAAGCATGTGCCTTTACATTACATTGAGCTTCGTTCCAATGTAATAAATGCACAATCTAATACTATGTTTCCACCGATCACTAAGCCGAGATATAAGTAGGTAGATTTTGCTAAATCTCCTTCAAATCTTGAAGATTTACTACACAAATTTTAATCTTTTCAGTTAAAGATTTTAAATAAATCTCATTTAAATCGTAATAGGGGCAATAGATTTACAATTTGAACTAACCAACTCCCATAACAAAACGAGCACTTCATAGGGCAATTGAATTTTTCTCCTCATCGCCTCTCATACAATAGTTATCGCGAAACACGGTTTCTCTCTATCACACACACATTCATTGGATCCCTCAAGTTTTTGGTTTTCTCACAAAACTCGACGAACCCAGGGCCGCATTTAAATCTATTTACAATACTATTTTGCGAGAAACAAGAAATCATAAAAAGTTGAAAATACTATTCTGAGCATTCTCCCCCAGCTAATATATATTAGGTTTCTAACTTTTTGAAATTGTTTCCAAAAAGGAACAAGCAATCTCTTAATCATTTTAAAACCACTTTTGATGAAGCGAAGGACGAAGGCAAATATCATAACTCCTTCATTTGTATTATCCAATGCTTAGGTTTCCACCTGATCTTCAAGACAATGCTCTATTTTGTTAAAGGGAATATTATTAACTGGAAATTTACACTTTCTCTTATGCTCATTAGTTCTAGTGTGATGACCCCACCTCATCCAAATACTAGCACATCTATTTCACAGTTCTCACATCAAAGTTTTTTTGACAAAGAAGGGTAAGGAATCATTAGAATGTTTTTGGTGTTTTCTCTTCGTACTAGTGAGCAGATAAATTACTGGCTCTTGAGAGCGGTTGTTAATATGCTCCTTGTGGAAGTGCTCCAACATTGAATACTGTCGCGTATATGGTTTTTTGCACTGAGGACATTTAATTTTATCGCCATGGGTAGCGCTTATGTGTCTAGTAAGATTACCCATTTGTGTAAATTTAACACTGCATACGTCGCACACAAAATTCTCCATTTTATTGTTTAAGTTTTTAGTTCTAACTATCGCAAAAACACACTTTTCGATAAACTTTTCTAATATATCAATATAACACAAAAATATCTCTTTATTTTTAGTAAATTCGTTATTTTTTTATTTTTATAAAATTGATAACTTGTTGGCAGCGATGTCTTCAACTCACGATAAGGCGTAAGACCATTATACAATTTGAGTGGATTAGATCAAATTTATATATTCATTATATTTGTAGTAGGGATGGGCGATGCTGAGAATGTTATCGATGTTGACATCAATACCGACAAAAAATATCGAACCAGAAACATCAATGTGCTTAATGGCAATAAAGTTTTTTTTATTTTGCAAGATAATAATAATGCACGTCCAAAATTTATTAAAAATGTTTTATATTGGAATTTCAATATATGTTTATTGCTTTGAAAATTGTAGCAATAGTTTTAGTCATAATTTTCTTTTTGGTTTTCGGCCAAGTACCTACGACTCTTTCGGAATATTTATAATTTATTTTAATAGTCGAACATCGATCTTAAATAATTTTGGATAAATGAACTTCTAACAACCCGCTAGTATACAAAATCATTTGCAAGCTGGTGCGTTTCCTGTCTGAAGATTGATGATTTTAATACCTGAAATGCTAAAATAATTTGCGTAGTAAACATTTTTTACCAACATCGATTGTTGAAGCCTTTTTGCACGGCTTAGCATGTGCCTTTACATTACATTGAGCTTCCTTCCAATGTAATAAATGCTCACTCTAATACTATGTTTCCACCGATCACTAAGCCGAGATATAAGTAGGTAGATTTAGCTAAATCTCCTTCAAATCTTGAAGATTTACTATACAAGTTTTAAACTTTTCAGTTAAAGATTTTAAATAAATCTCATTTAAATCGTAATAGGGACAATAGATTTACAAATTGAACTAACCAACTCCCATAACAAAACGAGCACTTCATCGGGAAATTGAATTTTTCGCTTCAGTTGCCAAAGATGAAGCTGACTGTCTCTCTTCTACATCAAAATAGACATTTTCTATCAAAATTAATCTACTTTTTAGCGGTGAAAACACTATTTGAGATTAGTAAATCTAAAAGAGCTTCGTTTATCAACCGATGATTGAAGAAGATTTACTGCTTTGTATTAACAGGGTTTGGATCGATTGTAACACTAGTAGTGATGAGTATCGAAAAGTAGTTTACGATTAAATTCAGTGATTTTTGTCGATTGTGTCTGTTTTTTTTGTTCGTATAATGAGCGCACCTTCAAGATTACTTTTGTTACTATTATTATGCTTGCTATGATTGGAAATTTCAGATTGCATGATTGTAGTATTCGTGGGCTGAGAGCTAACTTTCTGTTGACGTACCTCTGTACTGTTTCTAACAGGCCAGCTGTATTGGCACTTATTGAAACCTAGGTAGTTGAGGTTTCCGATCCTGTTGAATTTAATATTCATGGCTATAACTTAATGCCTCTATTCTTTTCCCACCCTGGTATCGCCGTTCATATCTGGAATGATGTTGCTTACCAGCTTCTACCTCAATATTGTTCCTGCACAAATTCGTTTTTTTTTAATTTTCTATGATTCAAATTCTCAATAAACATGCACATCATTCACTCCTGTTTTTTATATAGAAGCCCCAATCTATACAGACTATCAACTTCTCGTGAATTTGATGCTCTGTCTGATTCCACCCAAAGAATTACTTCCTCATATTATCGCACTGAAATCTTTATGCGCTTTCTTTTACCGCAGCATGTTGACGTGCTGAGTATAACCACCTAACTCAGAAGGTAAACGATCGCAATCGAATATCGGACATTAATCGTCGAGCAGAAAACACTCTTGACTTGTTTCTCACCTCTGACCCTGATAAGTACATTATCAATGTTCTATCACCTCTAGGCACATCTGAGCATTGTGTTGTATCTGGTAATTTTTCGTGTCAAAACTCTCCAGTAAATGAAAGCGCACTTAGAGAATCGTGTGTAAATACGGGAAAGCCAACTGGAACGGCAGCAACAATTATTTCATGATCTTTAACTGGTCACTATGCTTCCTCGATAGTGACGTTGACTCCTGTGCCGATATGATCATAAATTTGTTTCTTTTTGGAATTAGAACTCTTATCCTGAACAGTGTTAAAAGCCTCACCCCAAAGAAAACGCATGGTTTGATTGGAGATATAAAGAGATTATTAGGTTCAAAGAAGTAAGCTTCCGCTTATATAAAGCCAATCCAACTCAGGAAAACCGCAAAAAGGTCAAGCAAAAAAATTCAAGGAGGCCTGCAGTGTCCATATTCGATGCAGCAAATTTACGCATGACCAAAAAAAGTTATGGCAAAAAATACAGGAATGTCATAAAGGAATTTAAAAATGTTTGATCATTCGTAAAAAACATGAGGTCATCGATTCCTACGCTAGTTGTTAATGACACTCCAATTGTTAGAGAGTGTTATGAATCCGCCTGTACTTAAAGCGTAAGCGATCGTATCGGACCAAACTTCAGTATACCCTCGAACCCAACTACTGTCGTACTATGAAGTTCATAGATTCTTAAATAGTAGTGATTAGAGGGTACGATATCAGTGGCGGAGAACTATACTGGATTTTGGCAAGATGCTTGCATAGTGGTGGATATCGGATGTTGGGTACAGGAATTTTATTTCTTATTTTTTTCGAAAGGTATACATTTTTTCCTAAAGTATAAAGTGTAATTTTTTTTATAATTTTTTCCTAAGTTTTTTTATTAAGGGTATTCATGCAACGGATAACTTTCCCCTTTGCTGAAAGATATTATTTTCCACCAGACGTTTACATGATAACCAAAAATACTTGCGTAAATGTAGGAAATAATCAGATGTTCGTTGAAATAAATTTATGAGGTTTATTTATTCTCTTTCTACATCAAATTTATGAAATAATTTTATCTGATTTGCAGAATATTTTCCCATACAAACTTTGACAGTTCGGAGATAATATTATATGGTTTCTGAGGCTTATCTGGGTTTTCCAAAGCTATTCATTTTTTTTTTCTTTTTTTTCCTAAGTACATTTTTTGATATTTCATTTTCCTTTTTTTTACATTGATAGTGTATGTGTGAGAGAATGATGGATGTTGTAAATAACTATATATTTTTTTTGAAGACAAATTATAACGAGGCATAATTTTGAGTATTTGTATGTTTTTTTTTAACATAGATATGTGCCTATGTGTTTGGTATGTCAGATACTTTTCTTATACAAATGCTAAGTATGATCAAAATATTTTTGCGTTTTCTTTTATTATGTAGAACAATTTATGGGTATTTTTTTACATGATATGTATGCGGTTGGTACGCAGGCACTTTTTAATACAAATCGCATAATTGAGGGAGGGACAATAAATGTTGATTGATTATTTAGTGAGTGATTTTGCTATACTATTTGTAGGACGGAATATATGTATATAGGGCCAAAGTGTTATTTGCCCTTGGGGTTTTATTATAGGTAGTTGCTCAAATGATAGGTATTCTTGAATATCACTTTTTATCAATATAAGTTATTTTTATTTTATTATGCAAGACTAAGTAGATAGATTTTTGTTTTCAGATTTTTATAAATTTAAAGGTGTTTGAGGTAAACCAAAGGTACCAAGCCAAATAAAAATCTTTTAGTAAATGATCAAGGTTATATTTATATAATGAGATATGTCAACAATAAAAATCTACCATAATAATTACGGTATAGGCAATTTTTTTTTTCAAAGGATTAGTGTAGTCAATTGAAAGTATAATTGTAATGAATAAATGTAACAAGGATCTGTGAAGGCAATAAATAATCACAACAAAATCAACATCCACTTCAGCGATATACCGAGTGTCAGCAAAAAAAATTACGATCAGCATAATCGCGGGAATAAAGAATCTTATTCTGTTAACATCTTTTTGGTTAGCTATACCCATAAAAACCTTTCATTGCAAACTAAATGCTGGTAGTCCTAGCCTAGTATTTTGAAATGGTGGATGATTTAAATTAAATAAAAATAGCAAACATTGAATGAAAATACATGTCTTTTTTCTGTTTAAAACATTTTTATTCATATCTATGTTTTCTTTTATCAGGCTAATATCCTAATATTTTATATCAGGCGTAAATCCACACTTTTTTTTATTTATTTTTCCTATTTTATCAGGCTTATTATCTGGTTTAAATCTATATTTTTTTTTATTTGGTGTGATTATTTTTGTTAGTTGCTTACTTTTTTGATCGGTTATAAAGTGCAAATTACAATAGTATTTTAAGTGAGTAAATAACTAATGTCATTGTAAGTAGCGCTGTACTTTGGAATGTGAGAGTGAGACGACAAAAATGTTTTTTAAATATATAAAATAATCGTATTGGTCTAAGAGTCCACGGCAAATAATTAGTATTGGAAGGTAAAACAAAATTCAATAATGCAGATTTATTAGTGATTTTTTTGTAGTATCGAATTCAAAAGTTTTCCATATATTAAATTGAATAGGTAGGTATCTCATTTTCTGTAAATTGTGTTACAATTTTGTTGATATTTTTAGCTATAGCCTGATGATGCCGATTGGTGCGCAGAGTTCAAGACTCTTTTTCTACACCTTTTATACACCAGCATACCTCAGCCAAACGTCACTAGAAGAACAATATAAACAAGTTTTTTCACTGTGTTTTTGTCTGAAATTTAAAATTATTCTTGAAAACTGATTGCAGAATTTATTTTTACACACGTTTCGGATTGATAATGTTATAAAAATTGTATATAAACATTTGAACCCAGTTCTCAATTATGTGCACTTAAAATACTGCTCAAAGTGATTACTGAGTTTTGACGAAATTTACAAAAAAAAAAAAACGATATTCAATTCTTTTGAATTCGATACTATACAAAAATCACCCATAAATCTGCATTTTGGAATTTTGATTACCTTTCAGTACCAATTGTTTGTGTGGGTCATTTGGAATTCAACATTGTATGAAGTGGTGAAGTTTACGTTTGTGTGCCACTGAAAAAGATAAGAACTTACTTTCGAAGCACATAAAGTCAGGAGCGATTGAATAATTTGGCTCTCATGTCAATCGAAAAAGAAGTCTTAGAAAAACTGAATTTAATGAGCGAGGCATTGAAAACTTAATAGCCGTTGATTGAAGAATTTATGTTTTATTGTTGAAATGAATAAGAGAAAGATTTATTTTTTTAGTATTATTATTTTTAATTTCTCAGGGAACGTAGCATACCTAATGGTTAAGACCAGGAATCGCCACTGGTGTACATCCATACGTTTTTAATTATTTCTAAGTTTCCATTTTATCAGCTTTACATTTATACTTTTTTTATCTACTTATTTTTATTCTTTTACAAGTTTAAATCCATAGGTTTTTATTTATTTCTATGTTTAGCAACCTTAATTTCTTTTATATAAATAATTCTATTTTCATCAGTTTTACATCCTTAAGTTTTTATATATTGAAGTGATAACTTTTTATGGGACGGTAAACTGGTGCGTTACGTAACGCGGTACGGTCAGCATTCCTTTCTCTGAAATAAATTATGAAATAAAAATACTTCGCGAATTTTTTGGATTTGAACTGGGTATATATGGATTGATAGTTGTATGCTCTAGCTACTAGGCTATTTGTAAGTTGAAAAACGTGTAGTAATAATTTGTAACTATTGAGTTAATGAGAAATATAATAACAAATTTGAACTGAGGTACCTATAAACCATTGATTCTGTAGCAAGATTATGCGTCTGTACATTAGTTGATTTTTAAACATATAATTTAATGCCCAATGTTGAGAAACAAAACAGTTTGTTTCATATCGGAGAACATGAAATTGAAATTCCAGTAGGGTCATATGAAATTGTTGATATTGCATTATACTATATTGCTAAGGAATTATTAGTGCGCAATTCTACCATCACTAAGAATGGAAACCAATAATAATGCAATGGAGATTGAAATTTACAGCAGAGAGAAAATATATTTCGATAGGAATCGTAGGATTGAAACATTATTGGGTTTCAGTAAACGCAGTCTTAAAGCATAAAGTCATAAACTTATCTGATTTATCTGTTGATATTGTAATAAGTGTGGCGAAATAAAACACAGACATTATGGTAGTTGGTGAATAACTCTTTTTCATTAAATATGATTTCACCTTATTTATACTTATCTATAAACAAATCAGTTTAATAGAAAGTGCAAGCTTAGCTAGAAGACCCGAACTCAATTGTGTCACACATTACTTGGGCAATGCACTTGAAAAGAATCAATTGGGGTGCGATATAAATCTTCACTATTTAAGTTGTCCACTGAGTCATGCTCACACTCGCAATAATAATTATGCATGCATTGAGTTCCAGATTCTCGCCATACTACACCTGTCTTTTTTTTTAAGAATGATTATACATTGTTAGTGTCAATGGATGAACAATCTTTCACATTTTTGTTGGTCCCCATTTGGTTTGTTTACATTTTGTGTTCATTAAATATTAATAAATTTATATTTACATAATTTGTAAAATGATATGCATTTCAATATTAAATTATATGTATTATTTTTTTAATCTTAATATCTACAGAAATCTAAACTCTATGTATTATGTGTATTGAACAAGATTTTAGTCTATAGGTTTTAGCCTGTTTTTGAGTATTACAATATTTTTACTTATTTTTTGTTTTCTTAATTTGTCATTGTTCGTGTGGTTAGGTGCTAAACTATAATTATTGTTCATATCTAAGCTTTCTACTCCAAAGGGGCCCTTGTATCAACTATCTAACTCATAACCTGTGTCATCTTTCACTAACACTAGATCTCCTATCGTAAATTGTTTGCTGTTTTTCTTTTCTTTTCATTATGTACTTTTTGGCTCTTTGTTGCGCTACTTGTAGTGGGTATTTTATTTCTTTGTCATACGAATTGTATTTATAGAGAGGCGTAATTTCAATCTGTTTGAGGAAGACAAATGTAGGTGTTTTTTTGCCGAAAACAAGTTCAAAAGGACAGTAACCATGCACGGTTGATGGTGTCGTGTTGTAACAATAGCAAACATATTTGAGATACTCATCCCAATCGCTTTATCAACAGATATGTAGGAGCGTATATATTCATTGAATGTACAATAGCTACGTTCAACTGTTCCCAGTGTTTGATGATGATATGGTGTTGAAGTTTTGTGTTCAACTTTAAGTAATTGACACAATTCTTCAAAAATGCTGTTTTTGTATTCTGTTCCCATGTCTCTTAACATTGTTTTCATACAGCCATAGATTTGTAAATTAAACAAAAATAATTCAACAAAGATTAAACGGTTATACGATTTCTTAATTTATTGAAGCTTTAATTATTGATTTAACTAGTTGCCAATATGCAATGCCACCATTCCATCAAGAAGTATAGCACAATAATGAATTGGAATTAAAAAGAAAAAGATGAAGTTGGTAGAGTAAAAGTGAAACAGCTATATTCACTCAGGAGCTAGACGGGTGTCTCGATCATTTTCCTCGGTGTTGCCAAGGGTCTTATATTTACGTCTTTTTGAAATCACGAACATCCTGGCCGGCTGGACGGGTACGTCCAGGATCATCCAAAATTTTGCATAGTTTCCGTATAGGTCTCATACATTCACCCTTTTGATGTTTGATTGTGACGAGTCTGGTTAGGCCGTCCTTGCCTGGGTGTAATTTCATAATTCGACCAAGTGGCCACTGTGTTGCTGGTAAATTTCCGTTCTTGATGCAAACCAAATCGCCAATGTTGATATTTTCAGTTGCTTCATGCCATTTGGAACGTAGTTGCAATGTTTGCAATTACTCATCCTGCCAACGTCTGCAGAAATGTTGCTTCATTTGACTTTGTTGTCGCCAATAGCTAAGGCGCTGTGTGGGTACTTCCAAAACGGGCTTGTCTGGTACTGCAATAAGAGATCGGCCAATAAGAAAGCCTGCCGGTGTGAGAGCCAATCGATCGTCTAAATCATCATGTACAGCCACCAACGGAAGTGAGTTCAAGTATGCCTCTATATGCACAAGTAAGGTATGCAGCTGATCAAAGTAAATGTACTGAGTTCCGATAACTCGGCGCAAATGTTTTTTGGCACACTTGACTGCCGCCTCCCAAACACCGCCTTGATGTGGTGCGCTCGGTGTTATAAAGTGCCACTGCGTGCCTCGGTTCGCCAAATGTTAGAGTGCATAAGCACTCTGCCATTCCCTGAAGTCGTCCTGCAACAGCCGATTTGTTCCAACGAAAGCAGTTCCATTATCACTGAACAATTGATGACATGGGCCACGACGGTTCACAAATCGACTGAAAACATTGATGAATGCCTCTTCTGACAGGTTTTTGGCCAACTCAATGTGTACAGCCTTTGAAGCCATGCCGACAAAAATAGCAGCGTAGGTCTTCCTCACTGTACGGACGTTTTTTGAGCCGATAGGAATGTTGTATGGCCCAAAATAATCCACACCTGAGATCAAAAATGGTGGAGAAGCCAGCACTTGAGCTGAAGGTAACGATGCCACACGTTGTTTAGCCATTGTATTTCGATGCCTTCTGCAAATAGAACATTAATAAATAACATGTTTCACAAGAATACGTACATGGATTATCCAATATCGTCTGTATCATAAGCTGTATGCCACCACGGAGCGTTTCATTATGTGCTTTTTCCACAATAAGCCTTGACAATTCGCTTTCCTTATTTTCTTAGGAAGGATTATAGGATGTCGTCAGTGGCCACTCAGGTTTGCGTTGTCCATTCTGCCATATACACGGAGAATGTTCTTCATTTGCTGCCAGTTTTCTAGATCCATCCACTCTGTGGCCTTTTTGGAGTCGAATGATCTCTACCGCGAAGAATGTATGCTGTACCGCCCTAATATGCCAATATAGAGCCTCTTCCATTTCCTCGGCTGTGACGAAGAACTCTGATCTATATTTGCGATTTGACCTTCTCCAACGTAAAATTTAAGCTGTTGTACGAAGCAGTTTTTCAATTTTATTGAAACGGTCTAGCAAAGAAATTGTTATAGTTTTCGTACCCCGTCTATTGGGTGTTTCAATTGAAAACCAAGCCATATGTGCCTTGATTGGTTTTAGTTCCTTATCAATTTCGAGAAACTCATTCTCTGTGAGTGCAGTGTCTTCTAGAGAAGATTGTTCACTATCAATCGTTGGGCCATGCCACCATAGCGGGTGTGATATAAGCGCATCAACACTAATGCCTCTGCTTGCGCAATCTGCTGGGTTGAAGCGTGTGCAATTGTGACTCCAGTTGCCAATCTCGGCATTCTATTGTATATAGCGAACGTGGTTTGCCACATAGGGTTTAAGTTCTGTTGTTGATTTGCGAAGCGAATGGAGAACAATGCTAGCGCCGCTCCACATTGTATATGGAACGTTGTTGAGGTCCACAGCCTGCCGGGTAGTTATTATCGTCGTTTCATTCATCCAGCAAGTCTATTGTTAGAGGTGTGTCCCATGCCAATCCTGCCTGCCTTAGTCGCTGAATGAAAAGTTTAGCCACAATAATTATAGGCCCCAACATGACAAGTTTGTCGTATAACTTTGCCGTGTAACTTAGGACTTGGCGCTCCGTAGTTGAGGTATAATCAGTTGCCAATTTAACCTTTTAGAATAGCTCGTCAGCTATGGAATCCCAGTTCAATCCATGAACAGTTGTTTCCATAGGTTGCATCTCAATTTGTGCCAAAGCTTAGGAGTCGTTAGATCACCATTTGCGTAGAAAGAAGCGTCCTTCTTTAAGCACATAATCAACATCCCTGGCCAATACAGCTACTGATTTTGTTGATGGAGCACTACAGAGGTAGTCGTCAATATAGAAGTCCCGTAATATGCTTTCCTGGACCACCTTCGCTCGGTCGTCCACAGGAAATATTAAAGAGTTATCCAAGCCACACTGCTGCATCGCACGTACTGCTAAATAGGGTCCGCTAGCTGTACCATATGTGACGGTGTTCAATGCCACGGAATCTGTTGCCATTGCCTTTGTCGTTTGTCTATCCGTACTTGCCTAAATATTTTTTCTACATCTACGGATAGAGCAACTGCAAAACGCCGAAATCGATGGATTATATTTACCAACAACTCTTGTATGAGCGGGCAAGCCAACTGTGTGTCGTTGAGCGAGATGCCTATCTATTTTTGCGCTGAGGCATTAAAAACAACGCGAAATTTCCCTGACACTGCATGATGGGGATTGTAGTATGACTGTGATGGTTCGCCTGATTGATCCGAAATTACAGCCAAATGGCCAAGCGGGATGTATTTCCTCAAAAAAGCAATGCACTTCTTCCGTAGGTCCGGGTTTTAAACTAATCTGCGCTATAGTTGATAAAATTATCGTATTTTGGCAAATTGTGAGAATTTCCAAGTTCTTATGCTTTCAGCTTAAATGGTATTTGCACAATGCATCGGCCATCTAAATCACGGGTATGTGTACCCCTAAATATGTGTTCACATAGGTCAGCTTCCGGAGTAGTCGTAGACGTCGGGTGCTCGTTCTCGACCTAAAAAGTATACGCAACCACTCGGCAACTCGTTGGTCATGTTTAGCGCAAGTTGCCAACAACATTACTGTAGGTACTCTAATAGATTGAATTGAAGCAGGTCCAAATACAACCCAGCCAATATAAGCTGAATGGTTCTGTTTCACCACCACAGTGAACAATGCCGATGTAGATTCAGTTAGTTCTCGTTTCAGGCCAATAAATCGAGACACATGCATTTCTGCCAGTTGTTTTCTGTTATCGTACCGAGTCTTCAATGCCTTCCAGACGTCTTCATAACCACCAATATACATTCAGCCAACCAATGCTACTGCGTCGCCTTTAACTGCTTCGCGGAATTTGCAAAATTTGTACGCCTCTCGAAAATCCTGCACATGTACCAGAGTCTCAAATGCATCTTTAAAAGCTAACCAATTTTGTAAAGTGCCATCTATTAGTAATTGCTTGTCTTCATATTTTTGACGAAGCGAAACTGCTTGCGTCTGTTGTGATATAAAATTCTTTGCTAAAATCAGGGTATTGGAGTATTTGTGGGCTGGTTAGAGATTTTTTTAAATATTCAATGGCGTTAGTGCATTCCTCAGTCCAGTCAAGCACAACCTTTTTAAAACCCTGGAGTGTTCAGCGAAGTTGGGAACAAATCGCCAGTAGTAGTTACAAAACTCAACAAATCTCTTAGCTTCGTCAGCATTCCTTGGTACGGGATATTTCTGGACTGTTTCAAATTTACTTGGGTCAGGCAAGATACCTTTGTTTGTGCATTTATGCCCAAGATATGAGAAAATATATTTCGATAGGAATCGTACGATTGAAACATTATGGGGTTTCAGTAAACGCATTCTTAAAGCTGGTGTCATAAACTTATCTGATTTACCTGTTGATATTGTAATAAGTGTGGCGGAATTAAACACAGACATTATGGTAGTTGATGAACAACTCTTTTTTATTTAATATGATTTCACCTTATTTATACTTATCTATAAACAAATCAATTTAATGGAAAGTGCAAGCATAGCAAGAAAGCCCGAACTCAATTGTATCACACATTACTTGGGCAATGCACTTTAAAAGGTTTAAGTGGTGCGATATGAATCTTCACTATTTAAGTTGGCCACTGAGTCATGCTGACACTCGCAATAATAATTGTGCATGCATTGAGTTCCGGATTCTCGCCATACTACAACTCCCTTTTTTTGTAAGAATGCTTATACATTGTTAGTGTCAATGGATGAGCAGTCTTTCACATTTTTTTTTGGTGCCCATTTGTTTTGTTCACATTTTGTGTTCATTAAATTTGAATAATTTTATAGTTACATAATTTGTAAAATGATATGCATTTCATTATTAAATTATATGTAGTATTTTTTTAATCTTAATATCTACAGAACTTAAAACTCTATGTATTATGTGTATTGAACAAGATTTTAGTCTATAGGTTTAAGCCTGTTTTTGTGTATTACTATATTTTTACAAATTTTTTGTTTTCTTAATTTGTCATTGTTCGTGTTGTTAAGTGCTAAACTATAATTATTGTTCTTATCTATGCTTTCTACTCTAAAGGGGCCCTTGCATCTACTATCTAACTTATGACCTGTGTCGTATTTCACTAACACTATATATTCATCCCAATCGCTTTTGTCAACAGACAGATATGTAGGAGCGTATATATTCATTGCATGTACGATGGGTACCTTCAACTGTTGCCAGTGTTTGATGATGATATGGTTTAGAAGTTTTGTGTTCAAATTTAAGTAATTGACATAATTTTTCAAAAATACTGGTTTTGTATTCTGTTCCTATGTCTGTTAACATTGTTTTCATACAGCCATAGACGAGAATATAGTTTTCAAATATTGCTCTTGCTATTGTTTTGGCGTGCTTGGTCGGTATTGGTACTGCAATTAAATACTTTGTCATATCACATTTGATGGTGACTGCGTACTCATTCCCATTAAAAGAATTGGGGAGAGGACCTATTGTTACTATTTGAACCTTATTTTGTTAGTAGTACGAACAATTCCTGGATGGCCTCGCCGAATTGGATCGTCACGGAACTGCCTAATGATTTCGTTGATTTTTTCAACATTTATCACCTGCGTTAGTTCCGGAGTTAACGCTGTTTCTATTCATTTGAGAAATGGGTAAACTTTTCTTTAAATTCATCTACTCGAGTATATTTAAACAATTTGTCTCCTAAGGACAATTGTATTTTTACAAGTCCTAATTTGCCGGCTTCTTTCATAAGCCTGATATGGAATTGTCCTAAGTCAATTTTCGTCTCAACAATCAGGTTGCTTGTATCTATATTGCTGCAAATCTTCTTTCCTTTTTTGATGTACATTTTCGGAAAATCAAAAATGAGCTGAACATGCTTTCTAACTTCATATTTATTTAGCGCTTTGTAAATTTTAGGGTTCTCGTGGTGACTTATGTCATTTGAAACACTGTAAGGATTATGTTTTTTCATTGCTCTTGTTGTTACTTTGTATACTTTAGTAGATTCTACCGCAAGTTACTTTAAATCTGTAATATTTATTGGGGATAGTGCATCCGCTATGTAATTTTCTGTTCCAGCTATGTATTTCACTTCAAAGTCATATTCTTCAAGGTCTAATCTTATTCGCATTAGTTTAGAAGATGGGTTTCTCATTGAGAAAAGATAGGTTAAGGGCCTGTGGTCTGCTTTGGCGAAAAATTTTATTCCGTAGATGTATGGCCTTAAAAAGGTTATGGCCAATGTATGGCTGATAGTTATTTCTCTATTGTATTGTAGCTTTATTAATTTCTCCTTTGGTGAATGCTCTTGAACTGTAGGCTATTGGTAATTGCATCATATATTTGATTAAGCACTGCGCCACAAGCGAAACCGCTTGCGTCTGTTGTGATATAAAATTCTTTGGTAAAATCAGGGTATTGGAGTATTTGTGGACTGGTTAGAGATTTTTTTAAATATTGAAAGGCGTTAGAGCATTCCTCAGTCCAGTCAAATTGAACGTTTTTCCTGCACAACCTTGTTAAAACCCTGGAGTGTTCAGCGAAGTTAGGAACAAATCGCCTGTAGTAGTTACAAAACGCAACAAATCTCTTAGCTGCGTCAGCATTTTTTGGTACGGGATTTTTCTGGGCTGTTTCAAATTTACTTGGGTCTGGCAAGATGCCTTTGTTTGTGCATTTATGTCCAAGATATGTAACTTCTTGATTGAAAAATATGCATTTATCAGGATGCAGTTTTAAGTTGTACTTCCTGTATGTATCGAAAACATCTTCTAAATTTTGTATCATGTGTTTTTCGGAACAACCTTATACTGTCATCCATGTAAAGAAATGCTTGAGATGGCTTAAGACCTGCAAATGCTAATGTCACCATCCTTTGGAAAGAATTTTGGGCAATTTTCAAACATGAGAAGTATTTTGCTCATCCCAAGTGAACGAGTATATCGTCTATTCTTGTTAATGGGAATTTATCTGCCATTAATTTTTTATTGATCGCTCTGTAGTCAATGACAAGTCTCCATATTTTCTCTTGTTTGCCTGGGAGTGGTTTTTTGGGTACCAATAATATAGGACTATTGTATTCCGAAGTAGATGGTTCTACTATATCATCTTTAATTAGTTTACCTAACTGCCTACATATTTCTTCTTTGTGTACTTGAGGTATCCTATATCTTTCAATATACACTGGTTCATCATCTTTCATCCTAAGTTTTTGTTTATAAAATGTATTAGTTGTTATGGGCTCTGTTTCTAATGCAAAAATATACACGTATTTTGAACACAAGTTGTTCACTTCTTTAAAAGCAAATTTAGGGAAATGTTTCCTAAGCTTATTTAATTTTTTTCACTATTGCTTGAATCGAATGGATAATATTGTAGTCGTTAAGACTTTCCGTTTTGACCTTAATATTCTGTATTGTTATATTTTCATTCGAAGTGTTGGCAATTTTTATAAATGGTTGATTTTTTGAAGTAATTGTGTTAGCTTTATACACACCGGTCTTAATCTCCTGATGAGGAATACAAATTTCTTCCTCTTTTGAGTCTATATGAATAAGTCGAATGACTTCAGATCTAGAGGTAATAGAAATTGTGTTTACTTTGAAAAAAATTGACATGGAGATTGATATATCCTCGCGGTAATCTTTCGATCTAATTATAAGTCAATCTTGGTTTGTTTGATAATCTAAAACAGAATTATATTTCTTTAAAAAATCTTGACCTAAAAACCTGAACATGGTATGGGGAAGTTGTCTTCAATCACATGTAAATCATGTCGACCAAGCAGATCCTCCAATATTAGATCCGCACTCAGAATGCCTATGGTACTAACTGTGCCATGACCAATGTCATTAAGGCCTGTCAAAATTGAAGTGTCTATGCAAATATTTTGATTTATGTGGCCCTTTTTAAAAATTGATATGTCTGGCCCTGTATCTACTAGAAATGTTGAGACTAAATTATTTAAAGTAGAGGTTGAAGATGTAGAACTGCTGCGATGTAAATTAAATGCATATACTTTTTTTAAAGCACTATCTATTCTATTCTTGTTCTTGAAGTGGAGTTTGGTGGTTTTCCTGCGAAGTTATATGTCTAATATTTCTTTGATTATGTTGACCTCCAAACCTCTGACTATTTTGGTTAATATTTCTTTTGGTTTTATTAGAGCTGTAGTCGGCTCTGCTATGGTTTGGTCTGAATCTACCTCTATTGTTACTTTGCTTATAATTCCCATGGTTACTACCTCGATTCCGGTTTATATATAGTATTGTATTAGGTTTACCAGATGCATCAGTGCAACTATTTGTAAATTTTGATATGGCGATTTTGATTTTGTTAATTTTTCTATCTCACTAGTGTATTGGTTTGCCGTCTTATTCTATATTCATGATTCATGATCTGGGCAATCAGAACTTCAACTTGTACCTTAGTTTTAAGCCTATCTTTAATTTGTTGTAGGGTCTGCTCATTAATAATCAAGTTTCTAGCCGTTCCTTAAGCTTAGTTTTCACTATCAAAACTGCGGTAGCTTCATGAGTCTCTTTAATCAGTTCGAGGATATCTATTGCAAAAAACGTGTTAAATTTTCTACACTACCATCGAACTCTGGAAGAAATAATGAGGCTAACTTTATGAATACTACTGCTGTTACCGGCATTTTGGTTTCTATTGGATTTTGTTTAAACTGATATTTCAATACACTGATAACCACTTAATAAATCGTCTGTGTCTTATTCCTTTCATAACTGAGAATCGTATTCTATTAAGTATAATGCTTCAAATTTAATTTGTGTGTCTTCGGCGTAGGTAGAAGGTACTTCTGCTTCTATGTTATGCTTTCCTAACGCGGCTATCAACTTATCTCTAACACTAATAAAAATTTCTTGTCCCTGTTCTTTATGAACTGTCGCGACTTCTACAGGTAGATTTCGTAAAATTTCAGCCATCCCATTTAAAGCTGCTAATATTGGTATGCAGTGTTTGATAATCGTTTCCATACGAATCGGAACACTTTTGTTAATACATTTATAAGCCCTATCAGTGTCTGCTTTTCTAGCTACTAAATCTGTAAGTATTTTATTCCACAGACACATGTGTTATATAATTGGAGATTTATAACAAACTATATATATATTATAAATACTCAAATGCCTGCTAATTGTAATAATATACCTTAAACACGAAATAATAAAATATTTATTAAATAAACAATATATATTTTATGTAGATATTTATTGATTATACATAATTATATAGATATATATATATATATATATTTTAATCTTTATTAGAAAGGAAATGAACCATAGTAAGAAATGAAGCTTACAAATGTTTTGTATTTTTATTTTAATTTATTATTTTTGTTTAAGTTTACAAACTCCTTAATTTTGGGTGTATCTTTTTTTTAATTGTGGTGTGTTTAGTACAATTTTATAAATAATTTGACACTAGATAGTATTATAAGAATTAATAAAAGCAACCAAATATCATTTAAATGACTGGTGTGCTCTACAACTTTAATTGTGCTTATAACATTGGCATTTGAGTTTTCGACTTTGGATTGTCCCCAACCCATTTTAAATTTTTATTTTATTAAATTTAAAGGCCAAAAAAAAAATTGTTTTTCTTACCCCTAAAGAAGCAGCCGTGAGGTTACCAGAATTTTATTATTTTGTATGACAATTTATCAGTTTTAATTGCTTGTATTTCCTTCTTTATTTCTTTTTTTTTCTGTTGAAATTTTTAATTCGCTTTCCTTAGAAAGGATGATAGGATGTCGTCGGTGGCCACTCAGGTTTGCGTTGTCCAATCTGGTAGATACACGAAAAATGTTTTTCATTTGCTGCGAGCTTGTTAGATCCACCCACGCTGTGGCCTCTTTGAAGTCGAATGATCTCTTCCGCGAAGAATGTATGCTGTACCGCCCTAATATGCCAATATAGAGCCTCTTCCATTTCCTCGGCTGTGACGAAGAACTCTGATCTATATTTGCGATTTGACCTTCTCCAACGTAAAATTTAAGCTGTTGTACGAAGCAGTTTTCCAATTTTATTGAAACGGTCTAGCAAAGAAATTGTTATAATTTTCGTACCCCGTCTATAGGGTGTTTGAATTGAAAACCAAGCCATAAGTGCCTTGATTGGTTTTAGTTCCTTATCAATTTCGAGAAACTCATTCTCTGTGAGTGCAGTGTCTTCTACAGAAGATTGTTCACTATCAATCGTTGGGACATGCCACCATAGCGGGTGTGATATAAGCGCATCAACACTAATGCCTCTGCTTGCGCAATCTGCTGGGTTGAAGCGTGTGCACTTGTGACTCCAGTTGCCAATCTCGGCATTCTATTGTATATAGCGAACGCGGTTTGCCACATAGGGTTTAAGTTCTGTTGTTGATTTGCGAAGCGAATGGAGAACAATGCTAGCGCCGCTCCACATTGTATATGGAACGTTGTTGAGGTCCACAGCCTGCCGGGTAGTTATTATCGTCGTTTCATTCATCGAGCAAGTCTATTGTTAGAGGTGTGTCCCATGCCAATCCTGCCTGCCTTAGTCGCTGAATTAAAAGTTTAGCCACAATAATTACAGGCGCCAACATGCCAAGTATGTCGTATAACTTTGCCGTGTCACTTAGGACTTGGCGCTCCGTAGTTGAGGTATAATCAGTTGCCAATTTAACCTTTTAGAATAGCTCGTCAGCTATGGAATCCCAGTTCAATCCAAGAACAGTTGTTTCCATAGGTTGCATCTCAATTTTTGCCAAAGCTTAGGAGTCGTTAGATCACCATTTGCGTAGAAAGAAGTGTCCTTCTTTAAGCACATAATCAACATCCCTGGCCAATACAGCTACTGATTTTGTTGATGGAGCGCTACAGAGGTAGTCGTCAATGTAGAAGTCCCGTAATATGCTTTCCTGAACCACCTTCGCTCGGTCGTCCACAGGAAATATTAAAGAGTTATCCAAGCCACACTGCTGCATCGCACGTACTGCTAAATAGGGTCCGCTAGCTGTACCATATGTGACGGTGTTCAATGCCACGGAATCTGTTGCCATTGCCTTTGTTGTTTGCCTATCCGTACTTGCCTAAACATTTTTTCTACATCTGCGGATAGAGCAACTGCAAAACGCCGAAATCGATGGATTATATTTACCAACAACTCTTGTATGAGCGGGCCAGCCAACTGTGTGTCGTTGAGCGAGATGCCTATCTATTTTTGCGCTGAGGCATTAAAAACAACGCGAAATTTCCCTGACACTGCATGATGGGGATTGTAGTATGACTGTGATGGTTCGCCTGATTGATCCGAAATTACAGCCAAATGCCCAAGCTGGATGTATTTCCTCAAAAAAGCAATGCACTTCTTCCGTAGGTCCGGGTTTTAAACTAATCTGCGGTATAGTTGATAAAATTATCGTATTTTGGCAAATTGTGAGAATTTCCAAGTTCTTATGCTTTCAGCTTAAATGGTATTTGCACAATGCATCGGCCATCTAAATCACGGGTATGTGTACCCCTAAATATGTGTTCACATAGGTCAGCTTCCGGAGTAGTCGTAGACGTCGGGTGCTCGTTCTCGACCTAAAAAGTATACGCAACCACTCGGCAACTCGTTGGTCATGTTTAGCGCAAGTTGCCAACAACATTACTGTAGGTACTCTAATAGATTGAATTGAAGCAGGTCCAAATACAACCCAGCCAATATAAGCTGAATGGTTCTGTTTCACCACCACAGTGAATAATGCCGATGTAGATTCAGTTAGTTCTCGTTTCAGGCCAATAAATCGAGACACATGCATTTCTGCCAGTTGTTTTCTGTTATCGTACCGAGTCTTCAATGCCTTCCAGACGTCTTCATAACCACCAATATACATTCAGCCAACCAATGCTACTGCGTCGCCTTTAACTGCTTCGCGGAATTTGCAAAATTTGTACGCCTCTCGAAAATCCTGCACATGTACCAGAGTCTCAAATGCATCTTTAAAAGCTAACCAATTTTGTAAAGTGCCATCTATTAGTAATTGCTTGTCTTCATATTTTTGACGAAGCGAAACTGCTTGCGTCTGTTGTGATATAAAATTCTTTGCTAAAATCAGGGTATTGGAGTATTTGTGGGCTGGTTCGAGATTTTTTTAAATATTCAATGGCGTTAGTGCATTCCTCAGTCCAGTCAAGCACAACCTTTTTAAAACCCTGGAGTGTTCAGCGAAGTTGGGAACAAATCGCCTGTAGTAGTTACAAAACTCAACAAATCTCTTAGCTTCGTCAGCATTCCTTGGTACGGGATATTTCTGGACTGTTTCAAATTTACTTGGGTCAGGCAAGATACCTTTGTTTGTGCACTTATGCCCAAGATATGAGAAAATATATTTCGATAGGAATCGTACGATTGAAACATTATGGGGTTTCAGTAAACGCATTCTTAAAGCTGGTGTCATAAACTTATCTGTTTTACCTGTTGATATTGTAATAATTGTGGCGGAATTAAACACAGACATTATGGTAGTTGATGAATAACTCTTTTTATTTAATATGATTTCACCTTATTTATACTTATCTATAAACAAATCAATTTAATGGAAAGTGCAAGCATAGCAAGAAAGCCCGAACTCAATTGTATCACACATTACTTGGGCAATGCACTTGAAAAGGTTTAAGTGGTGCGATATGAATCTTCACTATTTAAGTTGGCCACTGAGTCATGCTGACACTCGCAATAATAATTGTGCATGCATTGAGTTCCGGATTCTCGCCATACTACAACTCCCTTTTTTTGTAAGAATGCTTATACATTGTTAGTGTCAATGGATGAGCAGTCTTTCACATTTTTTTTTTGGTGCCCATTTGTTTTGTTCACATTTTGTGTTCATTAAATTTGAATAATTTTATAGTTACATAATTTGTAAAATGATATGCATTTCATTATTAAATTATATGTAGTATTTATTTAATCTTAATATCTACAGAACTTAAAACTCTATGTATTATGTGTATTGAACAAGATTTTAGTCTATAGGTTTAAGCCTGTTTTTGTGTATTACTATATTTTTACTAATTTTTTGTTTTCTTAATTTGTCATTGTTCGTGTTGTTAAGTGCTAAACTATAATTATTGTTCTTATCTATGCTTTCTACTCTAAAGCGGCCCTTGCATCTACTACTAACTATAATTATTGTTCTTATCTATGCTTTCTACTCTAAAGGGGCCCTTGCATCTACTATCTAACATGACCTGTGTCGTATTTCACTAACACTATATATTCATCCCAATCGCTTTTGTCAACAGATATTAGGAGCGTATATATTCATTGCATGTACGATGGGTACCTTAAACTGTTGCCAGTGTTTGATGATGATATGGTTTAGAAGTTTTGTGTTCAAATTTAAGTAATTGACATAATTTTTCAAAAATACTGTTTTTGTATTCTGTTCCTATGTCTGTTAACATTGTTTTCATACAGCCATAGACGAGAATATAGTTTTCAAATATTGCTCTTGCTATTGTTTTGGCGTGCTTGGTCGGTATTGGTACTGCAATTAAATACTCTGTCATATCACATTTGATGGTGACTGCGTACTCATTCCCATTAAAAGAATTGGGGAGAGGACCTATTGTTACTATTTGAACCGATTCGAATACTTTTCTTGGTGTTAGTGTGATAACCATTGGTTCTCTAATGTGTCTATTTATTTTGTTCTTTTTGCATTATATGCCATCGTTAACATAGTTTTTTATATCTTTTTTCATATTTTTCCAGTAGAAATGTTGCCTTATTTTGTTAGTAGTACGAACGACTCCTGGATGGCCTCGCCGAATTGGATCGTCACGGAACTGCCTAATGATTTCGTTGATTTTTTCAACATTTATCACCTGCGTTAATTCCGGAGTTAACGCTGTTTCTATTCATTTGAGAAATGGGTACCCTTTTCTTTAAATTCATCTACTCGAGTATATTTAAACAATTTGTCTCCTAAGGACAATTGTATTTTTACAAGTCCTAATTTGCCGGCTTCTTTCATAAGCCTGATAAGGAATTGTCCTAAGTCAATTTTCGTCTCAACAATCAGGTTGCTTGTATCTATATTGCTGCAAATCTTCTTTCCTTTTTTGATGTACATTTTCGGAAAATCAAAAATGAGCTGAACATGCTTTCTAACTTCATATTTATTTAGCGCTTTGTACATTTTAGGGTTCTCGTGGTGACTTATGTCATTTGCAACACTGTAAGGATTATGTTTTTTCATTGCTCTTGTTGTTACTTTGTATACTTTAGTAGATTCTACCGCAAGTTACTTTAAATCTGTAATATTTATTGGGGATAGTGCATCCGCTATGTAGATTTCTGTTCCAGCTATGTATTTCACTTCAAAGTCATATTCTTCAAGGTCTAATCTTATTCGCATTAGTTTAGAAGATGGGTTTCTCATTGAGAAAAGATAGGTTAAGGGCCTGTGGTCTGCTTTGGCGAAAAATTTTATTCCGTAGATGTATGGTCTTAAAAAGGTTATGGCCAATGTATGGCTGATAGTTATTTCTCTATTGTATTGTAGCTTTATTAATTTCTCCTTTGGTGAATGCTCTTGAACTATAGGCTATTGGTAATTGCTTGTCATCATATATTTGATTAAGCACTGCGCCACAAGCGAAACCGCTTGCGTCTGTTGTGATATAAAATTCTTTGGTAAAATCAGGGTATTGGAGTATTTGTGGACTGGTTAGAGATTTTTTTAAATATTGAAAGGCGTTAGTGCATTCCTCAGTCCAGTCAAATTGAACGCTTTTCCTGCACAACCTTGTTAAAACCCTGGAGTGTTCAGCGAAGTTAGGAACAAATCGCCTGTAGTAGTTACAAAACGCAACAAATCACTTAGCTGCGTCAGCATTTTTTGGTACGGGATTTTTCTGGACTGTTTCAAATTTACTTGGGTCTGGCAAGATGCCTTTGTTTGTGCATTTATGTCCAAGATATGTAACTTCTTGATTGAAAAATATGCATTTATCAGGATGCAGTTTTAAGTTGTACTTCCTGTGTATATCGAAAACATCTTCTAAATTTTGTATCATGTGTTTTTCGGAACAACCTTATACTGTCATCCATGTAAAGAAATGCTTGAGATGGCTTAAGACCTGCAAATGCTAATGCCACCATCCTTTGGAAAGAATTTTGGGCAATTTTCAATCCATAAGGTAGTCACTTAAATCAGTATTTACCGCCATCAGCTGTGAAAGATATGATGTCCCTTGATTCCTTGCTTAATCCTATTTGATGGAATCCTGACGTTAAGTCTAAACATGAGAAGTATTTTGCTCATCCCAAGTGAACGAGTATAACGTCTATTCTTGTTAATGGGAATTTATCTGCCATTAATTTTTTATTGATCGCTCTGTAGTCAATGACTAGTCTCCATATTTTCTCTTGTTTGCCTGGGAGTGGTTTTTTGGGTACCAATAATATAGGACTATTGTATTCCGAAGTAGATGGTTCTGCTATATCATCTTTAATTAGTTTACCTAACTGCCTACATATTTCTTCTTTGTGTACTTGAGGTATCCTATAGCTTTCAATATACACTGGTTAATCATCTTTCATCCTAAGTTTTTGTTTATAAAATGTATTAGTTGTTATGGGCTCTGTTTCTAATGCGAAAATATACACGTATTTTGAACACAAGTTGTTCACTTCTTTAAAAGCAAATTTAGGGAAATGTTTCCTAAGCTTATTTAATTTTTTTTTACTATTGCTTGAATCGAATGGATAATATTGTAGTCGTTAAGACTTTCCGTTTTCACCTTAATATTCTGTATAGTTATATTTTCATTCGAAGTGTTGGCAATTTTTATAAATGGTTGATTTTTTGAAGTAATTGTGTTAGCTTTATACACACCGGTCTTAATCTCCTGATGAGGAATACAAATTTCTTCCTCTTTTGAGTCTATATGAATAAGTCGAATGACTTCAGATCTAGAGGTAATAGAAATTGTGTTTACTTTGAAAAAAATTGACATGGAGATTGATATATCCTCGCGGTAATCTTTCGATCTAATTATAAGTCAATCTTGGTTTGTTTGATAATCTAAAACAGAATTATATTTCTTTAAAAAATCTTGACCTAAAAACCTGAACATGGTATGGGGAAGTTGTCTTCAATCACATGTAAATCATGTCGACCAAGCAGATCCTCCAATATTAGATCCGCACTCAGAATGCCTATGGTACTAACTGTGCCATGACCAATGTCATTAAGGCCTGTCAAAATTGAAGTGTCTATGCAAATATTTTGATTTATGTGGCCCTTTTTAAGAATTGATATGTCTGGCCCTGTATCTACTAGAAATGTTGAGACTAAATTATTTAAAGTAGAGGTTGAAGATATAGAACTGCTGCGATGTAAATTAAATGCATATACTTTTTTTAAAGCACTATCTATTCTATTCTTGTTCTTGAAGTGGAGTTTGGTGGTTTTCCTGCGAAGTTATATGTCTAATATTTCTTTGATTATGTTGACCTCCAAACCTCTGACTATTTTGGTTAATATTTCTTTTGGTTTTATTAGAGCTGTAGTCGGCTCTGCTATGGTTTGGTCTGAATCTACCTCTATTGTTACTTTGCTTATAATTCCCATGGTTACTACCTCGATTCCGGTTTATATATAGTATTGTATTAGGTTTACCAGATGCATCAGTGCAACTATTTGTAAATTTTGATATGGCGATTTTGATTTTGTTAATTTTTCTATCTCACTAGTGTATTGGTTTGCCGTCTTATTCTATATTCATGATTCATGATCTGGGCAATCAGAACTTCAACTTGTACCTTAGTTTTAAGCCTATCTTTAATTTGTTGTAGGGTCTGCTCATTAATAATCAAGTTTCTAGCCGTTCCTTAAGCTTAGTTTTCACTATCAAAACTGCGGTAGCTTCATGAGTCTCTTTAATCAGTTCGAGGATATCTATTGCAAAAAACGTGTTAAATTTTCTACACTACCATGGAACTCTGGAAGAAATAATGAGGCTAACTTTATGAATACTACTGCTGTTACCGGCATTTTGGTTTCTATTGGATTTTGTTTAAACTGATATTTCAATACACTGATAACCACTTAATAAATCGTCTGTGTCTTATTCCTTTCATAACTGAGAATCGTATTCTATTAAGTATAATGCTTCAAATTTAATTTGTGTGTCTTCGGCGTAGGTAGAAGGTACTTCTGCTTCTATGTTATGCTTTCCTAACGCGGCTATCAACTTATCTCTAACACTAATAAAAATTTCTTGTCCCTGTTCTTTATGAACTGTCGCGACTTCTACAGGTAGATTTCGTAAAATTTCAGCCATCCCATTTAAAGCTGCTAATATTGGTATGCAGTGTTTGATAATCGTTTCCATACGAATCGGAACACTTTTGTTAATACATTTATAAGCCCTATCAGTGTCTGCTTTTCTAGCTACTAAATCTGTAAGTATTTTATTCCACAGACACATGTGTTATATAATTGGAGATTTATAACAAACTATATATATATTATAAATACTCAAATGCCTGCTAATTGTAATAATATACCTTAAACACGAAATAATAAAATATTTATTAAATAAACAATATATATTTTATGTAGATATTTATTAATTATACATAATTATATAGATATTTATATATATATATATTTTAATCTTTATTAGAAAGGAAATGAACCATAGTAAGAAATGAAGCTTACAAATGTTTTGTATTTTTATTTTAATTTATTATTTTTGTTTAAGTTTACAAACTCCTTAATTTTGGGTGTATCTTTTTTTTAATTGTGGTGTGTTTAGTACAATTTTATAAATAATTTGACACTAGATAGTATTATAAGAATTAATAAAAGCAACCAAATATCATTTAAATGACTGGTGTGCTCTACAACTTTAATTGTGCTTATAACATTGGCATTTGAGTTTTCGACTTTGGATTGTCCCCAACCCATTTTAAATTTTTATTTTATTAAATTTAAAGGCCAAAAAAAATTTTTTTTTTTCTAACCCGTAAATAAGCAGCCGTGAGGTTACCAGAATTTTATTATTTTGTATGACAATTTATCAGTTTTAATTGCTTGTATTTCCTTCTTTATTTCTTTTTTTTTCTGTTGAAATTTTTAATTCGCTTTCCTTAGAAAGGATGATAGGATGTCGTCGGTGGCCACTCAGGTTTGCGTTGTCCAATCTGGTAGATACACGAAAAATGTTTTTCATTTGCTGCGAGCTTGTTACATCCACCCACGCTGTGGCCTTTTTGAAGTCGAATGATCTCTTCCGCGAAGAATGTATGCTGTACCGCCCTAATATGCCAATATAGAGCCTCTTCCATTTCCTCGGCTGTGACGAAGAATTCTGATCTATATTTGCGATTTGACCTTCTCCAACGCAAAATGTAAGCTGTTGTACGAAGCAGAAACGGCCTAGCAAAGAAATTGTTATAGTTTTCGTACCCCGTCTATAACGTGTTTCAATTGAAAACCTTTTTAATGCACAAGCCATATGTGCCTTGATTGGTTTTAGTTCCTTATCAATTTCGAGAGACTCATTGTCTGTGAGTGTAGTGTCTTCTACAGAAATTTTTTCACTGCCAATCGTTGGGCCATGCCACCATAGCGGGTGTGATATAAGCGCATCAATACTAATGCCTCTGCTTGCGCAATCTGCTTGAAGCGTGTGCAAATGTGACTCCAGTTGTCAATCTCGGCATTCTGTTGTATATAGCGAACGCGGTTTTCCACATAGGGTTTAATTTCTGTTGTTGACTAACGAAGACAATGGAGAACAATGCTAGAGTCGCTCGACATTGTATATGGAACGTAGTTGAGGTCCAAAGCTTGCCGGGTAGTTATAATCGTCGTAGTAAGGAGTTGGGCACGCACAGTTTCAGCCTTGGAATTGTTCAAGCCTTGCTAAGTGCAACCTTCGTCTTCGATGTAATGAGTATTGATTTGCGATGTCCTTCGTTTTCGACTGTGATAAGGTAAATGACCGCTGCATATGCTTTCATACTTGCATCGAAAAAGCCATGTAGTTGGAGAGTCGCATTGATTCGAATTCCAAGCCATCGTGGTATTCGAATTTTCTCCAATCTCTTCAAATCGCCTCGTAATGTGAGCCATTCATCGAGCAAGTCTACTGGGAGAGGTGTGTCCCATGCCAATCCTGCCTGCCAAAGTCGCTGAATGAAAAGTTTAGCCACAATAATTATAGGCCCCAACATGACAAGTTTGTCGTATAACTTTGCCGTGTAACTTAGGACTTGGCGCTTCGTAGTTGAGGTATAATCAGTTGTCAATTTAACCTTGTAGAATAGTTTGTCAGCTCTGGGATCCCAGTTCAATACAAGAACAGTTTTTTCCATAGGTTGCAACTCAATTTCATCAGTGAATGGTGTATTTGTGAGTTTTTCCAAGACTTAGGATACGGTAGATCACCATTTGCGTAGAAAGAAGTGTCCTTCCTTAAGCACAGAATCAACATCCCTGGCCAATACAACTGCTGCTTTTGTTGATGGAGCGCTACAGAGGTAGTCGCCAATGTAGAAGTCCCGTAATATACTTTCCTTAACGGCCTTCGCTCGGTCGTCCACAGGTAGTATTGAAGAGTTATCCAAGCAGCCACACTGCTGCATCGCGCGAACTGCTAAATAGGGTCCGCTAGCTGTACCAAATGTGACGGTGTTCAATGCCACAGAATCTGTAGCCATTGCCTTTGTCGTTTGTCTATCAGTACTTGCCTAAAAATATTTTGTCTACATCTGCGGATAGAGCAACTGCAAAACGCCGAAATCGATGGATTATATTTACCAACAACTCTTGTATGAGCGGGCCAGCCAATTGTGTGTCGTTGAGCGAGATGCCTGTTGATTTTTGCGCTGAGGCATTAAAAACAACGCGAAATTTCCCTGACACTGCATGATGGGGATTGTAGTATGACTGTGATGGTTCGCCTGATTGATCCGAAATATTACAGTCAAATGGTCAAGCTGGATGTATTTCCTCAAAAAAGCAATGTACTTCTTCCGTAGGTCTGGGTTTGAAACTAATCTGCGCTCTAGTTGATAAAATTGTCGTAATGCCAAATTGTGAGAATTTCCAAGTTCCGATGCGTTCAGCTTAAATTGTATTTGCACAATTTATCGGCCGTCTAGATCACGAGTATGTGTAGACCTAAATATGTGTTAACATAGATCAGCTTCCGGAGTAGTCGTAGAAGTCGGGTGCTCGTTCTCGACCTCAAAAAGTATACGCAACCACTCGTCAACTCGTTGGTCATGTTTAGCGCAAGTTGCCAACGACCTTTCTGTAGGTACTCTAAGAGATTGAATTGAAGCAGGTCCAAATACAACCCACCCAAGATAAGTCGCTTGCGCGAATGGTTCTGTTTCACCACCACGAACTGTACCATTGGTGATTAATTGACCCCAAACCTCTGCGCCAAGCAATGCATCAATTCTACCGGTAGTGCCAAATGAAGGTTCCGCCAATTGCAAATTGCTTAAAACACAGGTTAGAACCTTTAAGTCTTTGGACGCTCTCAGAAACTGGAAGGGCCAAAAGTTGAGGACATCGGCTGATACGGTGAGAGTTATTATTACAAAATTCACAATTGCCGGCTAAAGTGGCAAGCAAGTTAGATTTCACCAAGCGATGTGAATTCCTTGAAGTGCTGGAATTAATTCTCTCACCGTATCCACCACAGTGAGCAATGCTGATGTAGATTCAGTTAGTTCTCGTTTCAGGCCAATAAATAGAGAGACATGAATTTCTGCCAGTTGTTTTCTGTTATCGTACCGAGTCTTCAATGCCTTCCAAACGTCTTCATAACCACCAGTATACATTCAGCCAACCAATGCTACTGCATCGCCTTTAACTGCTTCGCGGAATTTGCAAAGTTTGTACGCCTCTCAAAAATCCTGCACATGTACCAGAGTCTCAAATGCATCTTTAAAACCTAACCAATTTTGTAAAGTGCCATCTATTAGTAATTGCTTGTCTTCATATTTTTGACGAAGCGAAACCGCTGGCGTCTGTTGTGATATAAAATTCTTTGCTCAAATCAGGGTATTGAAGTATTTGTGGACTGGTTAGAGATTTTTTAAATATTGAAGTGCATTCCTCAGTCCAGTTAAATGGAACATTTTTCCTGCCCAACCTTCTTAAAACCCTGGAGTGTTCAGCGAAGTTAGGAACAAATCGCCTGTAGTAGTTACAAAACTCAACAAATCTCTTAGCTTCGTCAGCATCCTTTGGTACGGACTGTTTCAAATTTACTTGGCTCAGGCTAGATGCCTTTGTTTTTGCACTTATGCCCAAGATATGAGAAAATATATTTCGATAGGAATCGTACGATTAAAACATTATTGGGTTTCAGAAAAAGCTTAAAGCTGGTGTCATTAACTTATCTGATTTGCCTGTTGATATTGTAATAAGTGTGGCGGAATAAAACACAGACATTACGGTAGTTGATGAATAACTCTTTTTTATTTAATATGATTTCACCTTATTTATACTTATCTATAAACAAATCAATTTAATGGAAAGTGCAAGCTTAGCAAGAAGGCCCGAACTCAATTGTGTCACACATTACTTGGGCAATGCACTTGAAAAGCTTCAAGTGGTGCGATATGAATCGTCACTATTTAAGTTGGCCATGCGTCATGCTGACACTCGCAATAATAATTGTGCATGCATTGAGTTCCGGATTCTCGGCATACTACAACTCCCTTTTTTTTGTAAGAATGCTTATACATTTTTAGTGTCAATGGATGAGCAGTCTTTGACATTTTTTTTGTGCCCATTTGAAATTTGAATAATTTTATAGTTACATAATTTGTAAATGATATGCACATCATTATTAAATTATATGTAGTATTTTTTTAATCTTAATATCTTCAGAAATTTAAACTCTATGTATTATTTGTATTGAACAAGATCTTAGTCTATAGGTTTTAGCCTGTTTTTGTGTATTACAATATTTTTACTTATTTATTGTTGTCTTAATTTGTCATTGTTCGTGTTGTTAAGTGCAAAACTATAATTGTTCTTCTGTTCTTATCTATGCTTTCTACTCTAAAGGGGCCCTTGTATCTACTATCTAACTTATGACATGTCTCATCTTTTACTAACACTAGATCTCCTGTGCTAATTTGCTTAGATTGTATTTTCCTATCGTAAATTGTTTTGTGTTCTTCTTTTCTTTTCATTATGTACTCTTTGGCTCTTTGTTGCGCTAATTGTAGTTGGTATTTTAATTCTTTGTCATACACATCGTAGTTATAGAGTGGCGTAATTTCATTCTGTTTGTGGAAGTCAAATGTAGGTGGTATTTTCCCGAAAACAAGTTCAAAAGGACAGTAACCATGCACGGTTGATGGTGTCGTGTTGTAACAATAGCAAAAATATTTGAGATATTCATCCAAATCTCTTTTGTCACCAGATATGTAGGAGCGTATAAATTCATTGCATTTACGATGGCTACCTTCAACTGTTCCCAGTGTTTGATGACGATATGGTGTTAAAGTTTTGTGTTCAAATTTAAGTAATTGAAATAATTCTTCAAAAATACTGTTTTTATATTCTGTTCCTATGTCTGCTAACATTGTTGTCATGCAGGCATAGACGAGAATATAGTTTTCAAATATTGCTCTTGCTATTGTTTTGGCGTGCTTGTTCGGTATTGGTACTGCAATTAAATACTTTGTCATATCACATATGATGGTGACTGCGTACTCATCCCATTAAAAGACTTGTGGAGTGGACCTATTGTATCTAATTGAACCGTTTCGAATGCTTTTCTTGGTTTTTCTGTGATAACCATTGGTTCAATAATGTGTCTATTTATTTTGTTCTTTTTGCATTGTGTACAATCGTTAACAAAATTTTTTATATTTTTTTCATATTTTTCCAGCAGAAATGTTGCCTTATTTTGTTAGTAGTACGAACGATTCCTGGGTGTCCTCCCCGAATTGGATCGTCATGGAACTGCCTAATGATTTCGTTGATTTTTTCAACATTTTTCAACTGCGTTAATTCCGGATTTAACGCTATTTCTATTCCTTTGAGAACCTGGGTACCCTTTTCTTTAAATTCATCTACTCGAGTATATTTAAACAATTTGTCTCCTGAGGACAATTGTATTTTTACAAGTCTTAATTTGCCGGCTTCTTTCATAAGCCTGATAAGGAATTGTCCTAAGTCAATTTTCGTCTCAACAATCAGGTTGCTTGTATCTATATAGCTGCAAATCTTCTTTCCTTTTTTGATGTACATTTTCGGAAAATCAAAAATGAGTTGAACATACTTTCTAACTTAGCGCTTCGAAAATTCTAGCTTTCTCGTGGTGACTTATGTAATTTGCACCATTGTAAGGTTTATGTTTTTTCATTGCTCTTGTTGTTACTTTGTATACTTTAGTAGATTCTACCGCAAGTTGCTTTAAATCTGTAATGTTTTTTTGGGATAGTGCGTCCGCTATGTAATTTTCTTTTCCAGCTGTGTATTCCACTTCAAAGTCATATTCTTCAAGGTCGAATCTTATTCGCATTAGTTTAGAAGATGGGTTTGTCATTGAGCAAAGATAGGTTAAGGCCCTGTGTTCTGTTTTGGCGAAAAATTTTCTTCCGTAGACGTATGGTCTTAAAAAGTTATGGCCCATTGTATGGCTGATAGTTCTTTCTCTATTGTATTGTAGCTTTATTAATTTCTCCTTTGGTGAATGCTCTTGAACTGTATTCTATTGGTAATTGCTTGTCATCATATATTTGATTAAGCACTGCGCCACAAGCGAAACCGCTTGCGTCTGTTGTGATATAAAATTCTTTGGTAAAATCAGGGTATTGGAGTATTTGTGGACTGGTTAGAGTTTTTTTTAAATATTGAAAGGCGTTAGTGCATTCCTCAGTCCAGGCAAATTGAACGTTTTTCCTGCACAACCTTGTTAAAACCCTGGAGTGTTCAGCGAAGTTAGGAACAAATCGCCTGTAGTAGTTTAAAAACGCAACAAGTCTCTTAGCTGAGTCAGCATTTTTTGGTACGGGATTTTTTTGGACTGTTTCAAATTTACTTGGGTCTGGCAAGATGCCTTTGTTTGTGCATTTATGTCCAAGATATGTCACTTCTTGATTGAAAAATATGCATTTATCAGGATGCAGTTTTAAGTTGTACTTCCTGTGTGTATCGAAAACATCTTCTAAATTTTGTATCATGTGTTTTTCGGAACAACCTTATACTGTCATCCATGTAAAGAAATGCTTGAGATGGCTTAAGACCTGCAAATGCTAGTGTCATCATCCTTTGGAAAGAATTTTGGGCAATTTTCAATCCATAAGGTAGTCACTTAAATCGGTATTTACCGCCATCAGCTGTGAAAGATGTGATGTCTCTTGATTCCTTGCTTAATTCTATTTGATAGAATCCTGACGTTAAGTCTAAACATGAGAAGTATTTTGCTCATCCCAACTGATCGAATATATCGCCTATTCTTGTTAATGGGAATTTATCTGCCATTAATTTTTTATTGATCGCTCTGTAGTCAATGACTAGTCTCCATATTTTCTCTTGTTTGCCTGGGAGTGGCTTTTTGGGTACCTAGAGTATAGGACTATTGTATTTCGAAGTAGATGGTTCTACTATATCATCTTTAATTAATTTACCTAACTGCCTACATATTTCTTCGTTGTGTACTTGAGGTATCCTATAGTTTTTAATATACACTGATTCATCATCTTTCATCCTAAGTTTTTGTTTATAAAATGTATTAGTTGTTATGGGCTCTGTTTCTAATGCGAAAATATCCACGTATTTTGAACAGAAGTTGTTCTCTTGTTCTTGTTCACTTCTTTAAAAGCAAATTTAGGGAAATGTTTCCTAAGCTTATTTAATTTTTATTCACTATTGCTTGAATCGAATGGATAATATTGTAGTCGTTAAGACTTTCTGTTTTCACCTTAATATTCTATATTGTTATATTTTCATTCGAAGTGTTGGCAATTTTTCCAAATGGTTGATTTTTTGAAGTAATTGTGTTAGTTTTATACACACCGGTCTTAATCTCTTGATGAGGAATACAAATTTCTTCCTCTGTTGATTCTATATGAATAAGTCGAATGACTTCAGTTCTAGCGGGAATAGAAATTGTGTTTACTTTGAAAGAATTTGACACGGGGATTGATATATCCTCGCGGTAATCCTTCGATCTAATTATAAGCTAATCTTGGTTTGTTTGATAATCTAAAACACAATTATATTTCTTAAAAAAATCTTGACCTAAATTACCTAAACATGGTATGGGGAAGTTGTCTTCAATCACATGTAAATCATGTCGACCAAGCAGATCCTCCAATATTAGATCCACACTCACAATGCCTATGGTACTAACTGTCCCATGACCAATGTCGTTAAGGCCTGTAAAAATTGAAGTGTCTATGAAAACATTTTGATTTATGTGGCCCTTTTTAAAAATGGATATGTCTGGCCCAGTAATACTAGGAACGTTGAGACTAAATTATTTAAAGTAGAGCTTGAAGATATAGAACTGCTGAGATCTAAATTAAATGCATACACTTTTTTTAAAGCACTATCTATTCTTGTTCTTGAAGTGGAGTTTACTGGTTTTTCTGCTGAGTTATATATCTAATATTTCTTTGATTATGTTGACCTCCAAACCTCTGGCCATTTTGGTTACTATTTCTTTTGGCTTTATTAGAGCTGTAGTTGTCTCTGCTATGGTTTGGTCTGAATCTACCTCTATTGTTACTTTGTTTATGATTTCCATGGTTAGTACCTCGATTCCGGTTTATATATAATATTGTATTAGGCTTACCAGATTCATCAGTGAAACTATTTGTAGATTTTAATATAGCGTCATTCAATGTAGTAAATGTACCAGCTTGCATGATTATTTTAACACTGTCCACTGAACAGTTCTTGCTCATTGCTTTTACTGCCGTCTGGAATATTTTGTTGCCAATTCAGTTGTTAAGCCATCAGAAATGTATGCTCCTTCTAGTGATTTTGTTAATTTTTCTATCTCACTAGTGTATTGGCTTGCGGTCTTATTACGTTCTTCTATATTCATGATTTTGGAAATCAGGACTTTAACTGATTCACCTTGTACCTTAGTTTTTAAGTCTATCTTTAATTTGTTGTAACGTCTGCTCATTGTTAATCAAGTTTCTAGCCGTTCCCTTAAGCTTAGTTTTCACTATCAAAGCTGCGGCAGCTACATGAATCTCTTTAATCTGCTCGAGGATATCTATTGCATCTAAGAAAACGTGTTAAGTTTTCTACACTACCATCGAACTCTGGAAGAATTGATGAGCCTAACTTTATTATTCTTCTGCTGTTACTGGCATTTTGGTTTCTATTGGAGTTTGTTTAAACTGACGTTTCTCTACACTATGATAACCACTTAATAAATCGTCTGTGTCTTCTTCCTCTTATAGCTGAGAATCGTATTCTATTAAGTATAATTCTTCAAATTTAATTTGTGTGTCTTCGGCGTAGGTAGAAGGTACTTCTGCTTCTATGTTATGCTTTCCTAACGCGGCTATCACCTTATCAATTACTACGTTTATATGGAGAATTGAACCGGTATGGAATCAGGATTTAGGTCTTTGTATACTGGAATCGGATTAAAATAGGATTACTCGATCCGATCCCACTAGAAGAGCTGAATCGAATTGAAAATGTATTTATATACCTGAATCGAGGAACTGAAGAATCGAATTCACATCTGATTCTTGGTGTGTGTGTGCACCAATAGTGTTTTTTTGTGTTCAGTGGGATTCCGTTTTCCTTGTATTTTTTTCTGTTGCATGTTTTTGTTGTTTATTCTGTAAACTCAAATTGTCACTTCGATTCCATTTTAATCTAATCTTCCGATCCTACGAGACCATATACCTGATCGAAATCGCAATTCGATTCGATTCGATTCCTCAATTCACTCATATAAACGGGGTATCTAACACTAATACAAATTTCTTGTCCCTGTTATTTATGAACTGCCCTATTTCTACAGGTAGATTTCGTAAAATTTCAGCTATCCCATTTAAAGCTGCTAATATTTATATGCAGTGTTTGATAATTGTTTCCCTACGAATGGGAAATGTTAATACATTTATAAGCCCTATCTGCGTCTGCTTTTCTAGCTACTAAATCCGTAAATATTTTATTCCACTGACACATGTGTTATATGATTTTAGATTAACAACAAACTATATATATATTATAAATACTCAAATACCTGCTAATTGTAATAATATACTTTAAGCACGAAATAATCTGAAAAATATAAACTTCAAACATTCACCTAACTGAAATATTTATTAAATAAACAATATATATTTTATATAGATATTTATTGAATATACATAATTATATATATATATATATATATTTAATCTTTATTATAACGGAAATGAACCATAGTAAGAAATGAAGCTTACAAATGTTTTGTATTTTTATTTTAATTTATTATTTTTTTTAAGTTTACAAACCCCTTCATTTTGGGTGTATCTTTTTTTTAAAAAAACTGTGGTGTGTTTAGTACAATTTTATAAATAATATTACACTAGATAGTATTTGAGTTTTCGACTTTGGATTGTCCCCAACCCAATTTAAATTTTTATTTTATTAAATTTAAAGGCCAAAAAAAAGTGTTTTTCTTACCCGTAAATAGGCAGCCATGAGGTTACAAGAATTTTACTATTTTTTATGACAATTTACCAGTTCTAATTGCATGTATTTCCTTCTTTATTTCTTTTTCTTCTGTTGAAATTGTTAATGTTTGTGTTTTCTTTCCCTTTGCTGTATGTTGACTTTGTTTATACATTTCGGTTGTTAGGGGATGCTGTCCATTTCTCGAATATTTTATCTATTTCTTCCTTGGACATTGGCCATACTGTTGTTGATTAATTAAATTATGATGATTTCAGTTATATTAGGTATGCTGAAGTTAATTTGAATTAACATCTGCCACGGTCGCCATGTCATAAGTGTGGCGATATAAAACACAGACATTATGGTAGTTCATGAATAACTCTTTTTTATTTAATATGATTTCACCTTATTTATACTTATCTATTAACAAATCAATTTAATGGAAAGTGAAAGCTTAGCAAGAAGACCCGAACTAAATTGTGTCACACATTACTGGGGCAATGCACTAGAAAAGGTTCAAGTGGTGCGATATGAACCGTCACTATTTAAGTTGGCCACTGAGTCATGCTGACACTCGCAATAATAATTATGCATGCATTGAGTTCCGGATTCTCGCCATACTATAATATAAACAAAGTTAATGTAATTCTAATTGTATGCAATATAACAACTATGTAGTTCTTATTGAAATATCTGCCTGGTTTTATTTAACTACTTAAATGAATGCAAATTTGCTATACAAAAAGTAAAAAACTGTTTTTTGCCGGCCATCGTTCCTGATTGGCTGAGCGGTCTTATGCGATAGTTTTAAGCTCTGGTTCCCGAGATGGAGCGTGGCGTGGATTCGAATCACACATTTGAAAATATATATATATATTTATGTGTGTCAAGTTAGCACTACCACTTCAAAATTTAAAAGAAATTCTTATTGGATTAACTGTCGTAAATTTGTCGTGAAAGAAAAAATTTTGTCGCGCTTGTTTTTTTTAAAAAATAACCCCTGGTAATGCTAACTTGGCAGTCAAGTTAGCATTACCACCCCTCAAAAACGGTGGATATGAATTCAAAAAATAAAAATGGGTATGCTATTAATTGTCGTAAATTTGTCGCAAACCAATGGCGAAACAAAAAAAATTGTCGCGTTCGTTTTTTTCTAGCAAAAAACGCCCTTTTAGTATAGCCTATACCATAAAGTAGGAATTTTCACTAAATCTAGCACTACCATACAAAAAGTATTAAACAATTGTTTAAACAAATTTTATATGAAAAAAGTAGTTAGACAAATGCTTTTGGTATGGTAGTGCTAGATTTAATGAAAATTCCTACTTTATGGTATACGCTATACTAAAAGGGAGTTTTTTGTTAGAAAAAGGAACGCGACAAATTATTTGATTACACATCTTACTCCAGGACGTCGAGCGACAATTGTTTAAACAAATTTTATTGGATAAAAGTAGTTAAACAAATAATTTTGGTATGGTAGTGCTAGATTTAATGAATATTCCTACTTTATGCTATAGGCTATACTAAAAGGGCGTTCTTTGTTAGAAAAAGGCGCGCGATAAATTATTTGACTGCACAACTTACTCAAGGACGTCGGGCGATAATCGTTTAAACATTTTTTTTCGGACAAAAGTAGTTAAACAAATACTTTTGTTATGGTAGTGCTAGATTTAATGAATATTCCTACTTTATGCTATAGGCTATACTGAAAGGGCGTTTTTTGTTAGAAAAAGGCGGGCGACAAATTATTTGATTGCACAGCTTACTCGAGGACGTCGAGCAACAATTGTTTAAACAAATTTTATTGGAAAAAAGTAGTTAAGCAAATACTTTTGGTTTGGTAGTGCTAGATTTAATGAAAATTTTTACTTTATGGTATAGGCTATACTAAAAGGGCGTTTCTAGTTAGAAAAAGGCGTGCGACAAATTATTTGATTGCACAACTTACTCAAGGACGTCGAGCGACAATTGTTAAACAAATTTTATTTGAAAAAAGTAGTTAAACAAATACTTTTGGTATGGTAGTGCTAGATTTAGTGAAAATTCCTACTTTATGGTATAAGCTATAATAAAAGGGCGTTTTTTGCTAGAAAAAAAACGAACGCGACAAATTTTTTTGTTTCACCATTGGTTTCCGACAAATTTACAAAGATTAATAGCGTACCCATTTTAATTTTTTGACTTCATATACACCGTTTTTGTGGGGTGGTAATGCTAACTTGACTGTGAAGTTAGCATTACCTAACTTGACTGTCAAGTTAGCATTACCAGGGGTTATTTTTAAAAAAAACCAACGCGACAAATTTTTTTGTTTCGCCATTATTTTACGACAAATTTACGACAGTTAATGGCATACCCATTTTTATTTTTTGACTTCATATACACCGTTTTTAAGGGGTGGTAATGCTAACTTGACTGTCAAGTTAGCATTATCAGGGGTTATTTAAAAAAAAACGAACGCGACAAATTTTTTTGTTTCGCCATTATTTTACGACAAATTTACGACAATTAATGGCATACCCATTTTTATTTTTTGACTTCATATACACCGTTTTTGAGGGGTGGTAATGCTAACTTGACTGTCAAGTTAGCATTACCAGGGGTTATTTTTTAAAAAACAAGCGCGACAAATTTTTTTCTTTCATGACAAATTTACGACAATTAATAAAATAAGAATTTCTATAAAATTTTGATGTGGTAGTGCTAACTTGACACACATTATATATTTTTGAAGTGATACCTTCTAATGAAAAGAAAAGAATTTTTTCTTTTTAAAGGGTGGATCTATAAATCTGAAATTTTCAGGAATGACACAGTATGTTGACTTGAATGTTTTGGTAAGTATGTTGGGTTCCTAGAATGTAACTAACCGTAAGAAAACTATAACATTAAGAATATTATACATATCAGTCATTTCCATTTGACTGGCTCCATATATGCATTTCCTTTTTTTTAATTAATAAGCAGACAATAACCATATGACGGTTATTTTCATGTATCAAATCATTGCTCTATGAGCTATACAAGCTATTCAAGCTTTGCAATCTTTGTTTCAAAACAGAAGAAAAAGATTCAAAATTGCCTGCCTACTCCTATCATCGATGTTCATTTTAGAAGAACAGTCATGTTTGAAAATTAATTAAAAAGAAGATATGTGGTTGTTTTGAGCTTATATCGACTGTTCTAATAGTTCAATCTTTAAGGTTAAGGTCCTTAAATTGAGATAAAAGTTAAAGCTATATGCCACAAAAAAAATAATAAGAATGTGTCTTACTATGTGTATAGCTTAATTGGGTTTCTTCAACATTCTAAGAACTGGTTGCTGAAACACACCTTAAGCATTTAATTTCGACTTAAGCACTTACGCGACAACTTACGCAGAAGAAAAAGTAGCCCATAATCGTTTTAAATTGAACATATATATTTATGATTCGTATCAGCGCACGGGCCTAAATGCGAAAATTGATGAAAAATTTCCATATTTTTAAAAACAGTATTCCACAAAGTTATTGCCCCAGCCATCGTCTGCAAAAGTGCTAGTATAAGTATATCGATAAATATATATATACGCAAAGCGTAAGGTGCCAGCCTGTCTGGCTTCCCTTTCTCTCACGCATACGGAGATAGAAATTATCAAAACCATAATGAAATTAATAGTTCAAGACAGTACAAGAATGTTAATAATAACTCTGAAATATATAGGCAACTACGTAATAATTCAGGGCAATATATGTATGGTAACAATAGTTCAGGACAATCCAGGCGGTCCAGAAATATTCAAAACAATAATATAGATGTCATGGATACGTTGTCGGCATCGTAGCAAAGAGAAGTAAACACTCTGAATGACTTGCCGGAGTTTCAGGAAGGATGCCTACAAGCCGACTTCCCTATACAGTTGTAAGAACGAAGAAAAATTTAAATAATGGTTACTAATCGACACAGAGTCAGAAACTAGTATCCTCAACCCTGGCCTGTACCACCCAAATTGGCAAACAAAGTTAGACAACCCAATGCAAATCAAAACAGCAATGACGAAGAGAAAAAAAGAGTTTTCGATCTTGTCTCCATAAACGCTTCAATCTTCTATCAAGAAGGAAGCGATCTCTCATTCACTAATGCAATTAAGCACCAAATAAGTACCAATGAGATACCGGAAGTACACAAAAACGAAGTAAAGAAACAAATAGCCGATATGCTCAGACAAGGTATCATAAGACGCAGTAATTCTCAATACTCTGCACCCATCTGGGTGGTACCAAAAAAAAGGTTGCATCAAATGAAAAGAAGTGGAGAATAGTGATAGACCATCGACAAATTAATGATGTAACAATAGACGACAAGTTCTCTATGCGCAATATTGACGAAATATTTGACAAACCTGGCAGAGCTCAGTACTTCACGACGCTAGATTTAGCGAAAGGGTTCCATCAAATTGGATGTGCGGAGGAAGATACACAGAAAACAGCGTTTTCTACCGATGACGTACATTACGAGTTCATTCGCATGGCTTTCGGCTTGAAAAATGCGCCCGTAACATTTCAAAGACTAATGAATTCAATACTCGCAGATTATATAAGTATATTTTGTTGGGTATATTTAGACGATATCATTATCTTCTCTACAAGCCTCGATGAATATCTTTTAGCATTAAGTAAAATATTCAAACGATTGAATGAAGTGAATTTAAAGGTACAACTTGATAAGTGTGAATTAAAAAAAAAAACTGAATTTTTGGGCCATATAGTTACAACTGAAGGTATAAAACCAAACCCAAACAAAGTAGCTGCAATAAAAGACTATAAGTTACCAAAAACTTCGAAACAAATTAATACTTTCTTAGGTATAACCGGATACTATAGAAAGTTCATAAAAGATTATTCTAAAGTAGCAAAGCCAATGACGGGGTTTTTGAAAAAAAAAATACCAAAATTGATATTAATAATCAAGAGTATATTGATAATTTCCGAAATCTTAAAAAAACTAATAATATCAGACCCAATACTCCAGTACCCAGATTTTAATAAACAATTCGTTTTGACTACAGATGCCTCAAACTATGCGTTGGGCGCTGTACTTTCAGGAGAAAACCACTAATTGTATTATGCAAGTCGAACGCTTAACGACCACGAAGTTAAATACTCTACCATAGAGAAAGAACTGTTGGCAATAGTATGTGCCACAAAATATTTTATACCGTATCTCTACGGAAGAAAGTTTATGGTTCGAACAGACCATCGTCCTCTTGTTTGGTTAAGTGCTCTCAAACAACCTAACATTAAACTCCAAAAATGGAAAATTAAACTAGATGAGTTTAATTTTGAGATCGAATATGTCAAAGATAAGGACAATCAGGTCGCAGATGGGTTATCTAGAATGGAAACATACTACAGTGAAAATGTGGGAAATTCCGCTATTACCCTAAATTTAGAAGAACCACACTGCAGTACTACTATAAATCCAGAAAATAATAATACAGGTATTGAAAATGCAGAATCAATAATTGCAACTATTCACAGCGCAAATGAGGACAGTAGCAACCATATTCCAATCGTAGAAAGTCCTGTCAATATTTACAAGACGCAAATTATTCTTAACACTACCGATAATACAAACAACCAAAAAGTAAACCTTTGGACAAAATACAATAGTGGTAGAAATAAAAAGATTTAACGTAAAATTGGTAAAAGATACAATGAAGAATTTTTTCCCTCCAAAAGGTATAGTAGGTTTCTTCTCTAGAGACGATCATTTATTTGCAAAGTTCCAAGATGTTTATGTGAAGTATTTTAGTAAAAACAAGTGTTTAAAGGTACTCAAATGCAGTAAGTTCTTAGGAGACTTACATGATAAGGAGAAATTAGCAGAAGTGATAATTAGAACACATGAGGTATCAGTGAAACATATGCAGAAATTAAAGATGTTTTCTATGTCCCCAAATTAAAAGATAGAATCCAAAGTTTTATTAATAATTGCAAAATTTGCAATTAGTCGAAATATGAAAGACACTCGTACAAAGTTCCATTAAAAATCACTGAAACGCCCGAAAAACCCAATGAAATTATCCATATTGATATATGGTACGCAAACATCAATTTAATGTATGTTACCATGATAGATAAATTCACAAAACATGTGACCGTTGAAGAAATAAAGCATAGAACGTGGATTAGCCTTCTTATTGCACTTTAACATAGGTTTATAAATTTTGGTCCAGCAACAAAAATAATAACTGATGGAGAGACAGGTTTTTCTTCAATAGTAATTAGGGAATATCTTAAATAGAAAAATGTCCACTTATACATCACGACACCTTATAATAACACAGGTAACTCTGATATAGAAAGGTTCCATTAAACGCTAAATAAACATATTAGAACCGTCTCTGCTGCCGAAAACAACAGAGATACTTTACGTAATAAGGTTTTGAATGCAGTTGCAATATATAATAATACAACCCATTCAACAGCAAAAAGAAGGCCTTTAGGCTTCTTAAACGGAAATATTTCAAAAGAAGAATAGCCGAAAATTATAAATTTATTTATTTATTCATCAAACAGAGCATAGAAAAATCTCTTATAGACTACTTAAAATCATAACAATAATGAAATAAGTTTAACCACCAATAGATATAAAAGATAACAATTTTTTCTTAAAACAATCTCTACTTAAGAACATATTAAAATCAAGGACACTACAAACGGAGTTTGCCTGCCTTAAACAGCGTGTTAATGGCTCATTATTTCCATAATTAACCCTGTGGAAAGGGACAAAGAAAAGACAAAAAGAACGAAAATCTCGCGCAGGTACATTAAAAGTAATCATTGAAAGCAAAGAAGGACAGTTGATTTTATAATTAGATCTCTGACAAACATTGTTTCAAAATATGACCTCCGAACCTCCAGATATTGGATCCATAATAACAAACATCTCGTGTTGTAAGAGGGCATATAAATATTAAAACTCAAAGTCCTGATAGCTATTCTAGTGAATCGTTTCTGGATCCTTTCAATTTTTAACGAATGAACACTATAATACGGATTCCACACGATGCAACAGTATTCTAAAATAGATCTAACATAGCTAAGATAGAGCGATCTCAATGTGAAGGGATCAGTAAAGTCCTTTGAATTTCTATAAATAAAATCCAGCATAGAGCTGGCTTTGGCTACTATGTAGTCAAAGTGACTAGTAAAAGTTAACTTTGTGTCAAAGATTACCCCGAGATCTTTTTTTTCGGTTACTCGTGTTAATGGGGTACCATTAATTTCGTAATCGAATATAAATGGGCTGGTTTTTCGGCTAAGAGAAGAACTTTGACACTTTGAAACACTAAGATGAAGATCGTTTTTGCTACACCAAACAAATAAGTTAAATAAATCATTTTGTAGATTAACACAGTCTTAAACTGATTTAATAGTTAGAAAAAGTTTGAGATCGTCGGCATACATTAAGTACATACAATGATTGAAATATTTCGGAATATCGTTGATAAAAACCAAAAAGAGGAAGGGTCCTAAATGACTTCCTTGAGGGACACCGGAAGTAACTAGCACAGGATTTGATTTAATATTATTTATACGAACATACTGAGTTCTACCAGTGAGATACGAACCAAACCGTTTTAATAAATTTGAGTGAAAACCTAAGTTTCCAAATTTGGATAGCAGAATTGCGTGATTTACCCTATCAAACGCTTTCGAGAAATCAGTGTAGACTACGTCACACTGGAAACCTTTCTCGAATGACTCTATCACATAGTTACTAAAGATAGTAAGATTTGTTGAAGTAGATCTCCCGGCAATAAAGCCATGTTGCAGAGGGGAAATAATTTCCTTTAAAAGAAAAACCAATTTGTTATAAACATTTTTTTCAAAAAGTTTAGGAATTGCTGATATTTTGGAAATAGGCCGGTAATTAGTTCTTTCATTTCATCATTTCTTGACCCAGACTTAAAAACCGGAGTTAAGAAAGAATTTTTCCAAATTTCCAAGAAAACACCTTCCCGAAAAGAGTGATTAAAAATAAATTCAAGGGGAACTGCCAGAGCACCCGCACACCTCTCTAGCACAATGGGGACAATTCCATCGAAAGCTAATAAACAAAAATAGAAATAAATATATAGATAAGTTAAATAAAAATAGGGAAGATATTGATTTTACTAGGGATAACCATATATATTTAAAAAATAGAGTTAGTAATAAGCGTAAGCCTATCCATATAGAATCAAACCCAGTCGTTATAAATAAAGATTATATTCAAAATGAGAAAGGTAGTAAATTTTATAAAACCAAAGTTAGGAAAAAATACAAGTATGAAGACACATAAAGTATATTATTTATGTACTATTAACACTTCTCTTAGTAACGGACAGAGACTTGACATACACAATTTAAATTACGGAAAAGGATTTATAACTATTAGAGGTGAAGAAGTAAAAGTCATACAAAACTATTTCAAAATATTACACATTATAAATCTGACACTATTGACAGCAGCTTCAAACTAATAGAACATAACGTTCACAAATTAACAAATATAAACTAGACCCCAACTATTTTACATGGACTTAATTAATTAGAAAACGAAATGAATAGTCTAACTCAGAAAGACAGACAAAAAAGAGCAATATTCAATTTTGTAGGTAAAAGCCTTAAATATTTAGCCGGAAGAATGGACAATGAAGACGAAGCAGAAATAAAATCAAGACTAAGTTTTTTTTTTTTTTTTAACTATGCGCGCACTCAAGGGGTTATGAATACCCTTAAAATGTTTATACACAGTGCGAGCGATTAGGAGAATGGGATTAGATTAGACAGGAGGTACCGATGTACATTAGTTTTAAATGCCTGATTATCGCAATGGGAGGGAAAAATTCGGTCGGGTAAAGCATTCCACATTTGTGTTGTGCGGCTAAAGAAAGAATCTCTATACTTGACAGTACGTCCGAAGTTGGGCTCAAGGGTAAATTGATGGGCTTTCCTAGAAGCGCGAGTGTTACGGTTGAATAGTTTAAGGGGAGAACACTGTTTATTATAATGCCGATATAATAATGAGGATTGGCAACTCTGGTTTGCAGCAATAAGTTCAGTAATTTACGGCCACTCTTATTAATTTTGTTTTTTTGCCATTTTAAATAGTTTTTAATTTGAATAATTTATTCAAGTAGTTCTACAATAATAACTGCACACAAATCTAATAAAATTGTGGTGAGTTTAATCGACTTTCACTTCGAATTAAATTAAATTAGAATAAGTAGAACAACAGTACACGTACAACTGCTTTCAAACTTCCGATATGAAGCGCACACCACCGCCTAAACACATCAATCGTGACAGCCAACCACTTAAAAGACCATATAAAGAGGTTTCTTCGGAATCGCCACCAAACCATTCAGCGGGGACTAGCCAAAACGCGTATGCTGTTGGAACGATGGAAGTTTCTGAGTTGAAGATTATGATTCAAGAAACTATGTCGCTAATATTGGATGACAAATTGAAGGACATGCCGACAAGAGCCGATTTAGATGCCATTCATAAAAATATCAGCAACCTACAAGACAGCAACTTAGCTATGCAGGCCCAAGTGGAGAAATTCGAAGCCCGTTGTAAGTATCTAGAGCGGCAAGTACAATTTCTTGAAACCAAGGCCACCGAAAAAAATGTAATGGTTCACATACCGCTGAACAGAGACGAAGATGCAGGGGAGAAGGCGCAAAGATGTTGCATGGATCCCTTGCAAACACAGGAGGAAAATGTTATTGCATCAGCAAGAGTCTTGCGTTCGACAAACAGTAACACAGCTAACGTCGTCGTAAGATTGAACCGAAGGGAAGATGTTGCCAATATATTAAAATCTACGGTTAAACTACGCAATACCGGAATTTCGATTCACAGAGATTTACCTACAGCTGCACGAAACCGAAGAAGAAAATTAATAAAGCTGCGAGCTGACATTTTTGCGAAAAACAAACATTTAAAAATGCAAATACGCGGACAAACATTGATGGTTGCAGGTAAATCATTTTACTTTGACAGCAATAACAATCTAAAATGTGACGGAAGGTGCGGAATGTCATTGTTAGACCAGTTGGTAAATGACATTTCTGATGCTAGCGTTCCGGGGCAGAAAAAAAACCATACTGATAACAGCAGTTCACACACGCCATCTCTGATGTCACAACAAAACTTTTAGTTGTAATGCCGTCTGCCCATCAAGAACTATTGTCGGAAATATTAATATTTGTAATGGAGAAAATTTAAAGATTTTAAAAATGTTATCATACAATATAGCAGGCCTTTATAATAAGAGCATATTTACTGATTTTTTTAGGTTTGTTAACAAATTTGAAATAATTTTTTTGTATGAAACCTATATTACTGATAGTAGCCTCGTCAATTACGAGAAAAAATTTAATAACTTTGAACTTAAAATAATACCGGCAATAAGAACTCACACAAAAGGCAGAGCTAGCGGAGGTTATATCTTTGGATTTAAAAAAGATTTGGTTTATATCAACTGCAAATTTAAGATTTATGGTGAGATTACCTGCTTGGATTTGATAATATGTCAGAAGAGATTTCGGATAGTACCAACCTATATCAATTGTTACCACTGGGATACAGATTTTGAAAAGATCAAAGAGTTTTTGACATGTGAACACAGCGATAACGTAATGCTTGTTGGGGATCTAAATGCGAGAGTTGGAAACGAAGGTGGGTCTGAAAATGAATGGATGGGGTGTAGAAGAAAAACTAAGGATTCAACTAAAAATGCAAGAGGTGCGAAAATTCTTGAATTGTGCAACTCGTTTGGGCTTAGAATTCAAAATGGTACGAGTAAAGGAGATGAGCTGGGAGAATACACCTTTGTGGGGAAGCAAGGAAGTTCGGTCATCGATTATAGCATTGCAGGCGGTGATTGGAATTTATTTATAACAGATTTCGAGGTAGAAAAGAAAACTTATTCAGATCATATGCCGATTATTGTGTCATTTAAAGGTGAAAAAAAGGGGGAAATGATGAAAGAATAAATTTAGAACTAATGCCTAAATTGCATTGGTCAAATTCAACTGCCCCAATATATAGGCGACAGTTGAATACACTTCTGCTGACCCATGAATATGAAAGTAGCCTAGCAAATATCGAGAGTTGTATAAAAGAGGCATATCAGGTACCGGTAAATAATAATTGGCAGAAAAAGAATACCTATAAAGAACCATGGTTTGATAAAGAGTGTATGCAGGCAAGAAACTTATCATATGTCTGGCTAAATGAGTACAGACGATGTAATCAATCCTCCGCAAAAAACTTGTATATAAAATATAACCAAAGTTTCAAAATTCTGTGCAAGGATAAAAAAAAAATTTATTATGAAGCTGAAGCGCAAAAACTTGCCATGTGCAATAACCCATCTGAATTTTGGAACTTGGCCCGGAAACTTAATGGAGCAAAATACATCATCAGTCCCAAGCTAGATTGTAATAGATTAAAAAATCACTTCAAAGAACTGCTAAACTCAAACGCCATAAACCCATGCATGATGCAGTACGCCCCACCTGGATTCCATGACTACATTTTGGAAACGTCAATATCCCAAGAAGAGGTTAAAGCATCTCTAAATTCACTATCTGATGGAAAGGCAGCAGGTTCTGATAGAATACCAACGGAATTCTATAGATATGGAACGGAATATAATATAAAATTTTTACCACGATACTACTAAAAAGATTGAACACTTGGATAGATTCAAATAATTTACTAAGTGAGTTTCAAGCGGGGTTCAGAACAGGGTACTCTACAATAGACCATATATTTGTGCTCAATAGCATCGCCGACTGGTTTATTTCGAGAAGTAAAAAACTTTACACATTTTTTGTCGATTTGAAAGGAGCCTTCGACACCGTGGACAGAAACGCATTGATGTACAAGTTATATGGATTAGGAATGTCGTTTAAGCTTGGCCGAGTTCTGCGAAACTTGTACATGGATAACAGAGTAGCGGTTTGGAATGGCAAAACTATATCTGATTGGTTTTCGACGGAGTCAGGGGTAAGAGAAGGTTGTGCGCTAAGTCCAAGTTTGTTCGCGCTATTCATCGATGATCTAACTGAAGCACTACCAGGGGGCGTGGAGTACACTGGAGTCATCATTAAAGCTCTTCTTTTTGCAGATGACATTGTACTGTTTGCTAGCTCACCAGAATCCCTCCAGCTAATGATAAATAGACTGGCCGAATATTGTATGCGATGGAGCTTGTTGATCAACCTTAACAAGTCGAAGGTTATGATATTTAAAAAAGGTGGAGGCAGGTCCAGGTCTAACGAACATTGGTGTTTGAATGATGAACAAATTGAAGTTGTGAAAGATTACAAATACTTGGGTGTCTATTTCACCAATAACCTTAACATGGAAAGGCATCTCACCGATAAGCCTGCGAAAGCTAAGACAGCTATTAATGTAACATGGCGGGAGTGTTTTAATAACAAGGCTATTGCACATAGCAACAAATATAAAGTGTTCGAAGCAGTTTCACAATCAATTCTTTTCTATGCAGCGCAAGTGTGGGATGGTAAAAAATATGAACCAGTAGAAAAACTCCTCAGATATTATATAAAACGAATATTTCGTTTGCCACCTAGTACTCCGAATTATATGATTTTTCTGGAAACGGGTTTATCTCCACTATTTATCAAAACATTAAAACTACAAGTCGACTATATTAACAAAGTTCTTAAGATGCCAAATAATCGGCTTCCAAAAAAAGCGGCTCTTCATGCTATACACTCCAAGTCAGGATGGTTCAAAAGCTGGATTGAACTTTCACAAGATGCAGGTCTGGAAATAAATTCTAGTGAATGGAGGTCTTGGAAGCCTACGTTGTATACGATGATTATTCGTCTAGATGAAATCTATAGAGACAGATACAAGGAAGAGGCATCAAATTCATTACACCGAATGATCTACAGTAAATTGAGCTATAACATTAATGAACGTAACTATTTCCGAGATGACTACACCATCGATCAAATTTCAAGCATGTTCCGGCTAAGAGGTGAACTTCTTAATTTGAATTTTATACCGCATCGCGAAGAACTACAAATACTTTGCAATATGTGCAATATGGCGGAGCGTGAGGATATATTACATTTTGTTGGAAGGTGCCCGATATTAAGGGAAACAAGAAGATACTTTTTGGGTAGTGACTTTTTTACGGATGACGAAACCTTAAATCTTCTTAATGAAATGAACGTATCTAAATTATACAAATATTGTAAAACGGCAATTAATTATAGAAACAGAATTATAAATGAATGTCTTTAAATGAATACTGTAACTTATTGAATATTAAAAATATAAAGTAATTATTTAAATTCATTGTCAATCAGGCAGACGGCAAAGCCATGCATTTAATTGATTATACCTATGATATTTTTGTAAAAAAATTGCGAAATGTAAATAAAAATCAATCTTAATCTAAAAATCTAAAGTCTAATGCCGATAAAATAATGAAAGGCATGAAACATTGCGACGGCGCGAGAGAGGCTCAATTATTTTAGTTATTGTTTCATCACCTATCATTTTTAAAGCTCTTTTTTGGATTCAGTCCAGGAGAGTTAAGTGCGTTATGGGAGCACCTGCCTAAATATGACAATTGTACTCAAGCTTTGGACGAATGAAGGCTTTATAGATTACAGCCAGATCAAAAGGGGAGAAATATTTCTTGCATCGTCTCAGAAAACCCAAACATCTTGCAGCATTTTTGGCGACGTCGAATATGTGCTCATTCCACAAAAGATGCATATACCGAGAACTAAAAGTTGTTCGGTTTCCTCTATGCAAGCGCCGCTAATGGACAACGGCATTAGGGTAGGGTCCCGCTTTAACGGCAGAAGACAACATTGTGTTTTTGAAGCATTAAGTTCTACGCGGTTTTTTATTCCCCATTGGACAATGCTGTCTAGATCAGAATTTAATGAGCTAATCATACGCTGCCGTTCAATTTCCACATCCGAAGGACATGGATGAGAATCTAAAAACGAGTATGAAAAGCTGAGGGTACTGTCGTCAGCAAAACAGTATATTGGATTAGAAGTTTCACCAAAGAGATCATTGATGAAAATGAGGAAGAGAGTCGGAGACAGAACGGAGCCCTGGGGCACACCAGCATTTATTTTATGAATATCAGGCTTGAAACCGTCCAATACATCTTGTGTTGAGCGATCCAAAATGTAATTTCTAATACAACGAAGAAGAGATTCTTCGATACCAAATGCACGCATTTTCGATAAGAGAGCCTGATGCCAAACTCTATCAAATGCTTTTGAAATATAAAGCGCAATAATCTTACTTTCTCCAAAACGATGTATAGATTTGTGCCACTTATCGGTGAGATATACCATCAGATCACCAGTGGACCTATTGCTATGAAAGCCATACTGTCGGTCATTCGTGATATTTCTTAAGCTGATAGTTAATCTGCGTTTCCATGACCTTGGAAAGAAGGGACGTAAGTACAATTGGACGGTAGTTAGAGGGTGAAGAAGATTCGCCTTTTTTAGGGACAGGCTGGACAAATGCTGTTTTCCACCCACTCGGAAAGAGACCAGTAGAGTAGGAGAGATGGAAAAGCTTACGCAGTGGTTTTGCCAGCGTAGAAGAACACCTCTTCAGAACAATAGGGGAGATACTATCTGGACCAGCGGATTTGTGTATGTCAAGATCTTTAAGAACTCTAGCAACTGCACGAGTTCGAAAGAAGATACGTCCCATTAAACTGTTTATGCTCTCAAGTACAGGAGGAGTCATGACATTTGGTGGAAGCGTAAAATTAGCGGCAAACTGAGCTGCTAGCAAATTTGCTTTTTCTTGTGCGCTTACCAAAGGAGTGTTATTGGAAACGAGCGTTTGAACCGACAAGCAGGTGGAATTTCGTACGTTTTTTACAAATGAGCAAACATTTTTACTACCTTTGGGACATTCTATTTTTTTTTGCCTTAATTTTTGCTCATGTAGAAATTTGGTTCTTTGAATATGACTATTACAGGTCTTTCTTGCTTGTTTGAACTTATTCCAGTTTTTCTCAGTTGGGTTGGCTTTGTAACATCGGAAACTTACCTCTCTCAACCTGATAACCTCCTTACAGCTCAAACCGAACCATCAGTTTTCTTTTGGTTTGATGCTTTTGGTTTTGTTCAGTATAAAGGCTTTCATCCCCTAAAGAATTATATTTATAATCATATTAGCGCTGGAGTCGACGTCACTATCGAGGAAGCATAGTGACCAGTTAAATATCCTGAAGAAATTATTCAGACCGTCCCAATTGGCTTTCTCGTATTGCCATACGGTCCTTTTCGGAATGCTTTCTTTAACTGAGAACTTTGAGCACGAGAAATTGGCTGATATGATACAATGATCCGATGTTCCTAGAGGCGATAACACACTTATAGTATATTTACCAGGTAGAGAGGTAAAAAACAAGTCTAGGGTGTTGGCGGAGTGACCTGCAATGTCAGGTATTCTTGTTGGCTCAGTGACCAGCAGAGTCAGATTATTCACCTCAGCAAAGAGCTCAACATGCCTTCCTTCGGGTGTTTCTGGCCAGAATAGCGTAGCCACTTGGAATTGTGTACATTGAAATCGCCCGTAACAAGGATTTCACTGTGCGAATATTGGGAAACAATTCTTTGGATAGAGTCGGACAGCGCATTGAATTCGTTAAAAGTCGAAGTACTGTCCAAACTTGGGCTACGATAAACAAAGCATGTGTGAATGATGTGCTTATGGACGGTAAATTTGAACCACATGAAGTTAAAATTTGTATTCAAGCAATGGCCATATTGTGGTTGAAGCTGATAAGCAACATCTTTTCGCACATATACGGCGATACCATGATGTGGAAAATGAGTGGCACTAAACCATATCCTTGTAGGCTAAATTCTGAGGGATCAGAACCTTCACCTACTTGGGTTTCGCTTAGTGCAAAAACAGCTGGCCTGCTGTTTGCAGTATGAACATACGCAGCATAGAAATTCTTCCTAAGCCCACGTATTACAATACTCTACCTTGAATTCACTACCCATTACGAAAAAATAAACATAAATAAAATCAAATCAGACAGTTAACTATGCTAATATAGGTTTGGGTACCAAATAGGACTTCACAATACAATTACTACTAGTGTTATGCCTTAGAAGCAATTGAATTGATCCGCCCCTGTATCCCCAAAGACAATAACAGCAATATATCTGATATTACTTTGACTTAATCATTACCTACATTGTGTGGGATGACCACACACTGCATGTAATGATCAAGTCAAAGCAACTGCGAGTGACTATGAAGGGGAAGGAAAGGAATTTTACCGCTCGCTTTGTGGTTTAAATGTTGATGGTGAGTGCATCATATTATGTTTTATTTTATTTTTTTGTTTTTGTGCTTAATTTGTATTTAATATTTAATTTTTATAGTATAGACGAACAGAACAACAAAAATCTCGTTAATGGTTTGAACGACCAAGTTAAAATTAATATAAGATTCTGCGAGAATATTAACAACATTACGGAACACATGAACAAACAAGAGAAAGAAATAAAAGACCAATTTTCATCTCTAAGTAATGCAATAGATATGAAAAACTCCAGAATAACAGGTATACAACATGCATTCCAAGTTCAATATGATATCCAACTTTTGAGCAATCAAGTAAGAAAGGTAAAAGATTTTGTATTTTGTTGAGTAAAATAGGCATACTAGGTAAATATATTCTGTCATTAAAAGAAACTCAAAATTTTAACATAACACATGAAATTTTAAAAGATATTAAAAGTTTTACCATATTTCATGAAAATCTAATCATTTTTATAATATTGATACCAAGTTATAGTAACACAAAGTTTCATAGAATTATTATTGAACCTATTCCAAATCTGAAAAACCTGTAGCTCTTTCCTAAATACAAGTCATTAATTACTGATGGTCAAAATAACTATATGGATAGCGATAAGGTTTTAAGACAAGAAAATTTAATAATTATAACTGATGAATGTATACAAAATATTTTCAGAAAGAATACTTCATGTAACTTAATAGAAAAGAAACACTGAGATTAAACAGTTGACTAATAATATGTGAGTTCTTAAGAATAGGCCAACAAGTATAGCCAATCATAATTACAACGATTTTAAAATAGAAGTCAAAGAAAATTATTTAATTAAATTGGAAAACTGTATAATTAAGATAAATAATATTAAGTATGAAAATTGTATTTACTATGAAAGTTGTATAATACCTAACTTGAGTAATGTGAAAATTAAAAACATTGAACTGAACTTTTCCACGAAAAAAATACACGCGAAACATATCGAAAATCGAAAATTGATCGAAGAATTAAATTTCAATAATAAAACAGATTGAAATATTAATTACGGGCTTAACTTTATTATTCTGACATTAATTGCGCTTCTGGTACTATTTTTCAAAAAGTAAATAAAATTAAAATTAATATTGAAAACAAGGATTCTCCGGAGCAGAATCTTAAGGGGGGAGCAGTTAAGTACGTGACTCCACCTGAGACCGTAATCCCGTTTCCCCGGAAACTCCCCTTTGCCTAACGGCAATCATAAATTCTATTTTATTATAAACTACAGTTTCTCACGCCATTTATGCACACGTTGCAAACGGATACACCCCTTTGTTCCGTAAACCAAAAGTCAAGCGGTAATCGGAAACCGCCAACAAAATCCTGGGAAAGCTTAAAACAATAAAAAGAACACTGAGCAAAATAATATTATTAAGAACCAAAATAATAATTGTAATACATTTTCTTAGTTCAGTCTTAAATCTTCAATCGACTTGAGAAGTGCAGCCTTTTGCTTTGGACAGTGGCTTCTCATGTCGAACTTAAAATTAATTATATATATTAAAGAAATAATCAATATAAAATGTTTTTGTAAAGTATAAATTAATAAATTAAAATAAAGAAAAAAAAATCTTTTTTATTTTAAGCTCTGTGTTAAAACCTATAACTCATGAAACGGCGGAAAACCCATATAAACCCCAGAAACCAGATAATCTTATCTCCGAAATGAACTGTCAAAGTTTGTAGTTTGTATGGGAAACATATTCTGCAAATCAGATAAAATTATCTCATAAATTTGATGTAGAAAGAGAACAAATAAACCTTATTAATTTAGTCCAACGAACATCTGATTATTTCCTACATTTACGGCAGTATTTTTAAGGGGTGTTCATGCAAACGTCTTGTGGAAAATAATCTCTTTCTTTAAAACGGAAAATTATCTCGTTGCATGAAGAACCTTAATAAAAAAATGTTAATTTAGGAAAAAATTATTTAAAAAAATGTACATTTTATACTTTAGGAAAAAATGTATACCTTTGGAAAAAAAATAAGAAAAAAAATTCCTGAACCCAATATCCGATATCCACCACATCTTCACATTCACAATCCAATATATAATACACCACACATTCATCACAAAAATAATAAAGAAATTTTCAAATTAGGAAAAAAATGATTAAAAAATGTACATTTTATACTGAAGGAAAAAATGTATACCTTTGGAAAAAATAAGAAAAAAAATCCTGGGCCCAATATCCGAAATCCACCACTATGCAACCATCTTGCCAAGATCCACCACATCATCAAATATACAATACAATATACAATACACCATACATTCATCCAATACACCAGCCATATCCGAAACCTCCACCATGCAAAATCACTTCTCGAGCAACACAACACGACTAGTACACCTTCCACCATACAATCAAACATCTAATACACAATCCAGACATTCAATACACCATCCCACAAACCATGCAAAATTACTTTTCGAGCAACACCATAAGACCAGTATAGTTCTCTGCCACTTCCGCAACTGATCTCGTACCATCTTATCACTACTACTAGCGAATCTATGAATTTGATAGTACGATTTGATAGTGTGGCTCGAAGGCATACTGATGAGAATTCCTGGAGACGCACTTAATACGGTTAAATTGTTTGAGGGGAGGAATGCAACTAGCTATTTTGCTAGAGTATAATCCGTTAAAATAACGGTATGAAAGCTTGTGACAAGAAACTTTTCGACGGTATTCAAGCGACTTAAATGATTCAACGATGGTATTCTCATTAATTAATTTAAATGCTCTGCGTTCAATAGTGTCCAGAAGACTTAAGTTTGTTACAGGAGCACGAGTACAGATATTGGAAATATACTCTAGATTGGACCCATATAAGTCTTATAAATAACAGCCAGATCGGAGCGGGAGAAAAACTTCTTGCATTGTCACAGCTGAGTGTACTATCGTCAGCGAAGCATGTAAGTGGATTAGACGTTTCAGACAGGAATAAAAATGAGAAAGAGTGTTGGAGGCAGAGCAGAGCCCTGGCGTACACCAGCATTTATTTTGTGGTTTTCAGACTTTGACTCATCCAAAAGTACTTGCATCGAACGGTCCAAAGGGTAATTTCTGATACAACGAATGCATGAATTTTGGACAAGAGGGCCTGTTGTCAAGCTATATCCAATGCTTTTCATATATCAAGCGCAAAATTCTTACTTTCTCCAAAAGACATAAAGATTTGTGTCACTGTTCGGTAAGGTACCATCAATTCAACAGCCGACCTATTGCTGCGAAAGCCATAGTACCGGTCATTAAGGACCCTTCGATAATAGCGATATTTCTTGAACTGATAACTTATTCAGCTTTTCCATAACCTTGGAAAGAAGGGACGTAAGTGCGATCGGTCGATAATAAGAGGGGGAAGAATTCGCCTTTTTTGGGCATGGACAAATGCTGTTTTCTTTCTACTCGGAACGATAGCTGACAGATAAAAATGCTTACGCAGTAGGTCTGTCACCGTTGATGAACACCTCTTCAGAACAGTAGTGGGGGTACCATACGGGAGAGCGGATTTGTGCGTGCCGAGATCTTTTAGGACTCTAGCTACTGAGCGAGTGCGAAAGAAGTTTGGTCCCATAAGATCGCTTACGCTTTAAGTACAGGCCGAGTCATAACACTCTCTGGTAGCGTTGAATTGGCGGCGAACTGTCGGCAAGGAGATTGGTTTCCCTCAGGAGCTAACAATTGGAGTGGCAATAACAATTAGCGTAGGAAATATTCCTCATGTTTTTTAACGAATGACCAAACATTTTTAATACCTTTATGACATTCCTGTATCTGGTGCCATAATTTTTGGTCATGCATGAATATTAAATTCAGCAGGATCGGAAACCTCAACTACCTGGGTTCCACTAAGTGCCAAAACAGCTGGCATGTTAGAAACAGTACAGAAGTACGTCAACAGAAAGTTCGCGCGTAGCCCACGAATATTACAATTATGCAATCTGAAATTTCTAATCATAGCAAGCATAATAATAGTAACAAGAGTCCACTTGCAGGTGCGTTCATTATACAAACAAAAAAAACAGACACAATCGAGAAAAATCACTGAATTGAATCGTAAACTACTTTTCGCATCACTATTAGTGTTATACATTGTGACGAGAATCGATCGAAACCCTGTTAATGCAAAGCAGTAAGTCTTTTTCAATCATCCGTTGATAAACGAATCTCTTTTAAATTTACTAATCTCCAATAGTGTTTCCACTGCTCAAAGGTAAATTAATTTTGTTAGTCATATTCTATTATGTAGTTGAAGTGAGACAGGCAGCTTCGTCTGTGGCAACTGAAGCGAAAAATTCAATTTCCCGATGAAGTGTTCATTTATATATGATATAGAAGTTGGTTAGTTCTATTTGTACATCTATTGGTCCTATGACGATTTAAATGAGATTTATTTTAAATCTCCAACTGAGAAGTTTACAATTTGCTTTGTAAATCTTGAAGATTTGAAAGCGATTTAGCTATATCTAAATACTTAAATCTCGACTTACTGATCGGTGGAAACATAGTATTAGCTTGCTCACTTATGACATTGATAATAAAACTCAATGTAATGTTAAGGCACATGCTAAGCCGTGCAACTGTCGCCGAGAGGGAAAGTAATGAATGGTACTCACTGTGCTATGCTGTGCCTTACTTATTTTTTATTTGTTGGTTGGATGTTTTTTCCCATTTTATTTTTTTCGCGTGTGAGACTTAAGTGATCTTTTATTCTGATATTGTGTAGCTCAGTTTGTTGTTGGAATTATTTTTTTTTTCTGAATTTCATTTGTTTTTTTTATATTGTTGGTTTTATTTGTTGAATGAACTTTATTTTTTAGTGTTTTGTTAACATTTTACTGTACGTTAATTTCATTTTTATTTGTATGAATTATTTTATTTGTATATGACGCCAAATAATATAAAAAATAATAAAAAAAAGAGACGAGCATAGGCATAACAAACGACTGACGCACAACACAGAGGGAACCTCCCCCAAGTTCACTGGAAACCGAAGCCAGGTATGTACGAGTACTTCGCTCGTAGAACTGAAGCACAACTTATAAGAACTACATTATTATCAACGTAAATGCGTTACCAACCAACCTAGAACTCAAACTGCAAACAACTATTGCTCTGGTAACAGTACATAGGCTGCTCTTAATTTGAATGAGCATACTATTGCCTGTTGTGAAGCACACTAGATCTGAACTGATGTACAGTTTTGCACTAAGCGTTCGAATGTGATCTTATCACTGAACAGGCTTATGAGTGTGTTAACTATGAAAGTGACTCTAACTGTTCAAATTTAAAACAATTCTATTTATGCGGCCCTATTTGAATGTTTAATAGTTATCTTTTATTTTAGGGAGATTATTATCTCTTTCCCAAATAGTTATTTTTTTGCCAAATCCACCACCGTAATTACTTTGTAACGAAGCTTTACGATTCTTAATCCGCCGGCTGCAGTAAAACAAGTACTAATTATAAAAATCCAGCAATTCCACACGACCAGCACATACTCTTAATACAAATAACTATAGAAGCATCGTGCGACCACTACTGATACTTAACAATACGACTACCGCGTTGCAATATCAGCAACACGCACAAGCAGCAACATGCAACCTAAACACCAACCTAACATTTGCGTTCGTTATCCTTACAGTTCGCACTGCCGTACGGCAAGAAATGTTATTAGTAGAGGTAAGGAATGACAGTGATGAGGAAGAAACTTGTACACTCCGTAGCAAGCATTTATTCCGATTTACGTTTTTGCCAAGGAAGATACCTTGTTATTATATATAATTAAAAAAAAATTTAAAGAATATTGTAAAAGGAAAAAATCGTGAATAATAGAGGAATAATTAAACCGAGTTCCAGCCGTCTACAACCCGAGTTTTATTTTGCTTTCTTCGAGATACCCTGGACACCGACGAGCTTAAATCAGCCTTTTTGAAGAAAGCATCACATTTTAGCGCCCCAGCACGGACCTTAGAAGGATTAACCCAAATCCAACCGCCGACTGACCTGGAATCTACAAAAATCTCGGATTTATTTATTTCTTAAATAAAGCCGGGTTAATAAAAGTATTAGGGGCCATACATTTGAATACCAATGGGAATATGCAGATACTTAGGCAAGGACTGAGCACCCACTTTAAGGAATTTCCGACCCATAAGTCAACACAAAACTTATATGAGGCATGGGAAGACATTTTAGAGGAAAGAAACAATGCCGAGCCCGCCGAAGAGCTAATGCGAGATATGCATGCTTACAAGAGCCGCATAAATATTCCCGTTCCGCACGCGCCGTCTAGTACGCCCTCATTTTTTCCCGTCCCAGAAACATCACAACCCACGGTGGCTCACCCACCAACAAGCATCTCTACACTCCCACTATCTTATTCGTGCCCACCTTTAACCTCAGGACAAGCTTCGCAATCAGAACAAGTACCACTACTACGTCGGAATTCGCACTACCAAGTAGCGACCGATTGACTCTGAGCTATGAAGCCGTAATAATGAACACGCTGCGAAAGTGGGGTTTAAGACTTGATCGATTTGGTAACCCTATGGTATTTCTGGAAAGATTGTCAGGGCTGACACAATGCTATAATATACCGCCCGATGATTTGCTCCGCACATTGCCCGAATTATTCCTTGGGTCGGCGCTAGTATTGTTGCGCATCAATGGCGATAATTTTTCCAATTAGAACGATTTCGGCGATGCCTTCATTCGTTACTTCATGCTTGCAAGATACCCCAGAAGCTAGAAGACGAGATCTTACGAAAACTCAAAGGCCTTCGCGAAAAGGCGAAAGAGAATACTCAAGCCGTGCAATATCTCATACAACAACACCTTCGTATGACTTTGTCTGAAAATGTAGACCGCATATTCGACGGTATGCGTCCCGAATATAGGTACTACATTCGCCGCCGAAACTTCAACACCCTGGACAAGTTGATGGCCTTAGCTGAAGAGTTTGAGTCCATCAAAAACGACAAAAGGAACATCCGCCCGTCGGTCCCCATAGCAGTCCTGTACAATATACACCTCTGAAATTGCAAGATGGGACATCGTAAAGAAAACTGGCGCCGACCATTCTGTTGTTTTGTGGTCGAAACCAAGTTGCATTTTTTGACTGTACACCCAGTCCAGATTCGAGATATTTAATACCTATTGACGTAGGTAGCGAAGTATTCTAAGAATTGGTGGACACTGGTTCCACAAAGACCTATGTTGGGCCAGCCATAAGACGCAAGTTTAGAGAACTCCGATTACCTATGACAGAAAGCTAACATCCGAACATTACACGGTCACCCTTACGGTCGGTGACACTCAGCTATCCGGAGAGGTAACTTACCTTCAAGCACTTTTGAAATACACTATACTTGGCACGGATTTGAGATTGGTGCTAATTTGAAAATTTGCTAAGCGAGTAAATTGGTCACAGGCAGGAAACCGTGCCAGCCTGAAAATGGCGACTCACTTACATATCCCGCTACCCTAACAATTGGGCAAATTCCTGCCAGCCGAGTCACCCATTAGTCTATCATCGGCCACCGAAGCAGTAACACGCCAGTCACTGAGCATGATCTCCAGTAAAGGTACTCATAAAATTTGTAAATCATCATCCAAGCACCGATTCCACCGTCTTTCGTTCTCGGAACGGAGATCAGTTATACCGACCTGACAGCGGCCCGCAAGAGCGCAGCCCAGCGTTCCATAGGCGACACCCGCCTCCGCTGTTCCCCCCCGTAAGCCACCAGCTACCCTCGCGCCAAGCCATAGTCAGCCTAAGTCGACGAAAGCAGTTCTGAGAAACCAGATCCCTACCGACCCTTGAGCCCACCGAAGAACCACCCCTACTTAGGTCCCGACCCCCCAACTTCGAAGAAGGACTGCGAATCAAATTAAAACCACCAGTGCAAGAGAGCAAAATGAAAGATGTGAAGCACGATTTGAGGCCAGCCGAGCCAATCAGTGGTAGAATGACGGACGCCGTGGAGTTGAAGACAATAAGAACGCAGCTTAAGGAAGCGACGGATAAATGGTTCCAACAAAATCCACCTATCCAGGCAGAGACGAAGGCGGACGACGTGCAAGAAATAAAGTCCCAGCCAACATGACCTAGTGGTAATCCGGCAATTCAAGATTTAGTACCAGGCAACGATGCTTCCCAGTGTGACTGGTATACCATCCCCAAAACCAAGGACCAAAAGTTGCGTTGGCTAGCCATAGCAAACTTCCGGAAGTCGCTACAGCGACAAATCATTTTGACGTTGGCATGGAGACACCAAAAAGTAACACACGAAAAAGCACCGCACCCGAGAGGTTTGATCCATTTGAAAGCATTAAACTACGATGACGCGTACACCATCGGCGATCCACTGGATACAGCCCGATCGCTACCGTGGCTCAGGTACAAGACATATCGTAGGCACCTGTAGATCCGTAATAAAGCCACCGTACCAGGGATAGTATTTTGTTTTTATTCGAATTATTTTTTTTCGGTTGTTTGAATTATATTTTCTTTCCTTTCTTCTTTCCTACTCTGTTTGTTTTAGCGAGTAAATAATATTTTTTTTTATTTTTTTAATAAATAAATGAATTTAATTCAATTCAGTTCAATTTTCTATTTATAGCGGTGTACAAATAAGACATTGTCTTTTATAATACCTAAAATAATAATATAATTTAAATAAAACTAAACTAAATTATTATATTGAACAAATGGTCGAATAAAGTACATATAAAAATTCAGATAAACCATTTCGATAATTACCTATAGTATTTATTTACCAGAGATCTATTTGACCTATTTATTTCATGATTAAGAAATTAATTTAATTTAATTTACTTTTCAAATTGCTGTTTAAACTTAGAATATTTTTATTAAAACTACTAAAAATTGCAGTTTTATATTGAGAAATCCCTATTATTTGTGTTATTTCCAATGGCAGAGAGTTCTAGAGCATAACCACATACACATAGAACAGTCTAAACGAATTCATATAAGCAAAGGAAGGAGTTAAGAGATTAATTGTTCGAGTCGACTGCGCGAAGTTTAGCTCATCAACCAGGTATGGCGGAGTATTTTTTTGAATAATTTTATGCAAGAAAACATAACATCTTGCAACAAGGAACTATTCAAATATTCATTCCAGGACACGTTGATGGTATTGAAAAACATGGTCAAACCTCCTCAAATTGAATACGAAGCTAACCAGGTCATTAAAAGCAACACACAATTTGTGATGAGAAAGCGAGTATAATTTACAGTAAACTACTGAAGCATAATCCATTATAGGCAAAAACAATGATTTAATGATTCGACGTTTATTGCCAACTGGTGTTAAATAGAAAAAGAAATATTCAATTTCCGGATAAATTCTACCAATAGAAAGGTTTTTATGATAATTTGCAGACAGAGATCAATTTATTTTAAAGCCAAGACTTGTAACAGTATTAGTAAGTTGAAGTTCAAAACGTGATACAAAAATAGGTGATAGGCTATTGGTATCAAAATTTTTGTTCGATATTGCAATCGTTTGCGATTTAGCAGTATTTAAGGTTGATCCATTGCTCAACGTCCATTTATAGATCTCACGAGGATCTTCATTTACTCTGCAGACTAAGTCCTCCAACAAGTTAAATGGACGGGAAAGAAATACCTGTACGTCGTCTGCAGAAAGATGCAACATGTCATTGTTACACATTTAAAGTAAGTCATTGATAAACAAGCAAAATAAAACAGGACCCAAAACTGAAGCATGTCACGCCAGCAAGTATTTGATTAGGTCTGAGAAAGAATTATCTTCTTTTACTCCCTTACTTCGGTGTCCTAGGAAGTCTTGAATGAGATGACCCGATCTTCTACTGAAGTCAAGGTAAATATTAAGTTTCTTACAAAGGATATCATGATTTACTCTGTCAAACCGTTTGGTAAAATCCAGCAAATAAAGTACAGTTAATTTATCTTGATCGTACTCTTATATATCAGTAAAGTCGGCAAACATCGACCAACAAATACTGCATCTAAGAAAGGTACTACAGAATCTAACTGGTGAGCCCAACTGTATTATCTGGGTGAAACGTATTTTGGACTACATGTCATAAAAGTATTCAATTTGGCTTTAATCCACACAGTCCACTAACACAAAAACAAAAATAATTGTTGAAAAAGTATGGAATTGTTTAAATAATTTGACTCCACGGCAAGACTCTTATCTCTTTTTGCTCTAACTAAGTATACACATATATGCATACACGAATGAAAATCTATGTATAAGCTTTTTAATATTTGTTATCTCGCAATAAACAAGTCTTATTTACGCTTTACAAATCAGCGGTTTTATTTAATATGTTATGGGCCCAGTCTCGCATAAAGTATAGAGAGTTGGTTTTAATTTCGAGTAAGTCCAACAGTACCAATTTGTAATAGTTTTTTGAATTCAGCTTTGTTTTTCTTTGCATGAATTTATGATGGTTCGAATGATCATTCTAAAATTGAGAAGTTGAAAAAATCAGACGGGTAAGCTCTTTGGAAGTTTCAAGCTAATATACTATTAAATGCGTCTGGGTTGAGTGATCACGTGGAAGAGGATACGGTTCCTATTAAAGGGGAAAAAGAATCACACACCATATACGATGATCGGATGCTGGTTTGGGAAAAGGCAGACAGTAAAGCTCAGCGAATTATCGCAACGAGCATTGGTCCATCGCCGCTCAGGCACATTATAATTGGAAAACTACTATCGATATGTGGAGAAAATTGAAGGTTGTGTACGAACAAACCTCCAAGACGAATGTTCATATGCTGCTACAACGTTTTTACGACTTCAAAAAAATTCCTGAGGAAGATGTTGCCCCACACATTAGAAGGCTGGAAAATCTGGTTAAGCAGTTGAGGGACGTGGGTGAACAAGTATCTGAAAGTATGGTTATGACCAAAGTTTTTATGACGCTTCCCGAATCATTCAGTCATTTTTTTTTGATTGGGAATCAACTACTAAGGAGCAACAAACGTTAGAAAATCTGACGTCTAGGTTACTTGTGAAAGAAACGCGGTTAACCTTAAACTTAATTGAACCAACTTCTGCACACTAGCAAGGCGACTGATGCGTAAGCCACATGGTTCTCAGCAGCGGCAAACTAATTCCAAGCCAGGCAAATGTTATGCCTGTCATGAGTTCGGACATTGGAAGAGGGACTGCCCAAAGAAGAAAGGGGGTGATGGTGCTTGGAAAAATACAGTCGCGTGGGAATAATCAAGTGGGAGATGCTCTGATATGCAATGAGTTCATGGTCACTGGGGATATGGAATATAAAGACAACATTTGGTACTTAAATTCCGGAGCAAGTGATCACATGTCGTTTAAGAGAGAGTGGTTGTCCGTTACAGGGAGTTCTGTGAACCGATAGATATTCGCATTGGTAGTGGGCACAAAATCGCGGTGCTTGGTGTTGGAGACATAAATGTAATGGCATTTAACGGACAAATGTGCTTTATGTACCTAGACTATCAGTTAATCTATTTTCTCAAACCCGTGCATTGGACAAAAGTATACGTTTCATTTCGTTCAGTTCTTGTATGATAACGTCCTTGCTTTTTAAAGCCATTTTCGTATAATTTGATGACTTTGAATGCCCAACAACAACTTGAGTATGCTACCACCAAGTTTTTTCTCAATTATTTTTGGCTGGAATTATAGATATTTCACGACCTGCCAAGGTCGATCATCAGATTCCTTTGCTCTAGTGGAGCTGGTCTACTTTTTTCATTTTAATTGAAAAACTTCTTGTGCTTTCATCGTGTATTGAACCATGACCAGCCGTTTAGCAGCCAACGCACTTGGCATCACGCCACCGAGCCCACATGATCAGATCCAACCTAATTGTTGGGCATTCAAAGTCACCAAATTATACGAAAATGGCTTTAAAAAGCAAGTATGTAATTATAAAAAAACTGAATATAACACAAATAAAAATGACCAGTGTCAAAATCTTTACAATAAAAAATCTCCCTCCTTATATGAACAACAAAAATGTTGGCTTATAAACGAGTAAGGAGAAAATAAAAAAGAACCCGAATAAACAACAACAAACTTGTGTGGCTAATAAAAGCGCTAGTCATTTCAATGCAATAGATAAACAGAAAAAAATTGCATTATGTTGGATCTAATCATATGGGCTCGGTGGCGTGATGCGAAGTGCGTTGGCTACTAAGCGGCTGGTCATGGTTCAATACACGATGAAGACACAAGAAGGTTTTCAATTAAAATGAAAAAAGTAGACCAGCACCACTAGAGCAAAGGAATCTAATGATCGAACGTGGCAGGTCGTGAAATAGCTATAATTCCACCCAAAAATAATTGAGAAAAAACTTGGTGGTAGCAGAGCTAAGTTGTTGTTGGGCATTCAAAGCCATCAAGTTTTATTTCGAAGACAACTGTAAATTTGTGAACATCAATGATGGTGCTATAGTTGCGGTGGGAGCACGCAGGGAACGACTGTTCAAAATGTGTTTAAGGGTTCAGGTTGCTGTTGATGGTTTTACAAATTTGGCAAAAAGACACGTTATGTCACTACAATTATGGCATGAGCGCATGGCCCATCAAAATGTCATTCAAGCACGTAGTCAACTCCAGAAACACGGCCTAGAATTCAAAGATGTGAAGAATTTTAGATGCAATGCGTGTTGTTTTGGGAAAATGCACAGACTACCTTTTATAAAAAGTAGCATCAGAGCTCAATACCCAGGTGAACTACTGCGTGCAGATGTGTGTGGTCCCATGGAAGAACCTTCCGTCGGTGGGTCCATTTATTTTGTGGTGTTTAAGGGCCATTATTCGCACTACAGAATGGTGTATTTTGTGAAGCACAAATCAGAAGTGTGTTCCGTGATGCTATGTTTTTTTAATGAAACCGAAAGGGAAAGTTTGCATTCCGTGAAGGTTTTGCGTACATACTATGTCCTTGAATTTATCAAGGGAGGGGTAAGGACACTTCTTGAAAAGAGGAACATTCGCCATGATACAACAGTGCCATACACCCTACAACAAAACGGGAGTGTAGAGCGAGAGAACCGCACACTTGTTGAGGCGTTAACCACGATGCTTGCAGGTGCGAATTTACCAAAACGTTTTTGGGTAGAGGCAATAAACACTGCTGTTCATGTTTTGAACCGGAGTGGGACTAGTTCAATCAAAAATAAAAATCCAATCGAACTGTGGACGAAGAAATGGAATACCTCTTGAAAACTCGAACCTGAGATATAGTTCCATGTCCAAAAAACCGAAAAGGATTTAGGAATTAAAGGATCTAGTAGATGCAAAAGGTACTCAGAAGTTTAAGGCTAGATTGGTTGTTCGTAGATTTACTCAGGAGTATGGTGTGGACTATGAGGAGACGTTTAGTCCTGTGGTTAAATTCACATCAATTAGGGTGATATTTGCAATTGCGGCTAATAAAGGTCTTTATCTCACTCAATTTTATGTAAAAACCGCATTTTTAAAAGGAGAGTTGAGCGAGGGAATATATATGCGGCAACTACTTGGCTATGGTGATGGTACAATGGGAGTTTGTAAGCTTAAAAAACTTGTATGGCCTGAAACAAGCTTCGCATTGTTGGAACCAAACGCCAACACGCGTGCTGAAGAAATTCAATCTTGAACCAACGCAAATGGATCCCTGTGTTTTTATTTCTAAGGAAAGCTGCAGGCGTATAATAGCCGCGGTCTATATTGACGATGGACTGGTGGCAGCTCAAGATAAGGCGGTTGCTTTGGAGTTGCTCGATTTCCTGAAGAACTCATTTCAGATCACAATCTTAGATGGCAGTTTTATTTTCGGAATGCGAATATCCAACAACAAAAGGGGAGATATTCATATGAATTAAGAATTCTATGTAAGTCGAATGTTTAATAATAGGGTGATTCGTATAAGATGCGACAAAAACTTAGGGCGTGTAGGTTGACTTAGACAAGAAAAAAATCGTATGGGAGGGGGTTTATTTCCCTCCGTTTAGCCGGGAGTGGCAATATTCTAAATAAATTACTTAAAACAGAAACAAAAATTAATTAAAAACAAAGGTATAACCTACAATAACATAATAAACCTTTTTGTAAAGCCAGAAATCGTTTTCGGTTTTAAGTCAATTTCTTAGAAAATTGATCCTCCCGGTTAAACGGGGGGAAATAGACCCCCCTCCCATACGATTTTTTCTTGTCTAAGTCCAACCTACACGCCCTAGCTTCTTGTCGCACTTTATACGAAACACCCTGTATAACTAAAAATTAAAAATGTTAAATCTTGCATTACAAATTAAATTAAATAAAGGTGGCAGTGTTGAAGAAGTATTGTATTGTTAAAATAATTTGACTCCAAGGCAACACTCTTATCTCTTTTTTGCTCTAATTATGTATACACATATATGCATACACAAATGTAAATCTATATATAAGCTTTTTAATATTTGTTATCTCGTATAAAATTAGTCTTATTTCTGCTTTACAAATCACCGGTTTTATTTAACAATAATTTCAATTTATTGTTTGAGTTTTCTTCAATATAAGTACCCTTATATCATCAAGGACTTTAACCATTGCTGTAGAGCAACTTTGTTTTGTGCGGAAACCAGATTGATCTAGATAAAATAAATTATTGGAGTTTATGTGATTTGAAATTTGATTAAATAACACTTTTTCGAATATTTTGGACATGCAAGGCAATATACTTACTTGCCGAAAGTCACTGACTGAGGAATTGGTGGTCATTTTAGGCACAGGAATAACCTAAGCAAGCTTCCAACATTGAAGAAACAAAAGTTTACAATATGGGTAAACGTAGAAATGATTTGCGGTAAAATCATTTTGAAAACAAATTGGAACGCAATCTTTCCCAATAAATTGCACTTAAGAGAACGAATGTTTATAATCAGCTCACTCACAAGTCAAATTATGAAGAATGGGGACATAGGGCTCTGTTGCTGGGTAAAAAATTCGATGACTGCAAATTATTTAACGTCAAAGCATTGCTAAGGTCGTTTAGATCAGGAAAGTTATGAACTTCGTTTTTCCTACCAACCCCAAAAGATCGCAAATTACTCAATAGCTTTCGCGGAGTTTGATTACAACTTAATTTGGACATATAGTAATTTTTTTAGCTCTGCATGTAACAAAAGATGAATGAATTGATTGATTATTTGCTTACTTGCTTAGTTATTAATATATATATAAATATATTTAAAAAAAATCTAAAAATATATAAAAACAAAATAATTAAAAAAACACAAAAGAAATGTATTATTATTGAAAATAATAATTTATACACACAGATATGAATTAGCAATTACGTTTGTTTCTTTTAGACGATATTTAAGTCGAAAAGGTTTTCGTCTCACGAAGAAAGGGGGAGTGTAACGAAGCGTTACGATTCCTATTCCGCCGGCTGCAGTAATACTAGTAATACTCACCAATTCCAGCAATTCCGCACGACCACCATATAACCCTGATACAAATAACAGCAACATCGTGCAACCACTACAGGCACTTAACTATACGACTACCGCGGAATGCACTACAAGTAACGCACGCAAGCAGCAACATGCGACTTAAATACCACCATAAAATTTGCGTGCTTCGTTCTTACAGTTCGCAATGCCTTACGGCAAGATATATTGGCGCAAAATTTTAAACAACCCATTGTTAAGGGCTTAACATTTTACTAGTTAGCAATTTCCTAAGTGGTTATGGATTGAATAACTATTTCAAAATTTTTAAACCTTTTGTAAACTAGTAAATTGCTAATTATGCAGAAAGCTGAGCATGTGTAGGGTTTGAATTTTGATGAACAAAATTATTGTTGTTATGCGTTGTAAATTATTTAAATGTTGATGAAAACCCAACATGTGCTCTAAAAAGGTATTAGTTATTTCTATTTTCATCATTTTAACTTCATTATTTACAAAAAAAAACTCGAACCTGGGCACTCCGCGTGCAAATCTGATATACTATCAGATTCCATAATGCATTTAGCAAATTGCTAAAAGTTAAAGTAGCCATTCCGTGATTTTAACTTTAGTAAAATGTTAAAATCGTTTAAAATTAGCTCAATCATCTTTTTGGCTTAATAAATTGCTAACAGTGGCTTTAACACTTTACTAAATCGTTTAAAATATTGCGCCATTGTTAGTAAGATTTAGATTAGAGGTAAGGAATGACGATGATGAGGAAGAAACTTGTACACTCCATAGCCAGCTTTGATTTAGATTTTAGTTTTTGCTGACGAATACGATTCTCGTCGATTCCGAGCGGCAGCCAGCTGGGAGATCAATTCCGTTAACCTTAATTGGTACACTAGTGTGTCCTATAAGGCGGACTTTTGGGATATAAAACTATAAGATATTCCCTCGGATTAGGAGTGGGCAGGAATTAGATAACTAAACGCTTTTCCCCTCTTACTGCTCCTGAGTAAGATGTGGGCTACCCGAATTTTCCTTTGAATAGCCTTGGGAAGGAATTAAACCCCTAACCGCTTTTGCCTTCTAACTGCTCCTGAGTAAGTTGTGGTCTTCGCGAATTTCCCTTGGAATATTCTTGGGCAGCAATTAGATACCTAACCGGTTTTTCGCACTTACTGCCCCTGATTAAATTGTGGGGTAGCCGAATTTCCCTTAGAATAGTTTTGGATAGGAATTTGATTCCTAATAGATTTTCCCCTCTTGCTAATTCTGAATAAGCTGTGGGCGTTAAGTTAGATTTATATTCGCTACTCTATGTGCTTGTTCTAAGCAGTAAATTTTGCCACTTACCTATATGAAATACCGCGTTATCTGTCCCTAGGTTAAAAAAAATTGGAAAGAAAATTGTCAAAGGAAACATCGTGGGCAAAGAGATAATTAAAATGAGTTCAAACCTTCTCAAACACTAGTTTTATTTTCCTTTCTTTGATACCCTGGATACTGATGAGCTTACCTCAGCCTTTGGGAAAAAAGCATCATATTTTGGCGTCCGAGCAGGGACCTTAGCAGGATCAACCGAACTTTACCCGCCGATTGACCTGAAATCTTTAAAAGCAGCACCGACCGCGCGCCTTTGAAGGTTTCAAGCGTTGCTGTACTTCCCACCACACTACGACCCTCCGAAAGGCCCACCGAACGCCATTCAACTACCGCCAAACTCTAATTATTATCAACTCTAACCGACCACACCGATAATTCACCTTTAACAAGTCCGACTCCGAGGATTCTCCGCCGAGGAATCATAACCCCTATACAAATCTCGGATTTATTTATATCTTAAAGAAAGCCGAGTTACTAGAAGTATTAAGGGCCCGAAATTGGAATACCAGTGGAAATATGCAGACACTAAGGCAACGGCTGAGCACCCACTTTAAGGAACATCGGACCCATAAGTCAATACAAAACTTATGTGAGGCATAGTAAGATATTGCGGAGAAAGAAACAATGCCCGCCGAAGAGCTTACCCCAGATACGCATGCTTACAAGAGCCATATAAACATTCCCGTTCCGCCCGCGCCGTCTAAAATGCCCTCATTTTTGACCATCCCGGAAACAGTACAACCCACAGTCGCTCACCCACCAACAAGCATCTCTCCACCCCCACTACTTTACTCGTTCCCACCTTCAACCTCAGGATAAGCTTCGCAGTCAGAACAAGTACCACCACTACGTCGGAATTCGTACTCCGCACCACCAACTAACAGCCGATTGACGCTGAGCTACCAGGCCGAGTTAATGAACACGGTGCGAAAGTGGGGCTTAAGATTTGATTTCTCTGGTAACCCTTTGGAATTTCTGGAAAGATTATCAGAGCTGACACGATGCTATAATATACCGCCCGATGATATGCTCCGCACATTATCCGATTTATTCCGTGGGTCGGCGCTAGTATGGTTGTGCATCAATAGTGATAGTTTTACCATATGGGACGATTTTGGCGACGCCTTCATTCGTTAGTTCCTGCCTGAAAGATACCTCCAGAAGCTAGAGGACGAGATTTTACGGAAATGTCAAGGCCGTCTCCTTAGCACCTCCTGTACAACAAACACCTCTGGAACTGTAAGAGGGGGCATCGTAAAGAAAACTGCCGCCGACCATTCCGCACTTTTTGTTCCTTTTGTGGTGAAAACGGCATACTAACCAAAAATTGGACTTGTCGTCGAAACCCCGTTGCAGTTGTTCACTGCCACCCAGTCCAGATTCGAGATACTTCATACCTATTGACGTAGGTAGCGAAGAATTCTAAGCATTGGTGGACACTGGTTCCACCAATACCTATGTTGGGCCAGCGATAATGCGCAAGTTTAGAGAACTCGGCTTACCTATGACAGAAAGCTACAATCCGAACATTATACGGTCACAATTACGGTTGCTAACACCTAGCTGTCCGGAGATGTTACTTGTCTTCATGCACTTTCGGAAGATGCCATACTTGGCATGGATATGATGAGTCGTGTAAATTTAAAAATTTTCTTAGCGAGTAAATTGGTCTCAGGTAGGAAACCGTGCCAACCCGAACATTCCGGAATGCTCGTAGACAACTCACTTACCAACCCCCAACAACAACAATTAGACAAGTTCCTGCCAGACGAGTCACCCATCAGTACATCATCGGCCATTGAAGCAGTAACATGACAGTCACAGATCAACTTTAGAATGAACTTTAGTAAAGGTACTCATAAAATTAGTAAATCATCACCCAAGCAGCGATTTCACCGTCTTTCGTAATGAATCATTACGATTCTAATTCCGCCGGCTGTAGTAAAACAAGTACTAATCACCGAATCCAGTAATTCCCCACAACCACCACATTGATTCAATACAAATAACAACAGCAGCAACTAAGCCATACGAGTACCGCGGAATGGAATACCAGCAACACACGCAAGCGGTTACATGCGGCCTAAACACCACCCTAACATTTGCGTTCGTCCTCCTTAGATCCGGAGATAACGCGGCCATCAACTTTGAATCAAAAGCAAGAAACTTCGTTTTGGAATCAACGTATATGCCGCATGACGAGGATAACCCTCCAGCAGGGACGTTCCGCTATCTTATTAATTTATTTAGCTTATTGCAAGCGATAACTTATATTTATATAACTTATATAAACTTAAGACAATATAAAATAAAATAGAATTGAAAAGAAATACAATAAAATTAAAAATAAATTTAAAGTTTAAAGAAAAAAGTAATAGAAAATGATGATAATAATAATAAGCTTGGTAAGGGGTGAGGGGGACGAGGTGTATAGAATTCTTCTGAGGGATGCGGGAACTGAGTGAGTATTCAAATTTGTCTTGAACAGTGCTCGCAGTACGAAATATTCTGCCTATTGGGTTAAAGTGGCCATAATTGGTACGACGAGTAGGGAGGTGGAAGAGAAGGACGGATCTTAGATTCCGTGGGTTGGTATTAAAATGTATTAATTGAAGCAACGCCGGAGAGTCAATTATACCAGTGATAAGTTGATGGATGAATATTATGTCAGATACACGGCGACGTTAATCTAGGGTATGTAAGTGAATCAATTACAGAGGGTCTTCGTAATGTGGTAAAATAATTGGTTCAGAACAAGGTAGGTTTCGCAATTCGAAGGAAGAAACTTCGCTGCACTGCTTCAATTCTAAGGGATTGTGTTATCTGAAAGGCAGACCACACTTGACTAGCATATTCTTGTATAGGCCTCACGTAGGTGGTGTATAGGGATTTGGTAACATAAGGGTTGGAAAATTCCTTAGACAACCGTTTTATACAACCGAGGGTGGAACTTGCTTTCAGAATGATAAGATCAATATGAGAGCGGAAATTAAGATCTTTATCACATAGTATACCAAGATCCCGGATATGTGAAACGATAGGGACGGGTATCTTACAGAAGTGGTAGGTTCGATGATTTGAATGTAAACGTTTGCGGGAGAAAGATATAGACTGGCATTTGCAGACACTAAGTTTTAGGAAATTTTAATTAAACCAAGTAAGAAACGAATTTTGGTCTAGCTGAAGAAGGAAGGGTCTTGGGAAGACGCGGTAATTTTTATTATTTTGATGTCATCCGCGTAAATAGAGAGATCCCAGAAGGAAATGATTTTATTCACGCCATTAATGGCAAGAACAAGCGGGAGTGGACCAAGATGGCTGCCCTGAGGAACTCCCGAAGCGGGGAAGATTCGATAAGACGTCACATTTCTAAATACAACCCTAGAAACACGGCTCTCAAGTTATGATTTGATACATTCGATAAGTAATGGAGGAAATCCATAAGCTTTTAATTTTAGGTATATAATCTTGTGACTGATCTTATCGAATTCTTTACTGAAATCAGTAGTTATAACGTCAACTTCATAGCCCTTTTCCAAAGCTTACAGTGTCATAGAGACAAAATGGGTTAGATTAGTCGTGGTTGATCTAGCTTTTAAGAAACCGTGCTGTAGAGGAGAGAAAATAGATTTACAATGGAAATACAGTGAGTCATACACAATACTTTCAAAGAGCTTGGGGATGGCGGAGAGTTTAGCAATCGGTATATTGTTTGCAATTGGGTTCTTACAATCCTTTTTGAAAATAGGAAAAATAAAGGATTCTTTCTAAAGTGAGGGAAATACTGCCTGTGAAAGAGATTAGTAAGGGGTTCACAAAGTGCCTTAGAGCATTTTTTAAGGAAAATTGCTGGAATGCCATCAGTGACAGGAGGAAAATCGCTTAACTTATCATAGACAGAAAGCGAACTTATGCTAAGAAAGACAAGAGAAGTATGGGGGCTATTTATCAGAGATCTATGATAATCCCGAATATCAGGATCATTAGCAGAATTGCTAAAGGATTGACTAAAAAAGGTAGCAAATAGATTAACAATAACTTTAGCGTCAGAGGAGGATGTGCCGAGGAAATTAAACGTTGAAGGAAGACCATCTGATTTTTTCTTTACATTACTAAATTCGTAGAGGCGCTTTGGTTCATAGATAAGGCAAGTTTGCATTTTATTAGGATATGTGTTGTAGAGGGATAGGGCAAAAGCAGAAAAGTTGAAGGAAGCTTCTTGGTAGCAAAAATTGTTTAAAGGTGCCTGTTGTTTCAAGTAAGATTTACATAATTTTTTTCTAAAATTACGGATATTTCGTAGTTCTTTTGTGTACCAGGGTGGAGATGAGGTACAGATTTTTTGAACCGTATAAAAAACACATTGCGCAAGACATCTAAAAGTTGAAGTGTAGAAAAAGGAAAGAGCGATATGAATGGGAGTAGTGGGATTAATAAAAAGGTTGGACTTAATATTGTTGAGAAGGTTGTTAAGATGATTAAAGTCGGCTTTGCGAAAGTTAAAGTGGAAAGGGTTTTCAGACTGCACAGTTGGTAGGCTAACATTTAAACAAAATATAAGAGAAAGGCGAAGATGATAACGATCAAGGGTAGATAGAAAATTCCTAAATTTTTGCAGATACCTCTAATTTGGAATAGGCCTGAATTTAGTAATCTGTTATTAAAGAGAAATTCTCTTTCGGAAGAGGGATTAGAGGGGACAAAATATAATTCGTCTTCAGAAGATATACATTGTAGATTGGGTAAATTGAAGTCACCAAGGATGATAAAGTCATCGTTGGAATCTGCATCATCACTTAACGAACAAAGTGGGGGGGGGGGGTACAGGGAGTTTTTTGAGGGTCTAGAGGAGTTAGCATTGGAAAGGTTGGCCTTAGATCTATTAACAATTTTAGTGTTTTTATTAGATATTTTCATTAAAGTTAATTTAGGATGTTCTTTAATTTTTGTATAAGACGCTGGATGCAGGAGTTATCATTATTTTTAGTTGTATTATTAATAAAATAAGGATCGAATTCGTTGAAGCTTCTAAGTTTTGCACCCCTTGTAGATTAGATTAGATTAGATTGATTTTATTTTTTCTACAATTTGTTACAATTTGTTATATACAATCAATATTGCATGGCATTGTTGCCGTCTGCCTGATTGACAATTTGTTAATTCTTTATCATAACTAAGTTACAGTTTAATACTAAAATGCTTCGTTAAGTATTTGCTTTCTATTTTCTATATCTGAGTGCTGTCTTGCAATACATTGATAACTTTGTTACATCCATTTCATGAAGTAGGCCAAAAATTTCTTCATCAGATAGATAGTCGCTGCCAAACGTGTACCTTCTTGTTTCCTTGAGTACTCCACACCTTCCAACAAAATGCAGAACATCTTCCCGCTCTCCCATATTACACAGGCTGCATAATAACGGTAGATCTTCTCGATGTGGCATAAAGTTCAAATTAAGTAACTCTCCTCTTAACCGGAACATGAGCGAAATTTGTTCGATTGTATAATTGTCACGGAAATAGTTTCTTTCGTTAAGATTGTAATCTAGTCTGCTATAAAGCATTCGGTGTAGAGAGCTTGAAGCTTGTTCCTTGTGGCGATCTCTTGCAGCATCGTCCAATCGGGCGATCAACGTATGCAAAGCAGGCTTCCATAAAACAGGGTCGCTGTAGTTTACTTCGAAGTCCACCTGCTCTGCTAACTCTACCCAGTCCTTGAACCATCCCGTCCGTGTTTGGATAGCTTGTAGGACAACTTTCTTAGGAAGCCGATGGTTTGGCATATTTAATACTTTCATAACGTAGTCTACTTGTAGTTTAAAAGTCTTAATGAACAGTGGTGATACTCCTGTCTCTAACATTATCATATAGTTAGGAGTGTTCGGAGGAAGGCGAAAAATACGTTTTATATAAAACCTGAGTAATTTCTCCACTTGGTCATATTTTCTACCTCCCCACACCTGAGCTGCATAAAAAAGAACCGATTCTGACACTGCTTCGAAAACTCGGAATTTACTGCTATGTGCAATTTCACTATTGTTGAAACATTGCTTCCATGCAACATTTATGGCGGTTTTTGCTTTCGTAAGCTTTTCGGTAAAGTGCTTTTCCATACTGAGGTTCTTTGTGAAGTAAACTCCAAGATATTTGTATTCTTGCACAACCTCAATTGTTTCATGATTGTAATGCCAATGTTCATTTGCCCCAATTCTACCTCCTCCTTTCTTAAAGATCATCACTTTAGATTTGTTTAAGTTTACTTCCAGATTCCATCTCGAACAGTAAACGGAGAGTCTATTTATCATCAATTGGAGAGATTGTGGCGTGTACGCAAGCAGTACTATGTCATCAGCAAAGAGCAGTGCTTTTATGGTCATGTCTGCGTATTCAATACCCCCAGCTAATATTTCAACAATATCTTCTATGAAGAGAGCGAATAAACTTGGGCTGAGTGCACAACCCTGTCTAACACCTGAGTTCGTTGAAAACCAGTGAGAGAGGTTTTTTCCATTCCAGACCGCCGCTTTGGTATCCATGTATAGATTTTGCAGTACCCTTCCGAACTTCAGTGTCATTCCTTTCTGGCAAAGCTTGTAGAATAGTGCATTACGGTCGACGGTGTCAAAAGCAGACTTAAAATCCACAAAGAAAGCGAATAATTTTTTATTTCTAGATATGAAGATGTGGTCTATAGTGGAGTAACCCGATCTGAAGCCAGCTTGGTACTCACTGAGAAGGTTATTAAAATCTATCCATTTATTCAGGCGCTTATTCAGAATCGAAGTAAAAATCTTATAAGAGGCATTCAGAAACGAGATTCCTCTATAGTTTGTCGGATCTTCGGTACTACCCTTTTTGTATATCGGGAAGATCAGGGCTTCTTTAAACTGCTCTGGTATAGTTCCATGCTCTAAAATGTAGTTGAATATTTCTGTCAGATTCGCTACCAGCTCCCCAGTTCCATATCTGTAAAATTCTGCCGGAATTCCGTCAGAGCCTGGGGCCTTCCCATCCTTTTGTTCATTTATCGAAGCACACACTTCATCACACGAAATTGGTAGGTCCAGAATATTGTTTTCGAAGCCAGGGTGAGCGTAGTGAGTTGGGAATTGATTTGGAGTTGCTGGATAAAGTAATTGTTGAAAGTGTAATTTCAGCATGCTTGGATACAGTTCTCTACCGATAACATACTTCGTACCATTAAGCTTGCGTGCCAGGTTCCAAAACTCAGACGAATTGTTACACATTGCAAGTTTTTTCGCTTGGTCTTCAAAATAATCTTTTTTCTTCCTTCGACAGAGTGTTTTAAATTTCTGATTATATTCAATGTATAGGTCTTTCGTAAGGAGAGTATTGAATCGTCTATATGCATTAAGCCATGTGTATGAAAGACTTCTCGCACGCATGCATTCTTTATCAAACCATCTCTCTCTAAAAGTAGTTTTTAATCGTCGGCTGTTGATGGACTGATGATATGCCCCTTTAATACACTGTTCAATTTTGTTTAAGCTAGTATCGCTATCTTCATTCATCAGAAGTATATCCAACTGCCTTCTATAGACTGGTGCAGAATCGTTTACCCAGCGAAGTTTAGGCAGAAGTTGTAGGTCCCGCAATGCTTGATCTTCTTCTTCTCCATTAGTGAATGATACAACTACAGGCAAATGGTCTGAAAAGGGTTTTTTTTCTACTTCAAAATTTTTAATCAGTGAGCTCCAGTCACCACCTTCGAGGCCATAGTCGATAACCGAACTACCTTGCTTTCCAATAAACGTAAATTCGCCCAGATAATCTCCAACGATTGTACCATTCATAACACGAAGACCGAATGAGTTGCAAAGTTCAAGCAACTTAGTTCCTCTTGCGTTCTTGGTAGTGTCTTTCGATTGTCTCTCACGCCCGATCCTTTTATTCTCACTTCCTCTTTCATTCCCAATCCTTGCATTTAGGTCACCCACAACCAATACATTTTCCGTTCCTCCACAAGTCAGACATTCCTTGATGTTTTCAAAATCAGTATCCCAATGATTGCAATTGCCATAAGTTGGTATTATACGAAATCTCTTACCATTTATCTTAAGATCCAGATGTATTACCGCTCCAATCTGTTTGAACTCACAGGTGATTCCTTCCAGTCTTTTCCTAAATCCAAAGACACAGCCTCCACTTGCTCTTCCTCTTGAATGTAATTTTGTTGCGGGTACTATTCGAAGTTCGAAGTTATTGAATTCATTTTCATAATTTGATAAGTTAGTATCCATTACATGTGTTTCATACAAAAATATTATTTCAAAGTTATTAAGAAAACTAAAGAAATCATTAAAAATGGACTTATTTTTAAGGCCTGCTATATTATATGACAGAATTCTAAATATATTTAGTGTTTTTTCATTATGGTTTTTACTATTACTATTAATATTACAAATGGTTCTTTTAAATTTACTAACTAAAGGCCAGACGGCATTACAACTAAATACGATGTTGTGACATGGATGATGTCATGTCGGGATCATTACCAATTATACCACTTATACTTTTTTTACTCTGTCCCTGAACGCAATTATTAGAAATGTCATTCATCAAATGGTCTAATAATGACATTCCACACACGCCGCCGTCGCATTTTAGTTTGTTTTCCCTGTCAAAATAAAACGATCTGCCTTCAACCTTCAATGTTTGTCCTCGTATCCTGGTTTTTAAGAACGTATTCTTTTTATTAATCTCGGCTTTCAACTCAATTAGACGTCTTCTTCGTGCTCTTGCCGATGGTTGTAAGTCCTTATGGACAGAAAATCCGGTGTTTCTTAATTTCACGGTTGATCTTAGTAAATGTCCTACGTCCTCCCTTCGGTTCAGTCTCACGATGACATTTGTAGTCTTGTTGTTGTTTGTCGGTCGTAAAACTCGTGTGGTTGCAATAATGTTGGGTTCATTCGTTTGCAGCAGATCCAAGCAGCACTTTTTAGCCTTTTCCGTTGCATCTTCTTCACCGTTTATCGGAAAATGTACGATGACATTTTTTCATTGGCTCTCATTTCCAGAGACTCAATTTTTTGTTCCAACAAGTTGCAGCGGGCCTCGAAATTTGTTACCTGTGCCTGCAGCTCTAAATTGGTAGCTTTTAGGCTGTGGACTTCCGAATGGATAGCTTCAAGATCAGATTTTGTTGGCAAATCTTTAAGCTTGACATCCATTATCACCGACACAATATCATGCATCATACTCCTCAGTTCTGACACTTCCATAGCTCCTACTGCCGAAATAGTTTCTCTTGGCGGAGATTCCTGTAGAAGCTCCTTATGTGGTCTTTTCGGTGGTTGGCTGTGACCATTTGAAGGCATTTGTGAGACAGGTGGAGTTCTCTGCATGATTATTTGATGTAATTTTGTGTTTTGCGTGCTTAATCGTAAAATTCTATTTTTTTGTTTTTTTTTTTTTGTTTCCCAATTTCAAGTGAAATAGCTACTGACTCACCAGATTTTAATGTCTTTCAATCTTAGGATGTATTAATTCACACCAAGTTACTTTTAAAAACTTAATTATTATAATTTAAAGTGTTAAAAAGAAAGAAATAAGTAAGAGCGGCGGTATAAACTGAACTTATCACTTGCAAACCAGAGTTGCCAATCAGTTGCACCCCTTGTATTCCAGTCACTTACTGCCCAAGTGTTTCCAACTCGAACGATAGTAGGCTAAGGCAAAGTAGAACATTCAGAGCTGATAGCGGTAGTGATATTCTGAACATCGCACATTGGTCGGATTCACCAATCTAGCGGGACAAAATGCCAAAATCAAAGCCATCCGAACCGTTTCAAAATGATGTGACTTACTTGAAAATGCAGTAGGTAACTGTTATTAATATTTTGTTTTTTGATCTCTTTCATTTATAAGAAAATATTGAGCTTTGAAGTTAGTAGCTGATGAAAGCAACTTAGCGCCAGCAGATAAAAGGTGCTTTTTACGTAATTTCGTTTAGATATAAAAAGTGTAACGGTGCGTCTTTTGGAATACGTTTTTTTCCATGAATAGAACTATTTGTGGGTAATAAGAACATGATTCCAGAAGTTAATTGGTTCATTAAATAATTTTTTTTATAGTTTAAACGTTAATAATTGGACTGGATTTTTTATTGAATTTTCAACTGGAATAAAACTAAATAGTTCCGCCGAGTTTCGACTCGAAAATAATAAAAAGTAATTCTGTTGAGTGTTGACTTTGAGATAAAACATACCCTTTTTGCGCGTTTTTGCGACATCCATACAATTATTTTGAATTTTCAGAATGGCATCCCTAATATCGCAAAATTTGGCGGCAAATAGATAAAACAAAAGGGTTGATTTGGTTAGAGCCGTTATTATAGATATGTTTAAGCGTCCTCGGATGTCTGTAGATTTTAATAAGAAACTTATTACTTCCGTAAGAAGTTTGCTGTCCAAAATTGGTGAAAAGCGGTAGGCATGTTAACCGATTTTTAGCTGCAAACTGAGCCTGGTAAGAGGAAACTTATACGTTGCCCGACAAAGAAATTTAAAAAAAAAGTCGAAAGAACTAGAAAGTCTTTTGAGGAATATTTAATAAAAAATCTAAAAAAACGAAAAGTTCAAAATTTTATTACAACAACTAGCCCAAGGGAAATAATAAAAGCTAGTGAAGTTGTGCTTCGGAAAATGGGTAAACGGCATTCAGCAAATATTATAAAGAAGCTTCATCAGTAAAGATACTGAGGGAAAAACATTATTTAAGCATCTCATATACCTCTTTCTCTCGACGAAGCATTGGATTTAATGATTTCCATAAATCTTTCCAAGCATCAATATCACGTCATATGCCAAAAAATCAACTCTAAATGTAAATATATTTTCTCTTCTTATAAAAAGAGTGCTAAACGCAAAAAAGCAATGTTATCCCACAGAAATTGAGGTCACTGAAGCATATGCTAAGAGTCAACTTCAATCCTTGGTTGATCATACCATAGAACGACTTTGCTTTGGTCGGGAATTGGAAGAAAGTGAACTTCAATGTGGTGAAAAATATATTGAAATTTTGATCAAATGGGGGTGGGATGGATTTCAGCAATACAAATGATTGAAATACTGCAAGACATTTTTTCTGAGCTGCAGAAAAAAGTTCAGAAATAACTGGAGTAAATCGGGAACTTATAGAACGTTTTCACATTATTTTAGAAACACTAGGAAGTGCACATTCTATAAATGAAAATGCATTTGAAAACTGTATCTGAAACAAGAAACATTTATTTAAAGGAGTATTCATGGTACACTATTGCAGCGAGTATTCGCAAAGTGTTTTTTCATGGAAAAGACATCATTTGGCCTTGTATTCTTTCCATAGCACCGCTCTCAGAAGAGGCCAGAAATAAGAACACATGAAAATATAAATAGAGACACAAGGAAGAATTCAAGATTGGACACAAACACAGATCTCTTAAATCGGCTGTTGATTTCTTCTGATCCATAACGAATACGTGGCATGATACAATAACACAATTGATTTAAAATATGATTTTCATAATCAAAATAATTTTGTTCCGCTTGATTAGTGTATCCGACCACTGTACATCGTGGACTTTATGATGAGGGAACGCGAGAGATTTAGATGGACTATGAGTTGATTCAACTACTTCGGCAAGAATAGATGTATTATGGTTTACTTAGGTTATTTTTAGTTAATGAATCATATCATTACAAGCAGTTCGTGTAATTATAATTTCACTGTTGATGTCATTGATCCTTGAAACAAGGTCAAGAAGGATTGATTTAAATTAACCGGAAGCAGATGAAACGGAATTCGAGGTGGATTGGGTAGAAAGTTCAAGATCTGAACGAATAGTTTTAATATGATCGTAAATGTTTTCTAGAGGATAAGAGCTTAACACATAAAGGAGTGTAGAACGTATTTCATCGTAATTTTGTCAAAGCGGCATCGATTAAGAATGTTCACTATAGATAACAATTGATTTTCCAATATAGATATGTTTGACAAAAAACGTTTAGCGAGGGATTCGATAGAAGTTTCAAGGGTTTCAATATATATAGAGAAATCACCAAAATGATGAAGTTGTGCCAGAACGTTTTTATAAAAACGATTATTATTGGATAGAATAAAATTTTTTGAGTCATTAAGGCATTTTACGGCAAGAAGAACGTGAGAGATCGGTATATTTTTGCACTTGTCGCAGAGATATACGAAATTATAAAAATATTCTTTGAAATATACGCAGGATTTTTTACTGATACCGATACACAGGGGATGATAGGATTTACCGCAGATACCGTTGCACTTAATTCGTTGAGTGTATTTACTATCGAATTGGCAATTATTGTATAATAGTTATTCTGCATATTTGAAATTTTCGTTATTTTTTTTTTTTTAATAATTAAACATTTAGATTCGATTAATTTTTTTTAAGTTTTTACAGAAACGAAAAAAAGATAAAAATGGTTTTAAATGTACCCGAAATGAAACTGCATGATGGAAGAAATGCTAATGTTTTTTGCTAATCTGATGGACAAACAACAATCATAGAATGTCGGTAAGGTAAGCTTAGTTGAATTGACAGTTGACGTGGTGAAATCCGTAAAGTTAGTCAGTTGTTACGGTGAAATCGTAAATTGCCGGCAATGAGGTTGAAATTATGTAAATAAAAACGGAAGGCAAAAAGAATTGAGGTGTAGTGGCAAATTATGATTGCTTGGCAGAACTATACTAAAATGACTCACCCATAAGGCAAGACTGAAAGCAGCTTCAAGATATAACAAGATGTTTGATTAAAGGTGGAATTAGGTATTTGCAATTCAGTCAGCAGACAGCAGGTATACCATTAGCTCTCCCACACAAAAAGGCAGAAGCATGGAAATGATAGACAAAGTTGCGATACAATGTAGATCTCACAGCCAATACATATACTAAAAATGTTTCACTCACACGGCGAGGAGTAAACAGAGAAAAATGAACGGGAGCAGAAATAAATTATGATGAGAAAGTAAAGTTGATGAGAACTCTTTTATTTATTACGAGAAATAAATTAGGTATATAGCTATTGTATGTACACAAAATGCGTGTATAACACAAAAACTAATAATTATTTTTTGGTTTGCTAATGAAAAAATTCACTTTAAAACTTAGATTTTCTCAATGCAAAATAGGTATTACTATTATAGATAGTGTGGCGGGAAAAATGCACAATGATTAGATTATAAAGCGGGTGCGAAGCCGTTTAATATCATTAATTATGGGAGCGATCGAAAAATGTGACTTGTGGGCGAAGTTCTACACGGTTGAATCTTACTTGCTGATGAGCCAACATTTAGAAACAGAAACAGGGAAGAAATTCTATACCTCACTCTAATGAGTAATAATGGAAAAATCTCTGTAGGGAATTGCTGGGTCCCACCTACGAAAACCGTCGCGGATAACTCTAGGATACTCTTCACTATAAATGGAAATCTAAATGAAATAAAATTTTTAGGAACCCGACTAGGACAAATTGGGTAGCATACACCAAATGGTTAGATATACGTATCATTCCACCAGTGGCAGATAAGATTACGACAACATCAACCATTGACAATGCCGTTCAAAATCTTACTAGCAAAATGAAAACAACCTTTGAAAAACACTGTCCCATATCTGGCAATATAAAGCAAACAAACCCACCTTGGTGGAATGGTGAGCTTAGAAAGCGAAGAACAGGGGTCAGAAAACTTTTCAACAAGGCAAAACAGAGCAAATTATAGACTGGCATTCATACAGGGCCGAATTCAACTCGTATACCAAGGAGTTGAGAAAGGCCAAAAAGTATTCTTGGGCTATACACTGTGAATCTATTGAGAACACAAGTGAGGCGGCGAGACTTCGTAAGGTCCTGGCGGCAAGCCCCAGAGAACATTAAGCAACCCGATGGAGCATGGATGAATTCGAGCCAAGAAACACTTGAACACATTTCCCTGGCTATTTGGATCCTGAAAAGACAGATTATACACAATCAGACTCTTTAGGTTCTATTCAACGAGTACCAGAACTGGATAAAATTATCACAGAGCAGAAGATTATGTGGGCAATAAACTCGTTCAAACCCTATTAATCAACTGGATTAGATGGGATTATTCCGGCATTTCTCCAGCCTGCTCGACAGATAATAACCCCATGCCTTAGGGTCATCTTCAAAAGTTGTATAGAACTTATATACATCCCCATCAGCTGGATGAAAGTCAAAGTGGTTTTTATTCCGACACACTCGACTGCAAAGGATTATAGACCGATAAGTCTCTCCGCGTTCCTTCTCAAGATACTGGAGAGAATCATTGATCTATATGTAAGATACCTTCTCTGTCCAAACAACTTTTGCAACTAACAACACGCATACCTTAAAGGTAAATCAGTGGAGCACGAAGTGGTTTCAATAAAAGAGAAAAGCCTCGAGCAAAATGAACACTCCTTAGTTGTATTTCTGGATATCGAAGGGGCGCTTAACAACGAATTCCATTAAATCTGCCTTGGAGAAGGTTGGAGCTGAACCCACCATTGTAGATTGGATTTATTCCGTGCTGAATAGTAGGATCATAAACTCACAACTTGGGGTCACTATTGTAGAGAAAACAATTACAAGAGGCACACCACAAAGACGAATAATCTCACCTCTTCTATGGGTCCTAGTAGTAAACAGCATTCTTACAAGTTTAAAAAAAGTAATTAAACAAGTGGCTTATGCAGATGACATAGTAATTCTGATATCGGGTAAGTACCTTACCACCATCAGAGATATAATGGAATCTGCGCTTAAGTAATAATACTAGCGGGCAGGGCAAAACTGTCTTAGGGTTAACCCCGATAAAACTCAACCAGTGCTGTTCACGAGGAAAAGAAAAGTGGAGGACTTTATACCTCCTATAATGAACGAGATCCCTCTGAAACTTTCCACAAAAGCCAAATATCTGGGAGTTATCCTAGACTCTAAGCTAACTCGGAAACAGAATACAGAGGAAAGAATACAAAAATGCGCATTCTACACATGTAAAAAAAACCTATGGCGCACAATGGGGCATGCGACCACAAGTCATCCATTGGATGTACACAGCGATCGTTCACCCCATACTTACATATAGTATGGGGCGAGAAAAATAGCTATCTGAAAAACCTAAACAAGGTACAGAGATTAGCTTGTATGGGAATAACGGTGCATGGAGGTCTATGCCACAATCAGGCCTGGAAATCATTTAAAATCTACCAGGTCTTCACGAGTACATAAAGTGCACAGCGGCCAAGAGTGAACTTCGACTTAAACAAACGGGTTCTTGGAAGCACAGTACCAAAGGTCATGGATCTATCTAGCAAAGGTAGGGAAACATGGCTGAACTTGATGTGACAACTGACTACTCACCACCGAGAATAGACTTCAACTAGAATTTCACGATGATATTATCCGGGGAACCTAGCTGACTATTAATAGAACAGGGTATTCCCATTTATACTGATGGGTCTAGAATGGAAGAAGGACAGGAGCCGAGGTGGTTTGTGAAGCCCTTAATATTAAGGAACCATATAAGATCCCAGATGAATGTAGCGTCTTTGAGGCTGAGATCTACGCGATTGAAAAAGCAGCTGAAATGATCCATAGGAGAAAACTGATCTCATCATAAATCACATTTTTTGTGGACAGCCAAGCAGCTATCAAAGCACAATCCAGCCAGACAATAAGATCCAAGGCAGTGACAAAGTTCCGAAGCGTACTGAATGTCATCGGTAACTCTAACCGAGTAAAACTTTGTTGGGTTCCTGAACACATCAATGTAGAGGGGAATGATATAGCAGATGAAATGGTAAGGGGGATCACTATTCAATAGGGACAGTAGCAACTTATTGGGTATAAGTCCTGAAGTCCCGTTTGGTGTAGTGAAATGGAAAATAGACATACAAATAAAAAAGCAAATAAACAACTCCTGGATATCCAGGAGTGACTGTGCTATACCTAGAGCTCATGGCCTATAATCAATAAAACGAAAACCAATATATTTTATCACTGAGTAAAAAGAGCACCAGAACATTGATAGGTGTACTAACAGGAGACTATGCCATAGGTACAATGGCCAGTAGACTGGGTGTATTAGCACCCGACTCCTGTACGAGCTGTCAAGACGCTGATGAAACGGATACCATTAAACACATGGTCTGCGGCTGTCCAAATCTAAAAACAAATCGCCTCCGACACTTCGGAAACAGGTTTGTTGAGGAACTAGACGACCTGGTGCAATACCAATGGCAGATATGAAAAAATATATAGTGAGTTCGGGCTGGTTTGTAAATGAACCAGTCTTCATGAAATATTAGTTAGGAATATCTATGTGTGAAAGGGGATCACAATGGACCTATAGGCCCCCGTATACGTAGCAGCCTTTGACCTACGCACGTCCCTCCTAACCTAACCTAACCTCGTCGATCCCGAGCGGCAGTCAGCTTGGAGATCGATTCCGTTAACCTTAATTGGTACACTGGTGTGCTCTTTAAAGCGGACTTTTTGGATTACAAAACTATAAGGTTTTCCCTCAGGTTGGAAGTGGGCAGAAATTAGATTCCTAACCGCTTTTCCCCACTTACTACTCCTGAGTATGTTGTGGGCTACCCGAATATCTCTTGGAATAGCCTTGGGCAGGTATTAGATTCCTAACTGCTTCTCAACTCTTTCTGCTCTTGAGTAAGTTGTGGGCGTTAATTTGATTTATATTCGCTACTCCCTGTCTGCTCCTTCTGAAAAGAAAAATGGGCCACTCACCTATATGAAATGCCGTGTTATTTATGGTTAAGTTAAAGAATTTAGGTAAGTATAGTATACCACCCACCCTCCTGAATTCCATTAACCTTTTATGTCTTCCTTTTCAAGCACAAAGGAGTGGGAAACTACCACTCTACCGTGTGTCAACGATAACCATCTACACCTACAGATGATTCCAAACTGATCACTTGAGAAGTTGCTGGCTTCTTCTCAAAAACTCTGGAACAAACTAGCTCTTTTAAACTTTCGAATTAGAGCAGCATCTTTTAAGCTGACGTTTAAGGAATGGCTAAGTCTGCCAAAACGGATCTCAATAATGCAGATACCACAAGAAGGTATCACCTTCTTCATTGATAGCCAAACAGCAATAAAAGGTATTATTATTAATTCGGTGATAAAGAGGCACATGAGGGCACATCAGATTTCCGGTAACATTTTCAAATACTCTGCCCCTTAAAAAGGACTTTTCTATGAAGGTATTATGTTCGCACGTTGAATGAAAGACGACCTTTTTTATGAGTTCATTTTATTGACTAACTATTATTCTTATACTTAAAGCTATTATATGATTTACATCTGGAATAGAGAGAAACGGGTTGACTCTCCACATTTCCCCAATAAATTATTAAAATTAATCCCAATGCACAAAACGAAAATATAAAAGGGGAACAGATTGTATAAAATTAAAACAAATATTAATTCACAAAATTAATCAATGGTTAATCATTTTTATACTCAAATACTTCAATATCATAATCTTACTTCGATGGATAAGTCCAAGGATCAGGTTTACTTGAAATTCTTCCTGCTCTTGTCGTATAGTGGCCTGTAGATGTTGTAGGTTGACCTGTTTTTGAAACTGGTGATTCCATATTAATATGCACCTTCGTCTCTCCCTTTGAAGAATTTGAAGTTGAAGCTTGCAGCTCCCCTTCAACCACTATTTCTAGCTGATATGGTACATTGTTCGTATAAGCTTTTTTTAAATGGAAAACATTTCTTCTGTAGACACCAGTGTTGGTTTTAATATTAAAAGAACGCGGGCTATTCGCCTTGCGTTGAATTCGACCCCATTGATGAATATCCCTACTCCACACTACGAGCTTTGGCTCAAATCGGTCACTAGTCATTGGCATTATTGAACGAATTTTTCGACCCATTAAGAGTTCGACTGGACTTGACCCGTTGTAACGGATTAAATATTTTTAGTTAGATATATTCAGCTAAAAAAAAGAAAAAACGCTGACCTAGAACCACAGAATAATCTAAATCATGAACAAGCTACCTAAAATTGTTTGGCCAGCTAGGTGTGGCTCGGCATGCTTGCTATTCCCATAAGCTAGCTCGACGGTGGGGTGGGGTGGGAACTTACACCTGCTGCCAATCGACCGTACAACTTACATGCCAAAGTATAATGAATTATATCCTGATTCACAACAAAAAAATAAAAAAATTTTCTTTAAATTTTTTTAAGAAAGAAATTTTCTTTAAATTTTTTTAAAGGGATCCCTGGGTGTTTCTTAGGAACCTGGGTGTTTCTTGGGAACCTGAGTATAACCCTCCCCTCATTTGTCCTTAACCACAAGAAAAACCTTGGCTATTGTACCACTCATTTCCCATCACAGTAGCCCCTAATTTAGAATCACAAAATTATATAATAATGTCCGAGTTGCACGGTCCTTACCCAACAAAAAAAAAGAAACACATCTCAACAATCAGCTTCCTATCCGATCAAAAACAATTCATATATAATATATCTCTTGTCATTACAAATTTTAGTTATATCATATATATATATATATGTATAAAGGTATTTGTATATACTCAGAAAATAAAATTCATAAAAAAAATATTAAATCAAAATTCAAAGGGGAAACGTCATCTCCTTACGATCTTATGGAAAATATAAATATTCCTTTTTATATTGTTCTTAGTACATAAATGAAAATATATAAAAACCTTCGCAAATTATAATTTTTTTTATAAAATTATTCTTTTTCGCTTGACTGTATCAAGCTGCGCGGAAGCAACCTAAACAAGCACTACAAAATATATAAAAAAAAATCAGAGAAACTGCCCTCAAGGCCAAGGACCTGTTGCAAGCCGAAAAAAAATTTAAGAGCATAACTATGTTTGACATGTGCTTTGCTCTTTATTTTTTTCTTTTCTCGTTGTTGTGGTTGCTTTCACACACTCTTCTACACACTACTAATACTATTAATTGAATTTTTAAGATAGTAATAAGTTAGCTTCCAATAGGGCACACAAGTCACACTACCTTTATATCGTGCTACTAAATAAACGGAGAAATATTGGCTTATAACACATCCAGAGATGATGTGCACTGCATCTTTGTAGTTACTGGATTCTTTCGGCCAACTATATCTAAAGAAAAATATAGCATCCCTTTGTGCTCTATTTTGTGCAATTTACCCAGTGATCGTGTAGTGACAAATTTCTATAAAGTTAATGTACTTAATTATAATGGTAATGATTTTATCGAGAAAGAAATTTCTCCGACACTAAGGAGTCTGAAGACTGGTTGATTCTGTATTTTTTTTATTTTTTTTTGCCTGAATCGATTGAGCTTGTCGGGCCGTAGCGCGCTGCCACAGGCCGAAGCTGTTACACGCTGGATCCGCTCAAACCCAGGGGTCAGGTTTGGTTGGGCACCAGGTTCTTGAAAGAATTAAACTTTGCGTGTCGTGACTGTACTTTCCGTGTGGCAGTTCAACAAAAATGTGGGTGAGATTATTTTTTTTCTTATCTCAATTAACTGACACCGGCAAGGAGTACGCACACGTATCACACTTGTTTCTTTTTTTAATTGAATGGCCTATATATAAAATTATAAATCTATTTATATATAAAATTGATTATTAGATATTAATTTCACAGTATTATTAAAATTTAGTTATTTAGCATACCAAAAAAAATCTTTTTGGAAGGATTTGTGGATTATTTCCATTCACAATTGATGGATTTTCGGTAACGCAGTTTTATTGAGACACTTTGGTAAGCAGAGCTGCTCTAATTTGGTAAAAATATTAAAAATAATGCGATACACGTATACCATAAATACTTTTACCTCGTCTTATAATTTATAAATTAATAATTTGTCAATTATTTTGGTAATTTTTGTAATTTAATTCAATAAATAAATAATGATCACTTATTTTGTAACATATTTCGACACTTGTATGTTTTGTAATTGGAGAAGTAAAATTAATACTTTTCGAAGCTTTTCAGACGTCTGCTCTCAATAAAGTTTGGATTAAAAAGAAAGCATCGCGGAAATAAAGTCTGCTCAGGAATAATCTGACATAGTTGTTGAACTTAACGAAGCAAGGCTTTTTAGATTATTCACCTAGGTGTCGCTGCTGATCAATCTGAAGAATTTTAAGAAAATAAGTTCTGTTTATTTTAAGACGTCGTGAACAGAATTCATCGTTTTATAACTGTATGATTAGCATTATAGTTTTAAGTTGCTTCCGATCTACACACAACATTTTAATTTTTGTTTGTCAAGACACAAAATGAAATGAAAAAGGAAGATGAATCTTGAAATTAATTTTAATCCACCGTCAACAATGCAGTTGGGATAAAAAGTGGGCTAAATCCTTATATCCTTAGCATGAATTATGCCAAGTGAATTTCCTTTTAAGCCCTCTAGTTCATACAGATTGTTACTTACAATTTTCACTACTTTAGCTAGAATAAATTTGGGACAGAGCTTAGCATTTCGCTTCTTTAATTTATCACTCAAAATAAAATTTCGTTGTAAAACTCTTTGTCCAAAGTTAAATTTGCAAGACTTACTTCTTGATATATATATCCTTTCGAACACCTTATGGGTATTAACGAGAGATTCTTTCACCCTATTATGAATAAGATTCATTTTCACTGGTTTTGATTTCAAAATCTGAATTGTTGAGACCATGTAATTTTCTTAGCAAAGCATAGTGTGACCAGTTTTGGAGCTTGGATTGGCCGAATAAAGCTTCATGCGGACACATCCCTAAAGCGGAATGGACACTGGTTCTTAAAGAGCTCATAATAAATGTCAGATGCTTTTTTTTTTTTTTTTTTTTTTAATATAATTTTGCACGCGCTCAAGGGATTATGAATACCCTTTATATGTTTTTCTTAACACAGCGCGGGCATCCGGTGAAAGAAGAGAAAGAATGATAGAAAGATGTGTGGCGCGATTTATTGAGACGGTGGTGGTTGTCTCTGATTTTATCTCCAGGGTTGGCGGATGAACTAATGCGGAGAAAATTACCGTGTCTTATTTATTTATGTCTCTTATAATTCGCATTATTTTATTTTATTTCGTTGTCATGTTTATGCGCGTAGTTTACTCAGATGTTGTTAGTGTTATGCCTGAACAGCATGTAATGAGTAAACCAGCTACTTATTTTATGACAATTTTTAGAATTGGTTTTTAATGGAATAAAAGAAGACATAGACAACGGCAGGAATCGAACCTGCGACCACAAGGTTGACAGGCGAGCACACAACTATCGCGCCATGGCCACCCCGTGGCCTGGCCTGAACCGATTAAGGATCTAATCGCGGCTAAAATAGATTGATTAGCCCTTTCGCTGGGATTCGCTTGGGGTGAATATGACGCTGTCCGGATAAGTTTAGTACCATTGGACTCGAGAAATTTTGCAAATTCTTTCGATATAAATTGTTTTTCATTGTCTGAAAGAATTTAATCTGGTACACCAAAAAGCGAGAAAGCATTTTCATTTAAATATGTGATTGCTGTCTGAGGCTGCTTTTCTTATAGGTTTTGCGAGTACGAACTTGGTAAGCTGATCTAAACAACAGATGATATACGAATTCCCAGTTTTTGACCTTGGATAGGGTCCAAGATAATCAATAAACACGCGTTGAAATGACCGGTCTACAATGAAAGATTGTCCCGTGGGCGGTCTTAGAATATAACTCGGAGCTTTGGTAGATTTACAGACCACTTGCATTTGACTTCTGCCGCCATACTAGGCCAGTAAAATCGCTGTCGAAGGCGGTACATTGTCTAAGCAAACCCCCCATGTGAAGCTTGAGGGGAATCATGAGCCAATCAAATGAAGTGAATGGTTAGAGCCGAGGGAATCCAGAGATCGTCTTCTATGGGATCATTAGTGCAGTCTTCTTATAAACAAATTTTTCGAGAACCTGAAGGTCAGGTAGCTGTGCCCTTTTCTTTTCTATCGTCTTTATTAAGCCCACGTACTCATCTGACTTGAATGGCGGATAAGCGAGATCAACCTGCAAGACATCGGAAGGGTTCGTAGTGCTTGAGCCTAAAGTAGAAATCTCATCTGTCGAATATACTCGAGATAGCGCATCAGGAGCCACGTTTTGAGACCCCTTCCAATGCTCTATGAAAAATGAGTATCTTTGAAGTCGCAAACTCCACCGTGATAGCCTTCCACTTAGATCTTTTTGACTCATGAGCCATTTGAGGCTCGAATGGTCGGTAACAATGGTCAAATTATAACCTTCCACGTAATTCTAAACGACCAATAGCTGCCAATCATTCCAGTTCAGTGACGCTGTAATTGCGTTGAGCTTTGTTTAACTTGTATGAAAAATAGTAGATCAATTTTTCTATGCCATATTTGTCGTGTTGAGCCAAACGCAACCCACGCCAGCCATAGATGCATCGCACCTAATAATAAATGGTTTGTCAAAGTTAGGATCTTGCAACACTGGTGCTGTTGTTAAGGCAGTTTTAAGTGCTTCGAAAGTTTCGGGACAAAACGAGAAAGTCTTGCACTTTTTGAGCGTGTCTGTTATTGGGGCTTCAAGTGTGGAGTAATTAGGTACAAAATGGCGGTACCAACCGGTTAGACCTAATAATCGTCTTACTTGTCGTGGTGTTTTAGGAACGGGAAATCCATTTTTTGCGCTAACTCTAACTGGGTCGGTTCTTACGCAACCTCCACCCACAATGAAACCGAGATAACGTAGCTCCTTAAAGCAAAAACGCGATTTTTCAAGGCTTATCGTCAGATTTGCCTTGTGTAATAACGAAGCTAGAGTTCGTAGTATCTCCACGTGTTCCTCGTATGTTTTTTGGACACAACCAATAAATCGTCTAGATACATAAACACGTTTTATTTCCATTCGTTAGTAACCGATTTGTCCATCAATCTGCACAAGCGGCCAAAGAGCATAATCTTCAATTGATACCAGGGTCTACCGGGCCCACTAAACGCTCTCTTTTCTCGTGCATTTTTAGCTAGAGGAACCTGCCAAAAAGTGTCTTTCAGATCTACGAATGCTGTGTGTCTCCGATTGACGATTGACTCAGCAGCCTCTCCAAATGCGTAAAATGATAGGCATCATTTTTCGTAACTTTGTTTAGGTTCCTGGAGTCCAGAAACAAGCAATTCTTTCCTGCCTTACGAACTAGGACAACAGATCAACTCCAGACGCTTTCACTTTGTTCGATAATATCCAATGCCAACATTATATCCAGTTCCTCATACATCAACTTCTGGATGGCTGCAGACACTGGATAGTTTCTTTGCTTAATGGGGTCAATATCGCCTTTATTTATTGTGTGTTCTTCAATCGTTGTCCTTCCAAGCCCTTCTTTGGTCGAGGATGGGAACAACCGTATAACATTTTCAATTTCAAATGACTGATTTGTTGACAGGTCGTGTGCATTTGAGTCACAGATGCGAAGTGAAGACGGACAAATTTCCGAGACTATATGAGGTGCTACATCAAAGAGTTGCCAAAAATTTATACCTAAATATAAAGGTTGGTCTAATGTTGGAACTAAATAGACTTTCAACTCTCATGTAATATTTTTACACTCGACTTTTGCATATATTGCATCTACTATTTTTTGGGATTGACCACTAGCAGTATTGACTCTAGAGTTAAAATTCTTATAGGGAAGTTTAAAATCGTTTAACATTTCCAAACAAACGGATCCTGGACAAGTGATGCTAGCAGCACTATCCAAAAGACCTAGCATTTTCTACCCGAAAGTGGTTACACTAGCGTATGGCCTAGGGTCGTATTTCACGAAATCTATTTTTCTTTTTCATAAATCTTTCTCTTAGTTTCTGTATTCGTTTGGTTATTTGAGAGAACGCTATAATATTTTTGTAATCGTTCGTGAAGAGGAATGGCGTTTTCTAAAGGCGTAGATGGTGTGGATTATTATTTTTTTCACGCTTCAGAAAGCGAATAGATTTAGCTTCATTGATTTTATCTGAAGAATCAGAATATCCTAGGGTTATGGTGTATTGGTGTTTGAATAATGTCAGATGATTTGGGTATGTCTTGTGAAAAGGAATGGTCAGGTTTTAAAGAAACTAAATTTGATTTTATTACATTTGATCCAAGTTCGGTTTTGGTTGACAAAACTCTTCGGAGGTTGAATTGCCCGTTTTCGGTTTCCCGAACACTTAGTACAATTTGGTGTTGTTGGTCAAGAAGTAAGGTTGTGTGATGTTGCTTATGAAGTAATTTCATGGTAATATGGTTGTTTTTATACTGATAAGAGATAATAAATTTTGTTTTAAAAATGTTGAATCCAATGCAATGGGGTTAATTAAGTTATCAGCATTCTAATGTGAGTTGTAGTATAATATGATATGAGTATTGTATGGGTTTTTTTTTTCTAATTGAAAAATGTATGTATGTTATCTGGGGTATGTACTGGTGTGTCGATGTGCGCTCGTTGCCGTGACCATGACCTTGGTCGTGGTTGGGTTGTTCAACTTCAAAACAATGAAGCAAACATACCAAATGAATATCTCTTAAGAACAAGAAAAGCTTTCGAAGTGTGGTTGTATGGTGTTGCTCAAAATTATATTGAAGCGTGAGAATTTCTTATGACACAGTGCATACCGTGACAGGGGTGTATATATATATATATTCTAAGGCTAAGTTAATTTATTTATATTTATAAAAGGACATGAAATTGAGACGGGTCATTAAAAATGTTCTGGATTGAAAGATTACGAGAAGAAGATACATTCTCTATCTGGGTGGTTGGAGACGAGATTTACAGATGTATTATTTTATACTGAAGGATTGAGATTACTAGTACAACCAGAATATGGGCAAGAATGTAAGCTGTTTCATATTAGAAATGGTGAGAGCATATCTCATATTCACAGTTTTAAGTTGCAGTTTGAATCTATGCAGCATGTACGATTTAGACTGTTAGGTGGGGATATTATTTTTTGGAAAAATTAAATTATATATTTATAAAAATTTAATTATAGGAGGACAGTTAACACTGAGCGGAATTATTACACCTCATTCTAATGCTTTAACGAGGAAGGAGGGTGAATATCCATCGCTTTGTCCGTTTGGTGATACTGAATTACTTAATACACCTCAAAAATTTAAAAAGAATAAAGAGAAAAATGAACGCGCCTAAGAAATATTTCAATCGAATGTATATTAATAAATACAAATGAGATACGAATAAGAACGTAGGAGCCATATAAATATATGTATATATATATATATATATATATATATATATATATATATATATATATAACATTATATAAAATATAAAGTTTGAGTGTTATGTTTATTAGTTTATGATAAGCCGTTAGCTGGCAAACGTTTTTTATAAATTACTATCTTTCTCATTCATTTTATATCTGTTTTAAAATTTTCCATCACTAATTATTACATCACCTCTACCTGTGAACAATCAAATATAACTGACAATCTTTCGTTTTCATTGAATGTACCTAATAACGATACAGTGCAAATAGGATTATCGTTTGTTAACTTTTACAAACGGTAAGAATTTACTTAATAGTACAAATTTGGATACAAAATCATTTCAAAATGATAATCATACATCAGAGGGTGAGACAACAACAACAACAGTAAAATCGATAAACAAAATTTTCGATGAGAAAACAGTAACCGTAAAGGAGGCAATCGAGAGTTTTAGACAAGACTTATTTAAAAAAGAAACTGAAATATCGTAGATTATACACAGTAAAGATGTTTTTTTATAGACATTTTAAGTTCGAGTTTGATGATGATAAGACATTTACAATTCGATGTCCGTATGATAGCAATTATAATCTATATACACCCAGTATTAAATGTTATGAATATCATGAATATAAAACCGAGCGGGTGCTAAGTAGTGGAGAAGTTGAGGTATTTATGAAGGAGGATCTTGAATATAAAATTGATGTTGAAATGCTGAACTTCAAAACAATGAAGCAAACATACAAATGAATATCTCTTGAAAAATAACATATGTAAATTTACTTATCAATAAAGTTTTTATTTAAAAAAAATTATAAAAGATATGTTTTATTTATTATCTGACTGTATCCCCAATTTTAAATTTTGGAGTAATATTAATTTTGATGTGATTATATATTTTGGATAGTAATATTTTTTTGTTTGTAGTATTCTCGAATACTCGAAGACTGTCACAATATTTACAAAAAAACATTTGGGAAAGAAAATCCCAATGACCATGACACCTCACGATGAGATTAAATTTCAAAAAGCAACAACATATCATATCTGCTAGAAACCAGTGTGTGGAAGTGTAAAGGTTCGGGATCATGACCATCTAAATGGAAAATTCAGAGCGGACGCACATTCGAAATGTAATTTAAATTATTAGAAACCTAAATGTATTCCTATTTTTTTCCATAACTTAACCGGATATGACTCACATTTATTCATAAAAGAGCTGGGTAATATCGAAGGGTCTATAACTATTATTCCTCTCAACAAAGAGAAATATATATCAATTTCAACAAAAATCTTAATAAATAGCAAGTTGGGAGAGTTTTTAGAATTGCGATTCTTAGACTCATTTAGATTTCTACCTTCTAGTATTGATAGTATAGCAAAAGCGCTAGATACAAAAAAAGATTTTAAAATATTAACATCATTTCTCAAATATGATGAATCTTTTCAACTAATGACCCGTAAGGGTGTTTTCTGCTATGACTATTTAGATTGTGTAGAAAACTTAAGTGAGACAGAGCTTCCTCCAATAGGATCTTTTAGAAATTCTTTGATTGAAGAAGATTGTACCCAAGATGACTATAATCACGCAGTAAAAGTTTGGTCACATTTTGAATGTAAGAGCTTAAGAGAATATTTTTAACATGATTTGAAAACAGACGTTTTAATTTTAGCAGATATTTTTTGAAAAATTCAGAATTGATTCTAGAACAATTTACGGTCTTGACCCCTGTCACTATTATACATTTCCAGGTTTTTCGTGGGATGCTATGCTGAAAGAAACAGGTGTCAAACTATAACTTTTGACAGACATAGACAGGTATAACTTTTTCGCTAAGGGTATAAGAGGAGGTTTGACACAGTGTAGATTGCGACATTTTAAAGCAAATAATAAATATATGTCCGATTATGATTCAAGTAAGCCATCTGATTATTTAATGTACTTGGATGCTAATAACCTTTACGGTTGGGCAATGTCTGACTATATACCATATTCAGACTTCAAATGGGTTGAACCTCCAGATAATATAGACGGGATTAAATAATGGTTAATTTCAAATATAAACATTGGTTATGTTTAAGAGATTTATCTTGAATATCCTATAGAAATACATGATGATCATAACGATCTTCCTTTCTGTCCCTCAAATATTTCATTGCCTAACAAATCAGATAAAAAATTAATTGCCGATTTAAATAATAAGGTACAGTAAAAAAAGTTTAATCCAGTGCCTTGAAAATGGTTTAGCAGTGCCTTGAAAATGGTTTAGTGCTGAAGAAAATTCACAGAGTGATGCAATTCAAGCAATCCAAATGGTTGAAAAAATATATTGATTTATTTATTTATATTATTTATATATATTAGTTATCTATTCACTCTAAGAAGGCACTTTGAATACATCATAAAAGTACTTACTTATAATGACAGCCGTCTCCCAAGTATACTTGCAAAGCATAGCATAAATAAAAATATTAGTTGGTTCAAAAAATGGGAGGATATATCCTTGTTTGGTGGTGCTTCATTGTAATCAATAGATACTCAGGCTATATTTCGAAAAGAAACATTAAATAACATACTGGAACTAGTAGATGCCAAGATAAGATCAGGTTTAATGGAGGTAGCAAAAGGCTCATCTCGTCGATCAATGCACCCGAAACTTAAGTATAACCTAAACGATCTGAATTATTTCACCGATAAGCTGAGTTTGTTTGAAATCTCCAATATTTTCCGTATCAGGGGGGGCTTCTTGACTTAAACTATAGACCATACTTTAATGACCGTATAACATTTTGCTCCTTGTGTAACTTGCAAGAACAAGAAACATCTTACCACTTTTTATCAGTATGCCCCATTTTAAAAGAATTAAGATTTGTATAATCTCAAAAAAAAACCCTTTTAAATGAAAAGGAATCAATTAGTTTTTTAAATGGACAAAACTGGAAACTTCTCGCCCAGTTTTGCATTGAAACCATGAAGTACCGGAAAGATTTCTTAGATTTTTAGTTTGTTTCGCATTTGTTTTTTTTTTTTTTTTTTTTTTTTTTTGTATTTTTCTTGACTCTCTACGAATTAAAATCAATTTTTGTTTTAGCAAGAAATATACACGTAAACGTATAAGCCCATAATTATTTTATTCGAAGAATTAAAATTCATCTTCGTTTTGAGAAAAGTTTTATGATAAGGTAATAATAGTTTGTTGTAAGGAAAAATTCTACTTATTAGTTTTCCGATATATTAAAGCTTTTGTATTATTTAATTTATTATTTTTATATTTTGAAATTAAGCAATTTGTAATAAGTTGGCATCTGGCAGACGGTTTCCAACCAAGGCCAAACAATATTATATTTATTTTTTTATTTCGTATTAATAATGAATGATATGTAAAATTGAATTATTTGTAAAAAAATATATCGATCTATTTATCTATCTATCTATCTATATTGATTTAAACAATGAACTTAGAAAAAAAGCAACTACAAAGTTTGAAAAGGATCAGCGTAAACTCTGTAATAACGCTGTATTTGGAAAAACTATGGAGAATGTAGACAAACAAAAACATGTTCGAATTGTTGATTCAGTAGAAAGCAGAGGCAGACATCTGGGTAGTCGTGCTGTTATAGCTAAAATTAATTTTCATTTTAGAATTTTCCGAAACTATGGCTGCTATTTAGTTAAAACGAATTTACTGTATCTATAATAAGCCTAGATTTCAAAGTATAAAATGTATGACTTTCATTATGTTTATATGAAACCAAAATTTACTAAGAGCCTACAACTGGCTTATATGTATACTGACTCATTTATTTATCAAATACGAACTGATGACTTTTACAGCGATATTAAGCCTGATATCATTAAAATGTTTGACACTATGATATTGTTCAGCTCAATGTGAAAAAGTTAGGTTATATGAACGATGAGAATAATGGAAGAATAATGAAAGAATTTATTGGTTTAAGAGCTAAAGTGTATAGTATTGACATTGAAGATGCATGCGTAATAAAAAAGCACAAGGTGTTAAATCGGCAGCTGTAAAAAAATTGTCTTTGCAAAATTATAGAGACTGTTTGCTACATAAGCGCAACTTTTATAGTAAAATGCTAAACTTCAGATCTAGACAACATACTACAAAAAAATTAAAATCAAAAAAGGTGCAAATCTGGTGTAGCTTAAGTTAAAATTGTTTAGCTCTTAAAAAAAAGGTTATTTAAATTAATCCAAACAAACAAAATATTTACAAAGTGCACAATTTAAGGAGCTACTGATCAAGTGAGATTGAAAAATCATTGAATTTTTTGTAATTTAAGTTGCAAAAGTTAGATACCTACCTACCTTAACAAAAAAATCGCTCATTGTAAATAAGTATAAAACCAATACACAATATTAAAGGCTTGATGAACAATTCAAAAAGAAAAGTTCAAGAAACATCACCCGAAATACATCTTCAATCAATTTCAAAAAAAGATAAAAGCATGTCGTTGGCTGGTTCTATGACTGTCGAAGAATTAAATAATCTGTTTGCCACCAATCTCACAAATGTTAATACGAAGATTGATATTTCAGACTTGCGCGGTGAACTAAGTGATGTTAGAAGGGAAAATGTGCAATTGAAGGAGGCGGTCGGTACACTCTTCCAAAGATGCAATGTCCTGCAAACCGAGATTGATCTGTTAAAGATAGCTGCAAATGACAGCAACTTAATCATTCTCGAGTTGAGAATGGACAATCAAATCCCATAGAACAAGCTCTAAACATTTGCAAAAATATATCCGACTCAAATACAATCATCACTGCACAAGAACTGAGACAAATCGCTTCGAATGAAGAAGTAGTTACTATTTTGGCAGAATTCAAATCCAAACAAAACACACAATATGTTCTGAAAAATGTTCAAAAGCTGAAAGGAACCGGCATCTCCATAAGTCGAGACTACCCATTGAAGATTCGGCAAAAGCGCATCAAACTCCTTCAGCTCCGCAAACACATTTACGCCAAACAACCACGATTGATATTGTCTCTACGTGATCATAAATTGCGTATTGATGATTTGGTGGTGGAATGGAATCATTACCAGCAAGTGTTTGTTACAAATAAGGAGCATGGGCTGCAAAAATTGGAAGAAAAACACAATCTTGGGGAGAATTTCTTTCAAAATGTTTGCTTACAACCCTTAAAAAATGATTCAATTGCCAAAAACGTCAATGTCATCCATCGGCGAGAAATGTCAAATGAAGTTGGCGGCGGTTCATCAAAATCAATTTCGGCTACAAGCAAAACGAATTCTGCTCTTTCGGATCTAGGTGTTAACAAAATAGCACATTCTGTGGTTATAATCACTGTAATTAGATAAAAGCCGTCTGTCAAATTTTTAAATTAAGTAAAATTAAAATTATAAGTTATAATATTGGAGGTTTAAAAAATAAGATTGCAGTATTAGATTTAATTCAATTTATAAATGAGTATGATATTATTATTTTAATTGAAACACATGTTACTGAACAGCATACACAAAATGTTGCATCAAGTTTCGTCGAATACAAACTAAAATGGATACCAGCACTTAAAAATCACCGAAAAGGAAGGGCTAGTGGAGGAATTCTCATGGGTTTTAAACATAATCTAAAAGGCAGTTGCAAATGCAAGCAAATAGGAGACACACATTTCATTGAAATTAAAACTGATCGATCCTTACTTAATCTCATCCCTATATACTTAAATCGCAACAGCTGGGAAAGTGACTTCACTAAGCTTGGAGACATTTAATTTGATATGGACATTAAGAATTTAATGCTTATTGGAGATTTCAATGCCCGAACCGGAGCGCTAGAAAGTGAAAGTAAGCTTATAGAAAATAGGAATCTTAGTTCTAAAGATTCAACAATTAAAAGAGAAGGTAAAAAAGATATCGATCTATGTAATTCCTTTGGATTGAGTGTTTGCAATAGTACTGCGGAAGGAGACAAATTAGGTAACTTCAGTTTTATAAGACCACAAGGAAACTCAGTAATCGATTACGCAATGGTGTCAGGAGACTGGAGTGCTATGATAGACGATTTTGAAGTCATAACAGAAATACATTCCGATCACCTCCCAATCCAACTAACAATCAACCTAAACAGAAACCAGAGGCAACCAGAAGACTCAGTAACTCCGGGAAAATTCAGGTGGAAAAATGATTTTGGCGAAAGGTACTCACATTGTTTGAATAATAGTCTTCTCCTTCAAGCGAAATCATCTTAAACATTTTGTCTTAGCTTATCGGAGCTGGACAAAATTGTCCTTAAGTCTATTCCGGTGCAATAACAGTTAAACAGCAATTTTATTCACTACCACGAAAAATAGTTTGATAATGATTGTATGGTAGCTCGTGGAAAATCTTTTGATTGGCTAGGATTACTAAGAAGTTTTCCAGAGAATATCTTTTTTAAAGCGCAATATCTTGCAGTTAACAAGCAATACAAAGAGCTACTAAGCTATAAACGCCAAACCTACTCAAGAAAACTTGCTCAAGACCTTGCAGACTGCAGAAATGCTGCTGAGTTTTGATCAGTAGTTAGAAAAATTAGTAAAAAGCGTAGTAATCTAGTTATTTCACCCATTGAAATCGAAGACCTTGTAAAACACTTCAAAACGTTAACAAAAGACAATTTCACTTCCACATTCCAAATTTCCAAACCTTTTTATGAGAACGAAGAGTTGTATGCACCTTTTTCCTGTGCAGAGGTTCAACTTGTATTGAAAGAGCTCCAAAACAATAAGTCTCCAGGATCGAATGGCATACCTCAAGAGTTCTATAAAATAGACACTTCTATTTTTATAGTGACTCTAACTAAAGCTTTAAACCACGCATACGATTCAGCTTATTTACCGTTCCATTTCAAGGAAGTCATCATTTTCCCAATTTTTAAAAAAGGTGACAAGGAAGATGCTGCCAACTACAGAGGAATATCATTGTTGAATTCATCTATGAAAATTTTTACGATACTTCTCTGCAAACGGCTTTATAATTGGGTTCATTACAACAACTTTCTAAGCGAGTCGCAAGCTGGGTTTCGAAAGAATTATTCGACCATAGATCAAATCTATTCGCTTAACAATATAGCTGAAATCTTTATAAAATCTAAAAGAAAACTGTACGTTTTTTTCATCGACTTCAAGGCGGCATTCGAAACCATAGACAGGAAAGCACTTATTCTGAAGCTATGTAACAAAGGAGTATCTTCAAAGTTTTTGGACGTTTTGGAAATCCTCTATAACTCAACAACTTCTGCAGTCGCTTTTGGATCCAAACAATCCGATACAATTCGAAGTGGAAATAGGAATGAGGCAAGGATGTAATCTGAGTCCTTTATTATTTGCTCTATTTATAGATGACTTAGAAGAGGTATTGCAGGGTGGAGCACGTGTTTCAGCGGATCTTTTAATTAAGGTACTAATGTTCGCCGATGATATTGTGATGCTAGCGGAGTCGCCTGGTAGTCTCCAATTGATGATCAATAGATTGTTCGAGTACTGCAACAAATGGAGGCTCCAGGTGAACCTAGAGAAGTCTAAAGTCATGATTTTTCGTAGAGGAGGCGGCCAAAACGGCCGCAGTGAAACCTGGAAATTTGGAGCTGAAAACATCGAAGTCGTAAATGAATACAACTATCTTGGTATGCGGATATCTAGAAACCTGAATTGGCAAAATCATATGATTGATAATTTGACCAAATCGAAGCATGCATTAAACGCAACATTGAGGACTGTGGTTCACTGTAAAGATTTTCACTACAAAACCAAATATGGTATTTTTGAAACCACAGCCAAAGCGATCATGTGTTATGCAGCTCAAGTTTGGGGCCATAAGGAGTTCGATGAAGTTGAGCAGCTTCTGCGCTATTTCTTAAAAAGAAGCTTGACACTACCTAAATAGTACTACGAATCTCATACTAATGCTAGAGACAGGTCTACCATCTTTATTTATTTCAACTCTGAAAATACAGATAGACTATATTTTAAAGACTATAGCAATGATGATAGGAGACTACCAAAGGAAATTACGATGCTTGTGATTCAAAAACAAATAGCATGGTTCGAGTCATGGAGAGATCTAGCAGAGTACTGTGGACATCCACTATTACTCCGAAGCGATAGGATGGAAACGTAGAAAAGCGAACTCTATAGCCCCATATCGTTAGTGGACGAAAGAAAGAGAGAGGATTATACTATGAAAGCCATAAGTTCATTACACAGGGACATATATGTAAGGCTGAACTATAACCTGTTACGAAATAACTACTTCAGGGCGGAGTATCCAACCGATTTCATGTCACTGGTTTTAAAAGCAAGAGGGGGGATACTTCCCCTGAACTATGTTCCTCATAGGAGTGATTTGGAAGAAATGTGTGGATTATGTAACACTAGAGAACGCGAAAACGTGTTCCATTTCGTAGGAAGATGTCCTGTTTTGGTGGAAACCAGAAGGAGTACACTTGGAAAAAACTACATTAGTGAAGAGGAGTCATAGATGTTTTAAACGGAGTTTTAGACTGGGAATCCCTTTTCAACTACACCAAGCTAGCACTTAACTACAGAAAACGGATCTTAGAAGAACTTTTTTAATTTTATGTTTCAATTTTGTATATTAAACTAAATTAATTAATTAAGTATTAATAATTGTCAACTGACAGACGGCGTAAGCCATGTTTAAAAAATGAATGATGCACTAAACTTTTGTAATTTGGATGAAATAAAATCATTTGGAACCTACCTACCTACTACAACAAATTAAGTTGTGCGGACGACAAAAGATGTATATGTAGTAATAATATCAATACACTAGCTTGGGGTCATTATGGAATCGATTTTGAGAATGATATATAAATATGAGAAAATTAAATAAAAGAAAAAATATCAAGTATTACACATTTCCTTTTATTGAACTATTAATTATAATTCTGTGCTTCACAAATAAATTTATTTAAGAGATACACATTTTGAAGTGCGCATATTTTCCCATGATATCCACATTTGGAAGTTATATTTGGATACATTTCTTTGAAATTTGGACATCTTTAATAGTTATCTTCTTCGATGTTGACGACTTCGACGTTTTCATTTTTGAGTAAGGATTGCAACCACTGTTTCTTTTCAGTACCCTTAACGTAAACAACGCCACTTTGGAGTTTTTCTCGAAGAAATATCTCTACTTCAGGAAAGTGTGCAGATCTTCCATTCCAGCATAATCCATGATAATTTTGGTACAGCCAATGAACTTATCTTCTTAGTGAATCTGACGCCAGACTTAAATTAAATGCAGGACTAACAATAAAGTGATGATGATGATGATGTTCGTTATGTAATACAGCTACTTCCTTCAGAATAAAACGATTGCTGTTTAAATCGCCAAGTCCTTGAATGTCTACAAAGTGTATATTCATTTTTTTAGATGTGTGTTCCCAACAAATTGATTCTTTCTACTGACAAATTATCATATAAGTACATTCAATTTAAGTAAGTTTGTTAACTTCTCCAGTTAATGGATTGTACTCAATTATACGATCATGAAGTATCAGATAATACCTGGTTGTTAAAGGAGGAATCAGAGTTAATTTTTTAAGTTCAATTTTTACATCCACAGGTCCCGTTTTAATTGTTTCATTTTGACGTGAACAATCAATAACCATAATTGGGGCAATATCCTCAAAGTCCGCCCTTGATAAAAGAGGATTTGCTTGTTTCTGATAGTATGAATGTTGAAATTTACTATACATTTCATAGTTTTTGTTTAAGGTTTAAATCCTCTCGTGGATAAGATGCAGAATTTAAATGAACTTTTACATTGCTAACATCACCTTGATCGAATTTGCTAGCATTTTTATTTCGTTGATTTTTTCTATCAGTTTGCAAAGCAATGATAATATATTTCGGCTTCTCAAGTTGACTTGAAGTTTTCACCGTCCATATTAGTGATGCACAACCCGGTTTAATAAACCGAGTCAACCCGAGTTGTGCCCAAGCCGAGTTAACTCGGGTTACATTTATGCGCTAATTTTCCTGTCGTATAAGTTTATGATATATGAAGCATCAAACGAAGTGAATTGATCGCAAGCATACACATACATTTGTTACGACGATAGACGGTAGCTAACATAACTCGGTTTGATGTTGAATGTTTTGTTGCCAACTCGATTTAGAAATGAAATTTCGCTAAAGTAAATCGAGTTAAATCAAAGCGAGTTGCAGCGAGTTTTTGTTATTGTGATTATAAGTAGTAACTCGGGTTGAAATGAACAGGTTTTTTTTATAGAATTGGAAATGGACAGAGTCAAACAGGGTTGCAATCTAAGTGAATATCTGATTTTGAATTTGTATTCGCTTTTTTTAAGTTTCTTGTATAAGTAATTATAACGGGTTGATGGGGCATTGAATGTTAGTTTCATTTTGGTTTCGACTTCGGTTTGTTTGTGTTGTGTAATTAGTTAATTTTGTTTTGTGGAAAACGTCTAGTCCAAAAAAAAGTCTTTAGTATTCTTATGATATTTTCATCAAAACGCAGGAATGAAGGAAAAAACTGAACATTTTTTTTTATAAACCGAGTTAGCTAACTCACTTTGCAACCCGGGTTATTCAAAATCTAACTCGGGTTAACCCGGGTTGAGAATTTTTCGTTTTGGCACATCACTAGTCCATATATGATCAGTAGTGGTTGGCAGTATTGTATTTTCATACATTTCCCAATTACGAAAATGAATTTGAATTGGTTTTAATTGAATTTGCTTCAACAAGTTAAGTTTATTTGAATCATTTGGTGTGTGGAACTCTTCATTGCAATTTAAAAATTTATACTTTTAATTCTTCATTATGTTTGGAAAAATAAACATTCTCCTTAGATCGAGCGCGACTTAAAATCAGTTCATTCTTGCATTTGTTATAATATTTTTATATTCTTCAGCAAACCCCAATACATTTTTCAATTGTAAACAAAAATTAAAAATACCAAATGCAGGAGAAATACTGGTGTTTCCACTCCATGATCCATTTTCTAAGCATTTGCTTTCATTTTCATTTAAAGATACAAAATTTTTCAAGGTCGATGTTATTCCAATGTTTTTATTGTTCTCAATGTCTACTCCATTTAATTCAAATTGTATTTCCTCAAATAGAAAAGCTATTGCATTATTAATTAATTTTCCTCCTGAAACAGATCCATCATCTGTTTTAGTCATACTTCCTTCTATATAAATGTACTAAGTAAAATAAGAAACACCTTATTGACCACAAACGATTAGAAAATTAAATAATAAAAACAAAACAAAATTTGTAGGTATTACATTTTAATTTTTTTGAAACTTGAATGCATTTCGAACCAACTGTGGTTCATCATCAGCTATATAAATGTAGCTTTCACAGGATAATATACACAGATCCTGTTGTTGTATGGGCATGCGTATTTCATCACTTGGATTGAAAGACTGAAGAAATGGTGAATAGCTGTGATATTCAAACTTAGATATACTATTATCATAGTTTGGTGTATGAGTAATATCCAATATATCATTCATCATATTGTTTTTATTTTAGTTTGAATCCTAGTGAAAGAGGACAAGATTTATTTTCAGGAGATAACTTAGGTGTTATCAGTTTTGATGCTCGAGTAGAACTACTTGAATGATTAGTTTTAATATCTGTTAAATAATTATTATTATTATATATTAACATTCTTCCGATTTGAAGTTAAATGTAATCGTGCGGTTATTCTTTCTCCTCTAAAATGCATTATATCACCGTCCTGATCCACGAGCTTTAATGTTGTAGTACTTACTCGTTTGACATTTACTGGTAAATAGATAACATTTTTTGGATCCTGCTTCTGGTGAAAATTCATGAATTGTATGTATAGGAGTACTATTAAAATAAGAACCAGTAATGATATTACACTCGATTCGTATTACATTTATTTTGTTTATATCAATGGGTAAGTCGGATGAGTGAATCCCATCACCATCATTGAGAACACGTTTACTGAACCCAAATAATTTTGCAATAGTTCTATCCTTATCGAAATAAATTGTATCCGCACATTCAATTTCACATTTCATTGTGTTATTATTTGCTTTTATTTCAATATCAATAGCAGAACTTCGCGGTAATAATTCTTCTGATATATATGAAGCATTTGCGTCAATTTCATATGAGCCTCCGACATGAAACAAATTATTAGTCTCATCAACATTTGGTATGGAGTTGTACGTCGGAAAATCAATCAATTTACAAACATAGTCTTGATCTAAATTTAAAGGTGGAAAATATTCAGCTGATAGAATAGAGGTACAACCGCTTAGTGTAAGTGTCATCGCTATGATGATAAAAAATACAATGAAACCATATACATATAAAATTCTTTATTTATTGTAAATAACAATCATATAAAAATCTTAAACATAAATGACCACAATTAAATGGGGCATAATATTGATATTTTGTATAATTATAATAAATTTGTCCACCTAAATAGCTGATAATTTCAATAGGAGGTTGAAGATTTCCAAGTTGTACCCAATGTGTACCGGGGCCGTTTGATGAATCAAGATTTACAATTTCACACTCATTTTTCCAAGGTTTTCTTTTTAGTAAATTATCTCTCATGAAAACTCCTCTAATATTTGGAATCAATTTCTCTGCAAAATTTCTCTATTTCATTTAATGCACGATTGGGTAGCAAGCTTAGAAGTTTTTTGACTGTGGGTTTAAATAAAGTTCAAGCCATTTTCTATAAGGTATAAGGTGCAGACCATGACCTAGTGCAGTGGATTCCATTTGTTGGTTATGGCGCTTTTTCTCCTCTAAATCTGTTTTGGCAATGCTAATATCATTGACAGCTTTTGCTACTCCCCCAGCGCCCCCCGTTAAGGCTGCAAGAGCTGAAAGTCCAGCAAACAAGGGTACAAGAAATGGAATTATATAGAAATAACTCTGGGTGTCTTTATAATATCACTGTTTTTTTCTAACTGTTTTTTAACAGATGATATAGCTATTTTGATTGCTTTTTCTAGATTAATTGGTTTTCTACGTTTGACATTATTTCCCATAACCTTCATTACTTTTCTAAAGGAAAGAGGCTTAGTCTTATTAAATGTTTTAATCTTTTTGTTCTTAGACTTTTTATTTCCGATTTTAGAACAACCCATTCCGAATTTTGTTTTTGTCTTCATGAGATTGGTAACCAATAGTGCATTTACTCGCTCAACTATACTAGCGTCTTTGGATTTAACTCGCTTCCTAGCTTTTTCGGTTAAAATCTTATCGGCAGCGTGTCGATCAGCTGCATTTTTAAATTTTGAATAAGATATATCGTGTTGTTTGTATGCTTGATCAAGCAAATTAATTCCAGGATCTCCTTGAGCTATCCGCTTTTCCAGTTTTGTTCCTGGTCCACAGTATTGATATCCGGGTAAATGTAGTTCAATAGGAAGTTTGTTTATTAAAGAATTTAATAATACTTCTCCTTTCACAGTGTGTTGGCGACTGATAGATTTTTTCGAATAATCAAACATTTTATGTGATAATCCTTACGTTAGAATGGTTTGAAACTAAATTTATAGGAAATCATTTAGTTTTTATAACAATGCGATTCGTTAAACAACAATATCAGTTACCAGTAAAAAATATGGATCTGTCTAAAAATATTGAGAGCAAAAAAACATGCTAAACTATTCCCTCATATTATACGAGGTTTAATTACGGGTTCCTCAAACTGTGGAAAAACTAATGTTATGATGAGTTCGTTACAACATTCCAATGGATTAAAATTTGAAAATTTCTATATATAATCTAAATCTCTACATCAACCAAAGTATGAGTTTTTACGACAAGCTATTAAACCTTTTAAAAATATGGGTTTCTACACTTTTGCTAATAACAGTGATGTTATTCCACTCGAAGAAGCTAAACCAAATTCTGTATTTATTTTTGACGATACGCATGTGATAAACAAGACACAGTTCGAGTACACTTTAGTATGGGACGACATCATCATATTGATAGTTTTTACTTATGTCAAACTTATACAAGAATACCCAAACACTTAATTCGATATAACGCGAATTTCCATATTGTTTTCAAACACGATGATAAGAATGTAAAATATATATTTAATGATCATATCAATTCACATATGACATTTAATACCTTCCGAATGGTCTGTGCAGAATGTTGGAACACAAGTTACGGATTTATGGTAATTGATAAGGATAGTCCTTTGAATGAAGCTCGTTATAGAAAAGGCTTTGACTGCTTTCTTAAGTTATAAAGCAGATAATACTTTTGATTTAATATCATAATGTATAGTTATCTTCTATGAGAACAGTACAGAGCAGTTCAGTGAGCAGATAATAGCAGTTAATAGCTGTTCAGATCAGTTCGAGATCCAGTATTAGAACAGTACAGAGCAGTTCAGTGAGCAGATAAGAGCAGTTAAAAGCAGTACTAGAACAGTACAGGCCAGTTCAGTGAGCATACAAGAGAAGTTAAAAGCAGTATTAGAACAGTACAGAGCAGTTCGGTGAGCAGATAATAGCAGTTAAACACGGTTCAGATCAGTTTGAGAGCCAGTATTACGCATAATAATGTTCTACGAGAACAAAAAAGAGCAGTTCAGTGAGCAGATAATAGCAGTTAAAAGCGGTTCAGATCAGTTTGAGATCCAGTATTCTTCAGTTAAGACTAGTAATCTCAATATTAAATTCAGTTTAAAACCTTTCGAACGATTCTTTCAACAGCTCCGAAATTTATTAACCACTTGTCTATGTAAGAAAAAATAACTTTTACATTATGATGAATATAGATGTAAAACTAACAAAGGAGCTAATTAAGACCACCGATGCTCTACGAAAGAAATACACAGCTCTTAAGACAGGTAGAGAAGCTTACGAAACACAAATTGAATAAACTTTTAAACCACTTACAAAACCTCTAAACGAGTTGATCAAAAAATCAAACATCAAACAAGATAAAAATCATCCTAGTGGAATTCCTTCAAAGAAAATAAAAATCAATTCGGAACAACTTCCACCTCCTGATGAATTCACCATCCATAAGAATTCTATTTGTGACTCATCAAATTTTACTGATGATAATGCTAATAGTAGCAATACACTAAAAAGAACAGAGAAACGCTCAAACCATCAAATTAGTCATCGTCGAAAAATATGTGGATTTATTTATAAATAATTCCAACACTCTTGACAAAACAAATGGTATACATTTAAAAGATAAAAAGTGGTATATATGTAATGCTGAGTTAAATATTCTAGGAAACGATATAGAAATAAAAGATGAAACCTTTGACGGTATTTATGAGCTTATAATTAAGAAAACCCATTATAAAAATATTTTTACTGATGAAGATTTAAAAAATTATAAAACCATACTATCTCTCACCAATGCACATAGAATCGATCATAATTCACAAAAACAAGTACAGAAATATTTTAAGCAAATTATTTGGACTAACAAAAATACTTCTAATAACTCATTATCTTCACCCTTACAAACACCAACTGGAGGTGGTTTATTACAGCTATCAAAATTAAAAAAAGACTATATATTTTGGGATAATCCTAATGAACTTGTAGATCGAAGGAGGCTTCTAATTGCATCACAACAAACCGGAAAAGAACAATTACTCTAACGAAATTATTTCAATCATTGAAGAACTAAAAGAAACTAATATTATCGAATAAAAATAAAAAAGAAAGATAAGTGTTGATAAATTTGGTCGCTTCACAAATAGAGTCCCACTCAGAGGACCAAGAAGAAAACAGGGGAACAGGGTCCAATAGGTGAACAGAGGGAGCGAGGTTTACCAGGACCAGTCGGTGAGGGTTTTTTAAAAGCAGAAAGCGGTGATTACGACATAAGCTTTAAACGACTAACTAATATCCACATTCCACAAAAAGAGGGAGATGCCACTACCAAAAAATATGTTGATGAATTATACGAACGAATTAGAGAATACAATAATATTGAATTTGTTGAAAAAATTGATAAACTACTGATGGAAAGGGGGGAAAGCCAATATTTAACTTATCAACAATTATCAAAGCTTCAGTCTTTAACTTAACTCCAAAGTGTGACATCTCATTCTATCATTTATTATGTCTAACATACTCGTAGATTATACACCAATCCTTGAGAAAATTCTACAATTTTTGAAAACTAATCCTCATCATATATTATTGGAAGAATATTATCAGGAGATTTTAAATAGTATAATCTTCTTTAAAGGATTCATGAATGTATCCACCACAATTTTAAGGCATGTGTGTCACTTTAATAACTGCTCTTGGTCTTCAAACCTATGCCAAGATGGACCAGATACTTGTGCATGTTACATGCTTGAAAATAGGATGTTGAACATAAAAAAATTAATGGCTCTATATAAAAGATTAAAATAGTGAAAGTAAACCTTATTATTATTATATGAAATATTTTAAACAAATAAGCATGTTAAAAAGAATAAACACTTTGTTTTTTTATCATTCAATAAAAAGATGAATCGAAGAAACGTTGTCGAAGAATTACATAAACCTGCTCGAAGGAATTTTCCTAAACGACGGGTTATTATTAAGGGTTTAGGTGATTTAAGGCAAGCTGATCTAGTTGAGATGATTGCATATTTATCCAAAAACGATGATTAGCGATATCTTCTCACAGTTATCGACACATTTTCCAAATTTGATTGGGCGATCCCCATTAAAAATATGACGGGGGCTATTATCGCTTAGGCCATGGAAGATAAACTTAATAAAGGTAGTCACCCAAAAAATATGCAAACAGATGATGGCAAAGAATTTTTCAATACATCTTTTCAAAAACTTATGAAAAAAATTTAAATCAATCATTATTCTACGCTTAGCGTTCTTAAAGTTTCGATTGTTGAACGATTGAATCGTTCTTTAAAAGTATATATTTGGAAAGAATTCAATTTGACTGGTTCATATCGCTAGATTGCTACTATATAATGGCTGACAAACACATACAATAATTCCAAACATCGTTCAATAAAGATGAAGCCATCTGAAGTCAATACTACAAAGGAAAAAATATTACTATCCAAAATGTATAATCACATCAAAATTAATATTACTCCAAAATTTAAAATTGGGGATTCAGTCAGAATTAGTAAATATAAACATATCTTTGATAAAGGATACACACCAAATTGGACTACTGAAATATTTAAGACAATCAAAGTACAGCATACCAATCCAATAACGTATGTATTGGAGGACTATCAAGGACATCCTATTAAGGGTGGATTTTATGAGTAAGATCTGCAAAAAACTAAGTTCCCTATTACATATATCATCGAGAAAGTGCTTCAAAGAAAAATAAGGTTGAATATTTGTTAAATGGCTTGGTTTTTCATCAGATCACAACTCTTGGATATCCATCCCCAAAGATAATAAATAAAACACATCTTTTATAATTTTTTTTTAAATAAAAACTTTACTGATAAGTAAATTTACACATGTTTTTTTTCTTAAGAGATATTCATTATGTATGTTTGCTTCATTGTTTTGAAGCTCAGCAATTCAACATCAGTTTTATATTCAATATCCTCCTTCATAGAGACCTCAACTTCTCCATTACTTACATATTCATGATATTCATAACATTCAATACTGGGTGTACGTAAATTATAATTGCTATCATACGGACATCGAATTGTAAATGTCTTATCATCATCAAACTCGAGCTTTAAATGTCTATAAAAAACATCTTTACTTTGTATAATCCCCGATATTTCAGTTTCTTTTTTAACTAAGTCTTGTCTAAAACTCTCGATTGCCTCCTCTACGGTTACTATTTTCTCATCGAAAATTTTGTTTATCGATTTTGCTGTTGTTGTTTCACCCTCTGATGTATGATTATCATTTTGAAATGATTTTGTATCCAAATTTGTACTATTAAGTAAATTCTTGCCGTTTGATTGTTGTAAATTTATATCTACATTTAGAGGTGAAAAATTAAAAGCAGATATAAAATAAATGAGAAAGACAGCATTTTAAAAAGATGTTTGCCAGCTAACTTATCATGAACTAATAAACATAACACTCAAACTTTATATTTTATATAATGTTATATATATATATATATACATATATATATGTATATATATATATATATATATATATATAGCTCCTATGTCCTTATTCGTATCTCATTTTTATTTATTAAGATACATTCGATTGAAATATGTCTTAGGTGCGTTCATTTTTCTCTTTATTCTTTCTAAATTGTTGAGGTGTATTAAGTAATTCAGTATCACCAAACGGACAAAGCGATGGATATTCACACTCCTTCCTCTTTAAAGCATTAGAATGAGGTGTTATCATTCCGCTCAGTGTTAACTGCCCTCCCATAATTAATTTTTTATAATTATATAATTTATTTTTTTCAAAAAAGTAATATCCCCACCTAACAGTCTAAATCTTACATGCTGCATAGATATGCATATGCTCTCACCATTTCTAATATGAAACAGCTTACATTCTTGTCCATATTCTGGTTGTACTAGTAATCTCAATCCTTCAGTATAAAATAATACATCTGTAAGTCTCATTTCTAACCACCTAGATTCAAAGATACAGAATGTATCTCCTTCTCGTAATCTTTCAATCCAGAACATTTTTTAATGACCCGTCTCAACTTAATGTCCTTCTATAAATATAAATAAAACAACTTATCCTTAGTATATATATATATATATACACCCCTGCCACGGTATGCGCTGCGTCATAAAAAAATTCTCACGCTTCAATATAATTTTGAACAACAGCATACAACCACACTTCGAAAGTTTTTTTTTTGCTCTTAAGAGATATTCATTTGGTATGTTTGTTTAATTGTTTTGAAGTTCAACAACCCAACTACGGCCGGTGAGCCAGAACCCTCTAATCTATACTACTGACTGGTTTTGCTAGTTATGCGAAACATTCAAGGCATTAATGTCAAGAAATTCATCTTCCGATAACGAATGTTCTATCTCACTGACTTGCTTTTAAGCGTTGCTAGTTTCAAATGGTTTCGGTCTGAACCCTTCGTTTTGGTGTGCATGCTTCTCAATTGATCGGCATACGTATACCATCTCAGCTAAACTTTGAGTCATGAATGTGATTAAAACTTTGACCTTGACTTCTATCGGACATTTGCCTAGAAAGATCGGAATCTGTTTCGATGCTCCTATATTGATTAAATAACGCAAGCTCCAAACTTTGCCAATTAGCAATTATGTTGGTTTTTAGATAAGTCCAAAACCAACTTTCTACTGTAGCTGTTACAGAAAAGTGAAAATGTAGGAAGATATATTCCCAAGAAGCGTTGTAACCAGTCTTAAGCTTTTTAAGTCGAAAGATAAAGTCATCGACTGTCATTTTGATATTGTCGAATTTCAACCCCCCCATTTGTGCAATTCTAGTGCTCTATTTGAGCTAGCATGGGATATATTTCTACTTGAAGGAGGGGTTGTTGTATTTAAATCAAGTACATACAATTGATTTAGAAAGCTTTGAGCCTGCTGGCTTAATTGAGGTGGATCGTTGAACTCAGATGGCCCTGGGTGTGTGTGGGTAGGTCTAGCTGTGCTGTTTTCTTGGGGACGGTTTATTGTTGGAGGAGGTTGAATACCGCCAGTGCGAATTGGACCTTTCAGAGTCTCTCGAATCGTGCCAGCATCCTCTTGCCTAATTCTTACTCTTTCTTCTTCATACTCAGTCTGTCTTATTCATAGGTCTTCGGCTATACTCAGACCTATTGAAGCAGTTACGATCTCTGCAAACTATAATTACGATCAATTGTAGCTGGAATTTGTGCTATATGGGAATTGTTTATTTCGTCGATTGGAATGTCCGAGCGATCAGCCTGATCTTGAATAAGATTTTCATCATCTTGTGGTTCGTTAACTAACGAACTTGACGCCGCCGCGTCTGCAACATACGGACGCATGGTGCGTAGAAAAGGTTTTGATTTGTCTTTCGACTTATCTATTTTTGGTGCCATTGCAATAGATTGAACTTTATTTCAAGTGAGTTTGATAAGATTCAAAATAGGAATGGACGTATTTGTATACGTAATGAAGGAAAAATGTAAAGTAAGGTTCGAAAAGATTTTCACGTAAGATTATGCAAATATATGCATTAAATTAAATATCAAATCAAATGTCGATTCAAATTAGTAGGTAAATTACGAGTATATATCTATATACAAAAATCAATAATCATTGGTGTGATGGGTAAGTCGATAAACAGTGATGTACACAGACAAAATTGAAAGATTGAGAAAATAGAATTTTTGCTGTTAGAAAAAATCAAAATTAGTTTTGATTTTCACGCAACTACAAGATCGATTAAATTAATCTTTTCTCTTAAGGTCGTTTATTATAACTTTGGTAGGACCTTACGCTTAATATACAAGTTTTAAGTTGGTTGTTAAATATATCATTGATGCAACAGACGACGTATTTCTAAGATACAAGAATCATGGACATCCATAATGAAAACTAACATGAGCAAATTGTATGCTAAAATCTGTTAGGGTTAATGCAACAGACGGAGAATTTGTATCCGGTACATGATAACTCCTGGTCATTAAACCGTATTGATTAAGCTTGGCTTAGATACTGAAGCAAGCGCTTCGCAAAAACCAGGTTACGGGACCTCAGTAAAATGGTCGTTAACTTGAGTTTTCTTAACCTTTAAGTTCATAAAATTTTTCGTTTGCTACCTCAACTTTATGAATTTAAACTTTGTTTCTAGGTGGATATCGAAACTTTAATATATGAATTCAAAGCCCCACTTTGGTCGCCATCTGTGTAACGGATTTAACATTTTTAGTTAGATATTTTCAGCTGAAAAAAGAAAAAACGCTGACCTTGAACCACAGGAAAATCTAAATCATGGACAAGCTAACTAAATTTGTTTGGCCACCTAGGTGTGGTTCGGTATGATTGCTATTCCCATAAGCTCGCTACACCTGCTGCCAATCGACTGTACAACTTACGTGCCGAAGTATAATTAATTATATCCATATTCACAAAAAAAAATAAAAAAAAATTTTCTTTAAATTTTCTTAAATGGATTCCTGGGTGTTTCTTGGGAACCTGAGTGTAACACTCCCCCTCAACCACAGGAAAAACGTTGGCTATTGTACAACTTTATGCCTTTCACAATAGCTCCTAATTTAGCCTAAGAAAATTATCTAACAATGTCCGAGTTGCACCATCACTGTATTATCTTCCTTACCCATGCACAAAAAAAAACACATCTCAACAATCAGCTTGATATCAGATCAAAAACAGTTCATATATCATATATCTCTTGTCATTACAACATTTTATTATATCATATTATATATATAGGTAGTTATTTTTATATACTAAAAAAATAAAATTCATAAAAAAAATATTAAATAAAAATTCGAAAGGGAAACGTCATCTCCTTAAAAAACTTATGAAATATATAAATATTCGATTTTATTTTGTTCTTAGTACATAAATGAAAACAAAAAAAAACCTTCTCAAATTATAAATTTTATAAAATTATTCTTTTTCACTTGACTGTACCAAGCTGCGCGGAAGCACCCAAAACAAGCACTACAAATTATATAAAAAACAACTCAGAGAAACTGCATCAAGGCCAAGGACCTGTTGCAAGCCGAGAAAAAATTTAAGAGCATACCTATGTTTAACATGTGCTGTGCTCTTTCTTTTTTTCTGTTCTCGTTGTCGTGGTCACAAATAAGCCATAATAAAGATTGGAAACCTTCGTACGTTTCACCCCCCAAAACCCATTTGTTTACATTGTTGTATTTGTAGCTTTCAAACTCTATCCATGAATAGATGGGAAATCGAAAAGCAAAACAAAAACAAATTACTAGGGCTGTGTTGTTTATGCGTCTATAGGAAGAGGAACAGAAAAGATTCTTGTGTGCGTTTTTATCAATGTGTCTATTGGAAGAGGAACCGAAATGTTACTTGTGTGCGTGCTTGAGCTTGTAGGCAAATGTCAAATGAAAGCAGAGGTTTCTGGTCTTTAAGTTATTAGTTTATGGTCGTGGTTGCTTTCACAAACTCTCCTACATACTCCTAATACTCTTAATTGAGTTTTTAAGATAGTAATAAGTTAGCTTTCAATAGGGCACACAAGTCACACTACTTTTATATCATGCTACTAAATAAATAGAGAAAGATTGGCTTACCACACTTCCAGAGATAATGTACACAGGATCTTTGTAGTTAATAGTTTCTTTCGGCCAACTATATCTAAAGAAAAATATAGCAGCCTCTTATGCTCTATTTTCTGCAATTTACCCAATGATCGTGGAGTGACGAATTTCGATAAAGTTAATGTACTTAATTATGATGATAATGATTTTATCTAGGGAGAATTTTCTAGGTTAGTAAGGAGTTTTAAGACTGGTTGAGTCTGTATTTTTTTTTTGCTGAATCGATTGCGCTTGGCGGGCCGCTGCGCTGGCGCTGTAGCGCGCTGCCACTGGTCTAAGATTGTTAAACGCTGGATACGCTCAAACCCAGGGGTCAGGTTTGGTTGGGCACCAGGTTCTTGAAAGTATTAAACTTTGCGTGTCGTGACTGTACTTTCCGTGTGTCAGTTCAACAAAAGATGTGGGTGAGATGGATTTTTTTCTTGTCTCAATTGACTGACACCGGCAAGGAGTACGCACACGTATCACACTTGTTTCTTTTTTTTCATTGAGTGGCCTATATATAAAATTGATTATTAGATATTAATTTCACAGTATTATTAAAATTTAGTTGTTTAGCATACCAAAGAAAATCTTTTTAGAAGGATTTGTGGATTATTTCCACTCACAATTGATAGATTTTCCGTAACGCAGTTTTTTTTGAGGCACTTTGGTAAGAAGAGCTTCTTTAATTTGGTAAAAAAAAATTAGAAATAATTCGATGCACGTATACCATAAACTGTTTTACCTCGTCTTAGAATTTATAAATTAATAATTCATCAATTATTCAATAAATCAATAATGGTCACTTATTTTATAATCTATTTCGATACTTGTATATTTTGTAATTGGCAGGGTAAAATTAATACTTTTTGAAGCTGTTCAGAGTCTGCTCTTGATAAAGTTTGAATTAGAAAGAAAGCATCGCGGAAATAAAGTCTGCTTAAGAACAATCCGACATGTTAGTTGTCGAACTTAACGAAGCAAGGCTTTTAGATTGTGCGCCCAGGTGTCACTGCTGATCAATCTGAAGAATTTTAAGAAAATTAGTTCTGTTTATTTTAGGACGTCGCGACACAGAATCCATTATTTTATACCCGTATGATTAGCAACTTAGTTTTAAGTTGCTTCCGATCTACACACCGTTATTAAGTGGTGTAGCATGGTATTCTAACAGGGCCACCTGAGGATCTTCTTTATTCTTCTTCAAAAGCATTTTCACAAATTTAACCGCCGACTCAATAAAACCATTGCTTTGAGGAAAACGATGGCTGGATGTTATGTGCTTGAATCCCCAGGCTTGAGTAAATCGACGAAACTCTGATGTTTGAACAATCCGGTATGCCAAATCTAGCAAATATCGATTTCAGAGCTTCCATCGGCCTTGAAGTTTCATGCCACCAAACTGAATGTCGCATCCTGCGTTAGTATTTTTCAACGTCCATGTGTCCAGTGTGCAACGTTGCTAACAATTCTGGTCGCATAAGCGGTGGGATGACTAGTCGATTCCCGTGCATCAGAAGTTCGCCATTAATTGAAAGATATTGCCGATGGTTTTAATATGACCTTGCTTCTGGTGATATTTTTGAGCGATAGTACCATCTATTTTGGCAAAGCTCCATGACATCTTTGATAGTGGGATCGTCTTGCTGTGCCTTTCGAATAGAATTTAGTTTGTCGGTTGATGCTAGTAACTCCTCGATGAAGCTGTTTACGAATGTTTCTATTTCATCATCATCGTCCTGACATGTTCTCTGAATAGGATGGCGAGATAGTGCATCAATTGCTACAAGATCCTTTCCAGGTGAATGCATGATGTTGAAAGTGAGGCCCATCAATTTTATTCAAATTCGCTGGATTCTTGGAGTTAAGTCATCGACATCATTTTTCGTAGAAAATAGTATGGGTCAACGGCTTGTGATCCGTTTTAATCGTGAATTGAATGCCAATGATATAGTCCCGAAATTTCTCGCAAGCCAACTTGATGCCTAAGGCTTCTTTTTCTACTTGTACATATTTCTTCTCGCTATCAGACATTGATCGAGAAGCGTACGCTACTAGCTTAAGGATGCCGTCCACGTCTGTTTAAAAGAGCACAGCTCCTGGTACCTGGTAAAGAAAATGCATCTCACGACACAATGGTTTTATGTGTCGGATCGTATGCCTACAAAACGGGAGCTGTCGTTAATACCCGCTTCAATTCAGTAAAAGCTTGTTCTTGCATTGGCGTCCAAAGAAAATCCATCTTGGATTTCAAGAGCGCATTTAATGGATAGCACACTGAAGACATATATGGAACCAACTTACCCAGGTAATTGACTAATCCCAGAAACTGCCGTAGTTCCCTTACATTTTTCGGATGGGGAAATTCTTCAATTGCCTGTATTTTCTATGGACAATGGTGTATCTGTATACCCTCTTCGTCAATGTTGGGTCCTAGAAAGGTAGTGGATTTAACACCTATCTGACACTTGGGTTTATTTAAATTGACCTATTTTGTTCAAGCTTTTTAAGTACGGCACGCAAATTTCGGTCATGTTAATGGATGTTCTTCCCTCTCACCAAAATGTCAGCCATTTGGCAGATGACACCATTATGCATTTATTTTTGGAACAGCTCTGGGGCGGTATAAATGCCAAAAGACAGCCTTTGGAAGCCAAATCTCCCAGTGTTAGGAGAGTTGTAGGGGCTGTGATTTCGGCGATAGCTTTTTGCCAGAATCCATACTTCCAATTGCGGTAGTAAATGGCCGGCGACTGGCATAGGATGTATACCTCTTTGAATTGCCATGTTCAGCTTTGCGAGGTCCACACAAGGACGAATGTATCCATCGGGTTTGGTGACACTTACCATCGGAGCACACCAATCTGTCGGCTCATCCACGCGTCTAATCACGCCCAATTGTAACATTTCGTCCAGCTTTGCCTTGAGCTTTGTCTTTGATGGAATCGGGACTCGCCTTACAGTAGCAATTTCATACGGTTTCGTGTTCAGTTGTAATTTAATTTCGTCTTCAGCTTTAAGACACCCGTTACATAAATTTGGGTAATTCATCTCGATATTTACCGACTATTTTGTATTTGCATTGGCACCCGAAGTATCAATGGCGTAAATACGTTGTATAATATCCAAATTTTGGCAAGATTTTAGACTCAAAAGCGGTGATTCTAAATTGTTTACAATGTTAACTTCGGATTCACAGCAATTTGATATATATTTTAAATCTCAGATCATTATCCCCATAACCTCAAAACTTCCACCAGAAGGGCAGCACAACTTTCTTTTTGGTTTATTAATTTTCGCGCGAGGCAAATTTATCTTGAACTCAAGTGGTAATACGTCAACAGGAGCTCCCGTATTCAGCATAAAACTTATTTGCTTTCCGTTGACTGTTATCGTCGCTGTCCAACTTTCAACTTTAGAGTTATTGTCTGTCACCGTTCCAATGAACAGTTGCTCGTCATCGTCTTCTTCTTCTACATGAAAAATTTTGTTGTTGGTGGTTTTATAAGTTTTTGTGCATACATTGCTAAAATGGTCCCACTTTTTACATATACGGAATTGTTTGCCTTTTGCGGGACATTTCCGTTTAATGTGCTGCCCTTGGTGATGACATCTTCTATTTATAAGAGCGAAAATTATTAGCCGTGCTTGCACTCGCACTGGTGATTGCTGTCGATAGGTCTACTTGTTGCCTTCTCACTGCATCATGTTCCCTGACTGTTTGTATAGCCTTTTCTAACGTTAATTCTGCCTCTAGCTGCAACCTTTCCGGCAACCGCCTGTCTCGCAAACCTACGACCAATCGATTCCGTATCATTTCGGCTCGCAAACATGAATACTTACAATTCTCTGAAAGCAAATATAAAGCCGTTATGAAATCTTCGATGCTTTCTCCTTCTAACTTGCATCGAGAATTGAACTTTGCCCGTTCGTATAACACGTTATGTTTTATAACGAAGAACCGTTAGAATGCATTTAACACAGGAATAAATATCTTTTGGTCGGCAGGCGAACCATTAAATAAAGGAAATATATCGTCTGCCCATGAGGTACACTTAGGTGTTCACCTGTTTTTTTCATTTCTTTTGCCTAGCCCAGAGGCTATTCCAAATCGATCAAATCGACGTTTCCATCGCGGACAATCTACTGGGCTAAATGAAAAATGCTCCGGCGCTTGAACCGTAAAAATATTACCCGATAGCGGCTGTATTTGTGGTATTTCATTTACCATTTTCTACAAAATTTATCGAACAACCAACTTTGTTTTTTTCTCTTTTTTTCTAATTCTCCGACACCGCTGCCACCATGTGGTGCTCGCACGTTGAATGAAAGACGAGCTTTCTTTATGAGTTCAGTTTATTGACTAGTATTATTCTTATACTTAAACCTATTATATGATTTACATTTGGAATAGAGAGGGACAGGTTGACTCTCCACAGCAAGAACCCTAGGACATTTCAAAAAACTGTTCTGTTAAATTTTATCAAGATCTCCAAACAATGGCTTTATATTTAATGGATATCACAGGATTTATTATAAGGGAGTTATTCGGTATACTTTAGGGTATCAGATATACATCTTTGAACATAACCTAATGTACTTAGCTGAGTAGTATACTTGAAATCAGCTGTGTTTTAATGTTATGTGTTTTATACTTTATAATTATTTGATTGATAATATTTCATTGCAAATAGTCTTTAAAAAAAGAGGACATTGATGTTATGTCCGACCCTCAGCTTACCTTCACTCCTCATCAGTGATGTACTTAAAGATTTGGTGCTCGCGCCAATCAGTGTTGCGGCCCTATGGGTAGGTACATTAAACAAAAGTTTGTGAAAATGAAAAGGTTACTTAACTGAGAGCACCATTCATTTTACTTTTCGATCTTTTTTTTGAATGAACAGACTGGTTGAAAAATTCGTCAATAACACTTTCATGATTAACAGATTTCGTTAAGTCGGCGTCAATTTGACAAATATGTATATTAAAATGTGTTTTAATAAATATTAATTATCACTGCGTTATAAATGAAAAATAATTGAGTACCCGCTTTGAAATGTCATGTTTTCTTACTTACACCTATCAGTTATTAAACATGCATATAAATTTTCTTTTCATCACGTCTCATTTATCTTCCGTAAGAATGTGCCAAATTACATTAAAATTTAAAGGTCCAAGCATAATTTAGAGAAATCTAATAAAATCAACCAGAATCTTTTACATTAATCAAGTTTTGTTTTATCATTTATGTAAGAAAAATTAAAAAAAAATCTTATAAAATTTTAAAACAAAATATGGTGTAACTTTAACTTTTTCTTTTGTGATGTGAATGATCTTCTCGTTTTAACGCCAAAAGTAATCACCTAGCATACTTGTATCCAATAGGCCTTGTAATCGTTCTTCAAGCTTCCTTACATCCTGGTGGAACCTCTCGCCTTGCTCATCACTGACGGCACCAAGATTAGATGCAAAGAAGGAAAAATGAGAATGAAGAAAGTGAATTTTTAACGACCAAAGTTTTCGTATGCTTCTAACATGTCTTTAACCAGCTGTTCCGCATTTTCGGCTCTGTGATTCCCTAAGAACCCATTTATAACTGCTCTCAGTGATAGCCAGGCATTAAGTTCTTTCGTAGTAAGCTTTTTTCAAAATATGTGCCTTTCATCAATGTGCGTATTTGTGGTCCCACAAATATTCCTTCTTTGAGTTTGGCATCACTTAAAATTAAAAATACTGTATTTAACTTGACAAAATTTTTCATCAAACCAAGTTTTATGTGGAGTGGTGGTAAAATGACATGTTTAGGGTCAATCAATGATACATGTATCACATTGGATTTACCGCAAACAAACTCTGACCTTTCTGGCCATACTTTTGTAGCATAGTGCTTTTCTGTGGCTCTGCTATCCGGCATACAAAAAAACAACAGTATTTAGTAAATCCGCCCTGTAGTCCGAGCCAAATAGCTATAACTTTAAGATCAGCGCATACCTTCCACTTTTGTAATTTTTGTATTTTAATTAATTCAATATTGATTTCATATTTACATATCTTCCTTTTAAAACAGTTGAATATGCTATTGGTACTGATGCATATTTGTTGCCATTGTTCAGCAATACCGTCTTTAGACTTGTTTTTGAGCCATCAATAAATAAACGCCAGTCTTGTGTTTCGTAAGGAATGTTCAACTCACTCATCAAAGTTTCTATACTGTTACAGTAACATATGTTGTCAAAATTTGAATAAATTGAAGAAATTTTTTATTACGTTTTCGTTGCACAGATACATTTGTGTTAGGAGCCAACAAATTCCACTTTCTTAATTTAGATCCTAGTAATTCAGCTTGCCTAATTGACAAATCTAAGTCTCGTATAACATCAATCAATTCATTTTGATTTATTAGATGTGGACGGCCAAGAGAACTTGTTGAGGCTAAGAACTCAGGATCATCGCTATTTTCGTCATCATATTCCACAATATTTGGCAAACCTGGCTCTTCTGAAATCTCGATTTCATTTTTGGATGGAGGTAAATGAGGTGCATTTCTTCATTGTGTGGTACTGGTTTCGACATTGAAGGAACGTCAGGATACTTGATGTTGTGCTTGATTTTCTTTGTAAAACCACGTATGTGTTGTATCTATGGCCATTGCTTCACTTGTACAAAACTTTTTAAAAAGTGTTTAACGCTTATATGTACATTCTCTTAGAGTAGTTTTCTATTTGTATGTTAGAATAGATAATACTATTTTTTACTTTGGAATCCGTGCTAGGTTATACACTCTGATCGGATTGAAAGCATGCAAAACTATTCACCAAATTTGGTAATGATATACTTAATTGGAATATTCTGACTCTGGTGCATTTGAAAATCAGACATTCTGTGTTTATAAAAACATGTTTAATTCAAAATGCCAATCTTCAATTTTAATTGCAAATATTTCAGATTTTAATAAAAAACTACGTTTTAAAATTTTTCTGATTTACCTTAATGAATTGCTTACGTTCCATTTTGGATTTCCAAATCTCCTCATCCAAAGGCATTCCATATGTAAAGTCGTTCCAGGGTAAACAATCAGTTTTCCATCATTACTTTGTGCAATTGGTCCATTTTGGTGACGAAACAATATAGTTGGTGGCTTCTCCACTGAAAGATTAAAAGTTTTATTAAGATTTAGCTATTAAAAGACTAAAATTAATTTTGAAATATAGCATATTCGCATCGTATGCATACAAATATTTATTTCCTTACTTGCATAGTCGTTTTCCTGGTTCAGTCCAAAACATGTTGGCTGATTTGTTGTCCATTCAGAATGTATACAAGTCCTTAACTTGTTTCCAACCATGGCATATTTACCTATGTCAGCACATCTGAATAAAATGAAAATAAGTAAGTGTGCGCTAATTTTAAAGGTAAATAAGCTACCTTGATATTATAGTAGCACCAGGTGGAAACTCAACAATTTCTTCTTTAATTTCCAAATCGTTATAAAAACTCACAACGTTCCGTTCGTTATTATGGAATAAGCACGTTCCATTTGCTGCGTATGAAATTAATAATGCAAATGAATTTTTTAAAATCAATCTCTTTGAAAATATTGTGTTATTAAGTATGGGTAGCAATGGCCAGGGTGTGAGCAAACGAGCTTATGGGGAAGAGGAATATGTGACTGTACAATACGAGTTAAAAATTACAGTAAGATACCGTTGATACGTTCGATTAAACCAACTTCCTCAGGAGGAAACTAATATCGAAAAACAAATCCCCGATAAGTGATATGAAATTGACCAACGCTGAATTTGAGTTGGAACAAACTAAAGAGACATTCTAACAAACAACCATACCGATTATTAAACCCGCAATACTATATTCGCAGTGTTGTGCTCCCTTTTAATCATTCGTTGGAAAGGACGGGAATCGGGGCATGCCAATAGTGTGACAGAAAATTATAGTTTTTGCGGGTATTTAATACCAACAGATTATGGTCTGTGAGAGCGTAGTCCAGGTTCTAAGCCCTTGTGAGAAATATCTGTTCAGAATTATCAGTTACATATTTAATAATTTAAGGTTTAGATTGAGCGTTACTGCAATGACAAAGATTTCTATTCTCTTCTCTGTTTTGTGAAATAGGATGATATCAGTCCTATTAGCTGGTATTTGCTAGTCTGTTGTTATATTATATGTAATTCTAGCCCAGTAGAGTTTTTTAATCGAGCTTTCAAGAACAGGGAGCGGTTGATATTTGTAATATGGTTGTAGCTCTGTCAGTAGACTATTGTCTAGTGCTAATTGGTGGTGAAGTAGTTTCGGGATGTTGTTATGCATATACGTATATTCGAAGAGGCAAAAGCACTGCACCCAGATATGATTGTGCTCAATGGTTTCTCCGCTCTCCCTACATCGCATCGCCGGCATTTGTCTTCCACAGGTTCTTTGACAACAAATTTTAGACAGTTTGCCAAAAATTCGAGTTTTGTTGATAAATATGATCCATATGAAGGTCATGTGGATGGACTCCGTGAATGGGTTTTGATTTCCAAAGGGTTATGTTTTGCTGAAGGCTCATGACATTTGGTGGAGATGGTTAGGTGTCTGATTTGAGATTCATTTGTGTAAATTCATCATCGACAAGTGCCAAAGCTCTAAGCAATGTGGATTGACTATTATGGAAGTATTCGCGAAGATCTAAGATTTGATGATGATGCAGTTGGCCTAGATTTGCGATGCCAAGTCCACCTTGTTTTCGAGGTATCGATGTGTTATATTCTATCTTTTTATTTCAAATAACCGTCATCTTTGATTTTGGAATTAACACCACGCTAATGTTTCGAATCGAAACTCTTCTCACTGCTGCACCGCTGACCAAATAGTCCACGAAGCATTTCCGGGTCGTTCCTCTCTTGTGCCAATTGCGAAGCTGGAAAATTATCGATGAGTCAGCTTATGCGTACTCAGCAATAATGTAACTACACAGTGCGATGGCCTGAGTGAGTTCAACTCCTGTTATGGTTAGCGGCCCAAAGGCAGGGCACAACATTCCTCGCCCCAAAACGTAAACATTGTTTCAAATATTAAAACTAAATATTTCTAATGTAAATTTTTATGTTTATTAGAGTAGACATTTGAACAGAATATTCACCCTTATTACGATATGCGTTTCGTTTAAATAACGAATGTCATTTTCAAATATTTGTATTACGATTGGCGTTGTATAGTCATTTTTCTTAGCGTAACGCCTTAATTCGAGTGGAACTTAAATTTTTGTGAGAGAAAAATGCTTAATCGACTCGCCCCGAAATTGCCTAAAAATATAAGTTTTGTTGTTGTGTATATTCTTTTTGTATACACTTTTTATTAAAATTGGGTTTATTAAAGGGTAAATATTACAAATGCTGAATAAATGAATCATCTCGTGGAACTATTGGAACAAATTTTAAGAGAGGAGGAAGTATCACAAAATTCACAAAACAAAATTAATTTGGAATCATAGCACAACATTTAATTCTTTAACACCAAATTTTAAAATTGACACATAATATCATTCTTCCTTGTGGCATTTTGTACTGCTATTTATTGAAGTAAAGAAAGGCTACGTTTTTCAGCCTGAAGTATCTATACGCATTACAAATCTGGAAATTTGAGAATAATCTTAATTGAAAATATAAGGAATTTGATTTGTCCATCTACATACTTAGTTCGTATCTGGCAATCTCACGGATTTGATTTGGGATTTGGATCTTTAATTGTATACATCAATTTTGTTGGTTTCTTGTTCGCATTTCTTGAGAAAATAAATGCAGCAACATTATTTATTTACGACTTTTATTAATTTAATCGGCAGAAATTGAATATGAATTTTAAAAATTAATAACAGTTGCATTGAAAATTATTTTTTCAAAATCAGCAATCATAGGCAATGTGGAACGTATTTCGATCGACAACAAGTGGCGTTTTAGTATCGTAATACCGACACTAAAACGCCTAAAAAGTGACTCGACACAAATAGTGAGAGCTGTCATTCAAGATAAACGCCAATCGCAATAAGGGTGATTAAATTTCTAATTAGTTTCTGTAGGCCTTTTTGGTCAATTTGTAGTTGAATACAAATAAAACAATTTTTGTTCCATCTTTTATCAACGTTTCGTCGTTATCCACGTCTCCTTCAGGTGTACATCTAGATTTATTTTTATGTGGTAATTATAATTTTACATAGGTAGGTATTTAATAACGTTCTTATTTAAAACTTTCTGATATTAATTTTTCCCACTATTATTATATTATCATTATATTTTGCTATTATTATTAAAAAATTACATTAATTTAAAACAAATCAAAATAAATAAACATAAAAAAAAAATAATTTAACATAAAAAGACTTATTACTATATGAACAAACAACAAACATTATCACAGTAGTGTATGCAGGTACTTATTTAATTGCCAAAGCATAAGTCGTGTTTTTGCCATCCGGGTTTTGTAGATTATCGAACCAAATAAGGCTAAGGCTACGAAAACTACTACCATGCTCAAAAACTATTACCGATGAGTTTATATTTCCCATTTGTGCTCCGGTAGTGTCCTTCCTGCTTCCATTATCCTTAAGTTGAATTCCAATTCTTCAATGAAATGCTTCCCGTCTAGAATGTTCCCGGCGATGTTTTTGTTGTCGCCGGTTTTCATTGGTTGGTTGAAAGTTGGCATGGACTTAAAAGGAAAAAAACGGCTTTTTCAGAAGTTCCTGAATTCCAGAGTGATTTACCAACGGCAGCTTGTACTCGGATTTTGTATGGTAACCGCACTGGTAGTCAATTTGCATATCTTTGGTACTGGCCTCACATGAACGTTATAATTGAAATACTCCTGTGCCTTGTAGTGATGCTTGGTACCAATCCCTCGGGATGCACTTTCTGAAGTCCTCGTGGCTCAACAGTCAAAGGTAAGCATGATTTTCAGATTCGTCAACGTATTTGTAACTGCTGTCCAGGATTAGGTCCCACCCCTCGTTTAAAACAGACGGTACGGGATAGATTTTCTGCAGTTCATATCGAAGATTTTTCGGTAATGGAATAGTTACTTTGATGAGGATCCTGGTTCCATCCGGAAAAACAGACGTCTTGATGTAAAATAAAGGAGATTTCAAATATCCCCGTTCCATTTGAGACTGCCTTCTGCAGACTTTCGCTGATGTTTTTGGCGTTCAGAATGATTGCGTGTAACCTGTTTTGGTATAGGTCCGATTATCTGTCGATTTTGCAGCTCCATTAATTTCGACATCAGCAGAGTCACGATCTCATTAATGTCCGCGTCACTGGTAAGGTTGTTGAAAGTTTTTGCGATGGCGTAGCTAAACGTTTCCAATCCTGTTGTCACATTTTTCATTTCGTCTGCCAGCTCCGCTATTGGCTTACTCAGCCTTTCGTAATTAAAAGAGATGAGTGAAACTTCGTGTTGCAAGACGTGTAAAGTTTCATCATCGTCCCGCTTAAGGGTGTTGAGTTGACTATACACCTTGCGTGTATCCTCACTATCCATTGTACCGAATGCCCATTAAGAAAATTGTCTAACGAATCCCAGGGCTCTCCTTTGTCGGTTGGTTGTTTTTTGTCTCCGAGAAACTGCATTCGAGCGTTGCGCGTTTTGCCGTAAGATTGCAATATTTGCCTTGGGCTCACGGGTTATTTGGTTTGCAAAATAACCGTAAGCCCTCGGCAGTGAGCCCGTCACACAAACTGTTTTGTTTTTCCTCGCAGTTTTCAGAGATCGTCAGCACTGTCATATTATTTAAAGGTGTGACCTTTGTTAGTATCGTCCACGTATCATTGTAAAATACTACTGATCTAACATATTCCAACAGAACGGGTGAGTTTCCTTCTAGCTTCTGGATTTTAAATTTCAATAGCGTTCTTTCAGTTTATTGGGTGAGGCTCGACGTTGCCGCCCTTAGCACAGAGGTTTCCATTAATATAATTAAATTTGCTTATTGTATATTTGTTAAGGAAATTCATTATGATACAATTGTTCCCCCTTTTTTAGTTTATAATTAAAATATGTTTGTTTATAAATAAATTAGTAATCAGTCCGATTTCCCTTTTTTATTTTAATATATAAATATATGTTATATGATAGAAAACAATAAAAGAAATGTAATTGAACAAAATAATAAAAAATTTATTGTCAGTTCTTAAATCATGAAAAAGAATTTTAAGACATTAAGTACTGGAGGTTCTGGAAAGAGAAAAGGAAATGTTATTAATATTGAACAAAATAGTAAAAAATATATTATCGGTTCCTAAATCATGAGTACGAATTTTAAGACATTAAGTAGTTATAACCCTTTATTTTCTGATAAGCCGGAAATCTCTCTACATAGTCTAACACCAATGCTAAGTGTATTTCTTTTTTTTGTGTCTCGACTTCTTTTTGTACCTTTCGAGCACTTGAATTCTTTACAGTTTCTCTGGCAGATTGCGCTCTCGTTACTGCCAGGCACTGGCCTTCTAACCTAGGAATTCCGAGATATGTGACCATTCCCAAAAACCTTTGCAGCTCTAGAAGGTTGGTTGGCTTCTTAATTCGTTGTATGGCTTCTACTTTATCTCGGTCAAACTGAATGTCATTTGACATCAAGATATGTCCAAGGAATTTTACTGACTTAAAGCAGAAAATGCATTTTTTTGTTCAGTCTTAATCCTGTATCTGCTAGCGTAGAAAATACTTTTTCTGTTATCGACTAAGTTCTTTTATACAGATACCTCAACGTTTTATCATCTTCTATAGGCTGTACATTATATTTTGAAATACCTCTAATACAGATGCAAGACCAAAAGGAAGGCGAGTGTAATAAAAACGACCCCAAGACGTTGCCATCGTGAGTAATTTTTGAGAACGTTTTAGATATTAGTTTGAAAGCGGAGATTTTTAACGTGTTTTTTTAATTATAAATAAAAGATTTTATTTCAACAACTATTGGAATAAAATCTTTAATTTAACATTTTGATAGTTTCACCTACCAGAAACCCTTGTAACAATCTAACAACGTCAAATATTTCGATTGTCTTATTCGGCTGCCTATCTCTTCAACTGTTCTTAAAGGGTGATATCTTTTAATTAAATTTTATTTATATCCGAAGGGTTTATGCAGACACGAATTTTACCATTTTTCTTTGCTACAGCTATTAGAAATACCGCTTCAGAAGCTTCCATCGTTTTTAACACATTCTATCAAAGCATATGGAACCTTTCTCGCTGGATGAATACGCAAAACCGCATTTTCTACCAGGTCAATGTCATAAATACAATTTTTCACGCAACCCAAACCATCGAAAATGGAGTCATCAATTTGAATCTCATTCATACGAGTAGTAGGGATAAGCCGGTTCTGGACCACCGGGATACCGGCATACCGGATCCACCGGTTCCTCCGGATCCACCTCAGTAGTGAAATTCAGTTGGAGGGTTGGTGCATGGGATATTAGATTATGTAATGGATGATGGTGTAGTGGATAGTGGATGGTATTGTTGATTATGGATTGAATTTTGCATTGTGCATTTGATAGTTATATGGCGGTTGTGGAATTTTGATGCCGGTGGAGGTGGTACTATAAGTCTGCGTTATTGATATAAACTAACATTTTAGAATGGAAGTGAAGCATTTTCACTATAAACCTGCATTATTGATATAAAGTCACATTTAGAACGCCAAAATTCACGTTAAGAACCCAAACTTCACGATTTAAGCGCCAAAATTCATATTATAGGAGAATTGTATGGAGATTTTTTTTTAATTGAAAAAAAGTGTTTATGTTAATGTCTTGCGACCGATGCCGCGCTGCTGGGCTGGGGTATATGCCAGTGCGATCTGCAGCCGTTGACGTGGGTTGGCTGAGGTGTGTGGCGATGAGTGGGGCGGCGCGGGCCGTGGCTGATGGTGCTGTTCGAGAAGTATGCTTGTATGGCGTTGCCAAAATTATATGGAAGCTTGAGGATTTCTTATGACGCGCGTTATGCCGTGACAGGGCTGAGGCTTGAAATATTTATGTACATTTAGTTATAAATTTATATATATATATACTAATTTTTTTTAGGGATAAGTTAAACAAACATTTTTGACAATCATAACCGGTTCCTGTTAATACGTAGTTTTTAACATCAGCGGGGAGCTTGGACCTACATAATTTTTAATTTATTTATTAAATATCAATTAGAGATCTTAAACATCTTCAATTAAACTATCGAAATAAAAACAAAAACTTAATAAGTAAATTATTTGGTTATATACCTTGGTAATGATATAGCTAATTTAAAAAGTACAATAGTAAATTATTTTTAAAGTTATTCTACTTGAATCAAAATTGAAATCAACATATACAGAAATAAGGTTAGTTTCTCTAACACAGCGAGTTATAGGTTCATTTAGTGCATAATTAACTCTGTGATCATTTTCTCGGACCAGAGAGCGTTCTCCTAGCTGTCGAGATGGTGCGTAAATGTCAACTAAGAATAACAGAAAAGGTCATTTAATATGATTATTGAAAATATCGCTTATGAACATAATTGAAAACACTTTTCGTCTATTTGCAAGCGACTGCAGGCCAAGAAGCTTGCATATGGTAGGGCAGTGGGGAGTTTCGATGTTCCAACCAAATTTCCATATTACAAATCGAGTGAACTTTTTTTGAGTACTTTCAATTCTATTGGAATGGATATTGTTGTAAGGATTCTAAGATGGACCTAATAAACGCCGTATATAGGGATTTTAAAATATATGGATCATTAAAGTTTTTACAGTTGCGTTTTATAACACCTAACATGGAGATAGCTCTAGCTACAATGTAGTCCACATGTTTAATAAAGTTTAGTTTTGAATTAAAAACTACGTCAAGGTCTTTTTTTTCCGAAACTCTATCAAGAACATGGTTTCTAATTCTGTTTTCGTAGGAAACTGACGAAAAGTTGGGACAAAAAGAAAAACAGTCGTATCTAGAGACATTTAAAAACAATTGGTTTATTTACCCAACTCTGCTAGCCAAAGGTCATGTTGTAAAAGAAGACTATCATCGACAGTCTTTATGCATCTGAAGAATTTCAAATCATCAGCAAAAAGATGTCGAACGGAAGTTTTAAAGATGTCAGGCATGCCATTAATAAAGATGCCAAAGAGAAGTGGCTTCCAAGTGGGGTACTCCTGATGAAACATTTTCAGGGTTCGAGAGTATTTGTGCAATGGATACAAAGTGTATTCGCCCTTTGAATGAATGAAATCAGCCATTTCAACATAATTGAGTGCAAACCCACCCTTTCAGTCTTCTCAATCAAAATAAAGTGACTGACTCTATCGAAGGCCTTTTCAAAATCGGTGTAAATAACATCGATTTGATACCCTTCTTCGAGTTTATTCAAAATAAAATTGGAAAAGATTGAAAGATTGGTAGTTGTTGATCTTCCTGCAACAAATCCATGCTGAAATGGCGAAATATATTCTCTAAATAAAAAGCCAACTTAACGTAAACAATTTTTTCAAATAGTTTTGGAATACATGACAGCTTACAAATTGGACGATATTTAGTTATTTCTTGCTTAGGTCCACTTTTGCAAATAGGAATGATAAAAGAATTTTTCCACTCCGAGAGAAACTCACCACTCGTAAGAGGGCTATAAAAGATATAAAAGAGGAGTACAGAAAGAGCAGCTGCACTATTTTTCAAGACGAGTGGAGGGATACCCATCAGGACCGGGATTGATATCACAATCCAAATTCAGAAGACCATCTTCGATTTCGGGAATATTTATCTCTAACTGACCAACATCAACCATATGCTGGTAAGTACAATTTTCAGTTCTTCGAGGATGTAATTTATTTGAGGTTGTGTAGTTAGATTTAAAATATTCGACAAATAAATTGCAAGCAGTCTGGAGATCAGGATATGTAGAACCCATGTATTGCATTGAGCTGGGAATACCAATTGATTTCGTTTTACTGTTGATAAAGGACCAAAAACACTTACTATTCCTTTTTAAATTCGATTTAATTGAAACTATGTAATTTTTGTAAAGAAATTTGCTTAGAACATCGATTTCACTCGCCAACCTAAGATAATTATTCTTAAATGCCGTATTATATATGTATTGTATTGAATATTATACGTGTAAATTTGTAAGCCTTAATTTTGTTATTACATTAATTACAAAGTCTGCTATTAAACCACGAGGGCTTTGAATTATTGTTAATTTTGAATTTTTGGTACATATATATTAATTGCCTTTTTCAGATTATCCATAAACAAATTATAAGGTTGTAACTAATTTAACGCATGAAAATTTAAATGCACGGAAGTTCGGACATATAACTCGCTATGCCATCAAAATTAGCTTTTGCGTAGTTAAATTTATAATTATTATGATTAAATGATTTAAAATAATCATAAAACGAAAATTGCACAGATAATGCATAATGATGAACAGAGTTAGGAAAAATTACATACAATGACTTATCAACTGATATAGCTCATTCTCTGTCTGAAAAACAAGATCGAGTACACGATTAAAATCATTCTTACAATAATAATTAAATTGAACTAAATCAAACCTTGCGAACAATCAATAAGTTCGATTTTATAATCGTTATTAACATTAAAAGATAAAAGTTGAAGCTCTTCGGGATCATAAACCCTATCCATATTTGTTAAATTAAAATATCCAAGTATAATAATATGTTCATATTCTTTAAGCTTCGATAAATAAAATTGGCAGTTCTTTAAATGAATTTTATAAAGTGCTTCTAGTTGGAATATAACTTACGGTAATAAATACGACAAAGCGGTTTTCAATGCTGACTTTGACTATAATTTGATCGATGTCATACGAGTGGGAGTAAGCAGAAGAAGGCAAAAGCATTTCAACACATGAGAATGTGCAGCGAACTGCAAGCATTTCACGTCCCCCTCTTTCTTATCCCGTTGTTGTGGAGCAGCGATCTTTTCGAAAGACCGAATAATCCAAAATATGTTTTGGTAATAACCTAAGAGATCATTACGAGAAAAATAATTGGAGAGTGAAGGCGAAGACCGAAAAAGCGGTGAAGTTGGTTGTCACTGAGATGGTGGCTGATTGGCTAGCGTAGATGTTTGGTTGTGGTTGCGGTGGTGGTGATAGTGTTGTGATGATTCTGGTGGGAGCGGTGGTGGCAGCGGCAGGTGTTTATGGTAATGAATCCTGTTGAGGCGCAAGTGCTGGAATATTGGTGTGGGACTTATAATCTTTGTTATTATTGCTTTCTCGCGAAACAAATTTTTTTTATTTGGACAAAGCATGCCTATAAAAAAGAATCCATCATAGACGACACTTTCGAAGATGGTAAATTTAGCTTCTACAAACGAACTGCACTGATTTAGACCAGTACCTAATTCTCCCCATATCGTTTTCCATTCTCTTCTATGAAAAAAAGAACCTTGTTTCATTATTTATTTTGCGGTTTTCTTTATCTTCTCTTCTTTGATCTTTCCTTTAATTCATGGCTTTTCTTCATCTGCTCTTCTATGAGCTTTCAGTTATTTCATGGTTTTTCTGTATCTTCTCTTCTATGAAAAAAAGTAGTTTTTTTATTTGAGTGTTAAGTTAAACATAAATATTTATGACTCATATCCGGTTACTGTTAATATGTAGGGCCAAACTCCCCGATGTGGTTAAACTCCAGAAATGGGTTTTTGAAGAGAAGCTTCTGACATTCAGATCTCTTCGAACCCTAAAATTCACATTTAGAATGCCAAAATTCACGTTTAGAACCCAAAACTCACATTTAGAATGTAAGTAAATTATTTGAAGTGAATTATTTCAACTCTAAGCCTGGATTATTGATAAAACTCACATTGAAAATGGAAGGGAATTATTTGGAGTGAATTATTTCAACTATAAACCTGGCTAATCGGAACCACCTCAGTGGTGAAATTCTGTTGGAGGGTTGGTATCCCATGCACCATTATGGTGAGGGAATTTTAATGCCGGTGCAGGAGTCACCATAAGCCTGCATTATTGATATTAACTCACATTTCTACGAAGTGATTTATTGTCACTATAAATCTGCGGTATTGATATAAACTAACATTTTAGAATGCAAGTAAAGCATTTTTACTAAAAACCTCCATTATTGTTATAACCTCACGTTTAGAACGAAAAAATTCACGTTTCGAAGCCATAATACACGCTTAGAACATCCAGACAAGATACATAATTACAAGAAACATTATCATCAAAACCAAAAATAATATTGTTTGTGTATTGGATGTATGAAAAAAGGGACCCATAAAAGTGAAGAGACGAAGAAATTTTTAAGTAAAAAGACATGTTTTTTTTCTTTTCTTTTTTTCATTATTTTTTTATAAGATACAATATATACATTTTTTCTTCGTCTATACAATAAGTTAATTAGTACATTTTTTTCATTTTTACATGTAATTTTCAAATCCAATTCTATAATAGAAATGCCAATCAGAATTAACTTATGCAATAGGGGATAGTTGCATTGTAATACATACATATAAATATAAGAATGTGCTGTAATCGATCAAATTGTATCAGTCTTATTCCAAATTTTGAGCAGTAGACATCAGTTGTCAATTTTGTTTAAAAAAAAACGGAGTCTCTTCTACAACAAGAAATAAATACATTTGTGAAAAAACAATATTTCCTTTGAGGGATCTGGCGGCAACATCTGAAACCATTCTAGAAGCTAAAATGTACAATACACGATTCGCTCCGAGAGTCTTGATAGAGATTAAGGACTTTAAGATATTTTTAAGCACAAGGTTTAAGAACCTAACGATGGAAGAAATTCGAAAGTTGGATGGAATAAAGATAATGAGAGGGTATGAGGGAGTGAAGTTCCTGCCACCTGTTGGAATGCGGATTATAAATTGAGAGAATGAAAATGAGTTCTTCCCACCACAATATGTTGATTATTCGAATAAGAGAAAGTATAACATTTTTGTCTTCTCACAAAGGCGGCACTGCTTTTAAAACTTGTTAATGAAATAATGTTTACATTAAAAATTACTGTTTTGTATTATTTTGTGTTAAATTATTTTTTTGTATTGTGGACTGTAATGTATATTTTTTTGTTAGTTTGATTTAATTTCTTTGTTAAAAAATATAAAGAGAAAAACAACCCAAAGAAAGTTCAATGTTGAATGTATAAATGTAGTTTAATTATATAATAAATTTTGTGTTGTACAATGTTTTCTTGTTACTAATTCCAAGGTGTTTATCATGTTCTGTCCAAACAGCAAAAAGATCGAACTTTAGTTTTAACAATTTGAATTTTTTTTTATAATTTTGCACGCGCTCAAGGGATTATGAATATGTTTCATAACACAGCGCGGCCATCCGGTGAGAGAAGAGAAAGAAGGATAGGAAAGACGTGTGGCGCGATTTCTGAGACTAGAGCTGGTTGTTGTCTCAGATTTATCTCCAGTGATGGCGGCTGAACTAATGCGGTGAAAATTAATTACCGTGTCTTATTCATTTATGTCTCTCATAATTCGCATTATTTTAATTGTTTCGTTATCATATTTATTAAGAAGGTGTTTTTTTTTATAATAAAATTCTATATACTACTGAAATTACTCAGCCAAGTAGAAGACTTTGCATTATATTTAATGGGACTTGTTGAATTACTGATTCAAAATAGCTTTTAACGGCATTTAGTCCACAAAATTTGCGTTTCATCCCGGCAATCCCACTTAGACTCATCAGTTGGTTATCGAGCGCCTTACCAATACGCAATTTTTGTTAAGTTCAGTTCAACTTACTTGCATTTTTTGACAAAAAAGCAATGTGAACTATATCCAACAAGATTAAAATTTTAATAATTAAAATTGGAAGATTTTGTCCTTGGCGAGACATAGTTACTAAGAAGGTGTTTTTTTTTATAATACAATTCTATATACTACTGAAATTACTCAGCCAAGTAGAAGACTTAGCATTATATTTAATTGGACTTTTTGAAGTATTGATTCAAAATAGCTTTTAACGGCCTTTAGTCCACAAAATTTGCGTTTCATCCTGGCAGTCTCACTTGGACTCATCAGTTGGTTAGTGAGCGCCTTCCCAATACGCAATTTTTGTTAAGTGCTAAATCTTCTCCTTGGCTGAGTAATTTCTGTAGTGTAAAGAATTGTATTATAAAAAAAAAACCTTCTTATTAACTATGCCTGGCCAAGGACAAAATCTTCCAATTTTAATGATTAAAATTTTAATCTTTTTGGATGTAGTTCATATTGCTTTTTTGTCAAAAAATGCAAGTAAGTTGAACTGAACTTAACAAAAATTGCGTATTGGTGAGGCGCTCACTAACCAACTGATGAGTCCAAGTGACTCATCAGTTGGTTAGTGTTGGATATATTTCACATTGCTTTTTTGTCAAAAAATGCATATAAGTTGAACTGAAATTAACAAAAATTGCGTATTGGTAAGGCGCTCACTAACCAACTGATGAGTCCAAGTGAGATTGCCGGGATGAAACGCAAATTTTGTGGACTAAAGGCCGTTAAAGGCCATTTTGTATCATATTTATGAGTATACTAGTTTACTCAATCACATGTTGTTAGTGTTATGCCTGAACAGCATGTAATGAGTATACCAGCAACTCATTTTAAGACAATTTTGAGAATTGGAACATAAGAAGACATAGACAACGGCAGGAATTGAACCTGCGACCACAAGGTTGACAGGCGAGCACACAACTACCACGCCGCGGCCACCCCCCTATATAAGAAAGAAAGCACAAAGGGATTTTTTTTTTAATTTTAACTATGTGCCTGTAAGACCTAAGGTCTTTTAAATGCAACCTGAATTGCACGGCACTAGTTGGCACAGTGGATTTGAGAACCAGGTATTGACTGTCTCATTTTAACCCATGGGCGGCATCCAATTAAAATTGGAAGTAAAGAAAAGAATGCGCCTAGCGTGGGGATCGAACCCACACGTCTAAGTTAGTTATCTACCACTTTATCCACTGCGCCATTGCAACCCACAATTTGTGTAAGTAAAAAAAGTAAGTTACGTTAGAATTAACAGATATTGCGAGGTTTTATTTAAATGTTTGGCATTATGATGCAGAAAAAAAATGTTTATGTTTTGAATACAAAATATCCAGCCCACTCTAAGACTTCGGTCTTTCAGAAAACGGCAAAGAAGCGACCTTAATAATCGGTCGAACATAGTTTCCAATATCGGTGCGAACTTTGAAGACACGACATCTATCATCTTCAAAATCCATTTTGAAGGTGGTAGATTTGGCTCATTCAGTAACACCATGTCATGTTTTCGAATATCTCCCTTGATCTTCTGCCATTTGGGTCGATTTTGTAGCGAGGTTAAGTATTCCTTGTGCCATTGCTTTCAGAAACATTGCATTAGTGTCTGTACTACTTATTGAAAAATCTAAATTAGGTTGAGGAATTCAAAAATATGATTCTCCAATCATGAAATATGATGGCTCAGAATCTGAAGTTTGCCACATAGGGCACGAATTGAGTATGCATTCAATTTTGGATAGAAGGGTATACATCTCCTCATACGTAAGTATGTGTTCACCAGTAACACGTTTTATATGCTGCTTCAAAGATTTCACACCCGCCTCCCATAGCCCACCAAAGTGGGATGCAGAGAGTGGTATGACCTTCCAATCGATGGTATCTCTAGAAATATTATATGCGATGATATTGTTTCCCTGTTTATTCATTAACAGCTCATGCATCTCGCCAAATAGCCGCTTAGTATCGTTAAAATTTGTTGCATTGTAGCTCCATATTTCTGTTGGTTTTCCTCGATGCCATACAAAGCGATCTAAGGCCAAAATGAAGGCGCTGGATGACAGATCACCAGCAAGTTCATTATGAACTCCCTTTGTCACGAAACAAACGAATAGGGCAATGTAGCCCTTAAAACATTTAGGGTTTCTATCACGAGTCAAACATAGGGTGATAGGACTAGCATAATCGTATCAAACTTTGCTAAATTGTCTTGAAAATCAAACTCTTTCGATTGGAAGATTTCCCATCATATGCTCGAAAGTAGGTTTCGTGATTATGGAGAAAGGCGATGATTTTTACGAAACCAGTAAGAAGATTTGTTTATAATTTATCTTAAGATGTTATTTTCATTTATGTTTGATTCGAATACCTGGACTATATTTGATTTTCTTTTCTCCAATTGCGCATTTAAAATACCTTCTAAATCATGCCGAGATTCAGGCCAATTGTTTCTTTCCATTCTAAACCAAGCTGGACCGTTCCACCAAATATTAGTCAAAACCAGTTGAGATGGAGGAATTCCTCTTGAGGCAACATCAGCAGGACTGTCAGCAGATCGAATATGATTCCAGTATTTCAGAGGGATAGTTGATATGACCTTCGAAGTTCTGTTCCCAATGAAAACTGACCATTTTTTGGGCGGTACGGAAAGCCAATGCAAGAAAATGGACTAGCCTGTCCATGCGAACATTTTCATTTGTGTGATCTGTAACGAAATCTTTATTTTATTTATCAATCGGGCTAGTAAAAAAGCTCCACATAGCTCAACTCTGGGAAGTGAGAGCACTTTGATAGGAGCAACTTTGGTCTTAGCAGCGACTAATGAAATTGAGACACTTCAATCTGGTTTTTCACTTCTGCAGTAGATAACAGCTGTATACTGAATGAAGACGATTTAGCCTGATTCGAAACGAATTTCCAAAGTTTGGATTGGACCATATACCTACCATCCGTATGACGACTGTGAGTTTGGATAAAATTATCTTCAGATCTCTGCTCTTCAAGAGACAGAGGTGGTTCACAGTTGACTATCTCCAGACGCTAAATGCGCTCTAGATGAAACTCTTTTGTTTAGTCAAGTTGTTTGCAAAATGTCCCTTGTCCCAAAGAGGATTTACTGGATGGAAGTTGACTAAGCGACCCCGCTATAAGCGATTTGAAAATAGTTAGGAATGAGTTAGGAACACTCGGTACTGGCTTCGATGTTTCGAGAATAATATTAAAAATGTTATCGGCTCCGATGAGCATGTCTTTAGGACTGGGTTCATTGAATTTTGGATCTGCTAGATCCAATGAAATTAAACATCAGCGTTGGAAGTAGGGTAAATGCATGAACGGTTGGTTCAAGCGAGTGATGAGTGATGAGTAACGATAGAAGAGTTTGAAAGATTTTGTGACGAAGAAGATGACTGTTCAATGGTGTCGTGAATTGCATGTCCAACTCGGAGACAGTTGAAACAGATTGAGTTTTCTTTAACGAATTTGCAACGCGCATTGGTATCAAGAGCGAGAAATATTCTACAAAAGGAAGTATATGATAATCTTATGGTATCTTTAAACTTTGGGCAATTTGCCTTTGTTTCGACGAAATGAGGACGAATAGTGTTTTCATTTTTCATTACAATTTCTTGAGGACGATTAAACGCACTACACGATTTGAAGCAGCTACATCGATTTTTTAAGAAAATGAGAAATTCTTGGCTAGTACAATCGTCCGAGATTCTACCTTTTCCGACCAAGCTTTCTTTGTTTCACTATCTAACTTTTAAAGAAGATTATAGATCAACGACGGATCTCGAAAGTTCAAGCGCACTAAAAGCTTAAATCGCGTATAACTTCATCAGCTTTACTCGTAAGTTTTCGCAGAATTTCAAGATTCGAAGTAGAGCCCGAAGATGATGGCAGGAACATGAAACATTTAACGAAAGAATGAACGATCAAATCATGCTTCGAAGATTGGAGGCTTCGCCACCTAAGAATGATCTTAAATATTGAAATTTTTGCGTAGCGGTTAGGTTTGGTGTTACAATCTATTGTGTCCATGAACAAATCTTTAAATACCGACCAGTCTTTATAATCTCCATTAAAAACGGGAATCACGAGCTTAGGCAAAACGACCTATTTGCCCGAACTATATTGTTCTAGTGAAACATTTTGTCTTAATGTTTTATCACTAGCCTTATCTGGATATTTCCTAATGGCACTAGAAAATGCAGAAAAGGCTTGAAAATATTTGGTTTCGTATTCCCCATACTCAGCTTCGGGGTCTACGAAATCTTGCTGGCCATATAATTCGTATAAATTATCTCGCAGTAAAACTAATTCTGACCAAGTTTCCTGAAGTTTCTTTAATTGAATCTCTAGCATATCAAGAGGGATGGAATCATCAACAGATTCCAAAAAAGTTAGCGATTGTGCCCTTTGCATGACCGCGTTTTTGTTTCACAATATTCATTTTGCAAAATAGTTTTAATCGAAATAAGTTTTTAAATGTTCTTAATGTCCTTACCGACGGTAATATTGTATTTGTTGTAGTATAAATTAGTGATGTGTCAACCCGGCTTAATAAATCGAGTCAACCCGAGTTGTGCCCAAACCGAGTTAACTCGGGTTACATTTTTGCAAACCGAGTTGGCGAACCGATGAAAGAACAGAACCGACAGCCGAGTAATTTAATGAATGCAAAGACAAACCGATTTGAACATAATTAAAACTACCCTCCTTTTGTTGCGGTTGTACCAAACACAATCCACTAACACATATACATTCGATAGTCGATTTGGTAGTAACGAAACCGGCTCTGGCTCGGTTTCACCCATCGTTAGTTCCCGTAGTTATTTTTTTTCAGACGTGTAAGTGTTGTTTGTTTTGTTTATGCGCTAATTTTCCTGTCGTATAAGTTCATGATATATGAATCATCAAACGAAGTGAATTGATCGGAAGCATACACATACATCTGTTACGAAGGTAGACGGTAGCTAACATAACTCGGTTTGATGTTGAATGTTTTGTTACCAACTCGATTTAGAAATGAAATTTCGCTAAAATAAATCGAGTTAAATCAAACCGAGTTGCACTGCACATTGGGTTTCGGTTCGGTTTTTTTTTTATTGTGATTGTAAGTAGTAACTCGGGTTGAAATGAACAGTTTATTTTTCATAAAATTGGAAATGGACAGAGTCAAACAGAGTTGCAATCTAAGTGAATATCTGATTTTGAATTTGTATTCGCTTTTTTTAAGTTTCTTGTATAAGTAATTATAACGGGCTGATGGGGCATTGAATGTTAGTTTGATTTTGGTGCCGGCTTCGGTGTGTGTTGTGTAATTAGTTAATTTTGTTATGTGGAAAATGCCTAGTCCAAAAAAAGTCTTTAGTATTCTTATAATATTTTCATCAAAACACAGGAATGAAGGAAGAAACTAAACATTTTTTTTTAATAAACCGAGTTAGCTAACTCGGTTTGCAACCCGGGTTATTCAAAATCTAACTCGCTTTGAGAAATTTTCGGTTTGGCACATCACTAGTATAAATCTAGGTTATATGCACAACCCAAATATTTGCAAATTACGAGTATTATATATTTATTATATATTAAAACGCGTGTTAATTGAACCTTCAATTTTATCAGTTTAAATTTTCATAAAAATTTAACACTAAAATGGCAATGCATTTGTGCAGAAAAAATAGCATGCGTTATAATAATTATGCAGGCTAATTCGTAGCAAGATAACGAGATTATATATTATTTATTATGTATGTGTACTAATTAATAATCGATTCTTTGATATAAAAGTCATGCATTCCAAAAACTTGATAAAAACCAAAGCTCATGCGAATAATATCTGCATGCCAAAAAATCATGCCACCATCACAATGCATCGGCCCGTACACGAGCAGCACTTTTCATGAACGATCATACATAATCCAATCAAGTCATAATTATGCACAAGATTAATTGATTACGAAATAATCAAATTTTGGCTAAAACTAATTCTGACCAAGCTTCTTGAAGTTTCTTTAATTGAAGCTCTAGCATATCAAGAGGGGTGGAATCATCTACAGATTCCGAAAAAGTTGGTGATTGTGCCCTTTGCATGACCGCGTTTTTGTTTCACAATATTCACAATACATTTTGCAAAATAGTTTTAATCGAAATATGTTTTCAAATGTTTTTAATGTTCTTACCGACCGACGGTAATATTGTATTTGTTGTAGTATAAATCTAGGTTATATGCACAGCCCAAATATTTGCAAAATATTATATATTTATTATATATTAAAACGCGTGTTAATTGAACCTTCAATATTGTCAGTTTAAATTTTCATAAAAATACGGCGAGACAAAGGACCAAAATGTTAGAAAAAAATACCAAAAGAAAGCTCAATGTAAAATGTATAAATGTAATTTAATTATATAATAAATGTTGTATTGTACAATGTTTTCTTGTTACCAATTCGAAGGTGTTTATCGTGTGGTGTCCAAACCAAACAGCAAAAAGATCGAACTTTAGTTCTTACAATTTGAATAGCATTATGTAAGTAAAGAGATTCGTTTGAATTCTATATGACTTTTATTTATTGAGGCTATTATTAGACTAATTCTACTTATCACTAACTTAATATCTGGAACCCTGTGCTTTGGCCCCAAATGCATTGGATATCTTGCAGCTTGTGCAAGATATCGCATTTCATCTTTGTCGTCGTCAGTTGTTGACACTAGTCTGCTTCGTTTATAGAAGTAGCTGTGTCAGCATGGTTCGTTGTTGACGACGACGACTTTGTGTGGCTTAGCGGCGGATGTCTTAGGAGCTCATGTTGACTCCTCCCTCACTTAGGTGAAGGCCGTCCTAGGGCTTCTTGAGAGACTTGATGACCTTTTGAATGTCGACATTTTGGCGCTGCTTCTTCTGACGTTTTTTTAGTTTAATGATGGTGTAGCAAACTGTAATGAGTGCAACTGTCACGCAGCAAGCTATAAGTGGATGGGTTGTCAATTTTGTCTCTATCTCACCAATGTAACGTAAATTGTACATGTTCATTCTATGAAGGAATGGTAGGCTCAATATCTCTGTATGACCGGTGATATTTAGAAGCGTAGATGTTGCACTACCGGGTTGCTTTTTCTGGATGTTATTTCGATTGATAAATTTGGATCCATTGATCCACACGGCATCATCAAAAGTCATACGTCCCGTTGATGTCCGTCTCAATATTATTCGCCTCCCTTATTCTGGCATTTCTGTTGTTTATTATAACAATTCCATCATCAATAACCAACAGGGATTCCCGATGGTCTGGCTGTGTGTTGCAATGAGCCATGCCTCCAGAGTAGTAGTAATAAGTGGTTTCGGGGCCACCGGCACAGCCTATATACTGGTCGTATGGTGTTGCTATCAAAATAGTATCGCATGATGTTGCTTGAGAAGTGATTTCATGGTAATCGTCATGCTGTTTAAAGAGCTAAAAGAAAATAATGTTTTTTATGTAGTATGAATCATATACTAGGGGCGTAAGAATTATTCAATTTTTTTTTCGTTTTAAATTGTAGAAATCATATCTTGGATGAAATTATTTTTGGGGCTACACCAGCAGCAACGGTCACATGAATTGATTAGGTATCGATGTGTGGAGTGTGATGCGTGGCGACGGCGCGGGGCGGGGTTGTGGTGGTTGAAGGTGTTGGGAAGTATATTAAGACAAGGAAAAAATTGTATGATAAGGTATGGCGCTAGCGTTCGGGGTAATATGTCATTGAATATTATATAAATGGGGGGCAATGAAGTGATTAGGTCGTGATGCGGGCGGGTGCGATGCGGGCGGGTGCGATGCGTGGCGGGTGCGATGCGTGGCGGCGGTGGCGCAGATTACTAGTACAACCAGAACATGGGATAGAATTTAAGCTGTTTCATATTAGAAATGGTGAGAGCATAATAACTCTGGGAATGATAAAGACTAAGGAATGTGATAATACCAGAAATCCCTATCATATCAGTTGGTTGAATTTAGGTTTTTTTATTTTAACTGTGGGAATGATAAAGACTAAGGAATGTAATACTTAAATCCATATCATATTAGTCGGTTGAATTAAGGTTTTTTTTTTATTTTAACTGTGGGAATGATAAAGACTAAGGAATGTGATAATTCTAGAAATCTCTATCATATCAGTTGGTTGAATTTAGTTTTTTTTTTTATTTTAACTGTGGGAATGATAAAGACTAAGGAATGTAATACTTAAATCCATATCATATTAGTCGGTTGAATTTAGTTTTTTTTTTTATTTTAACTGTGGGAATGATAAAGACTAAGGAATGTGATAATTCTAGAAATCTCTATCATATCAGTTGGTTGAATTTAGGTTTTTTTTTATTTTAACTGTGGGAATGATAAAGACTAAGGAATGCAATACTTAAATCCATATCATATTAGTCGGTTGAATTTAGTTTTTTTTTTATTTTTTTTTTTTTTTTTTTTTTTAACTGTGGAAATGATAAAGACTAAGGAAAAATTCTAGAAATCCCTATCAATATCAGTTGGTTGAATTTAGGGTTTTTTTATTTTAACTGTGGGAATCATAAAGACTAATAACTATGTCATCTATAATTAGAATTTGTGGTTAGACATGTGAAACTTAAAGAAATCCATTTCATTTACATTGTTACTAGAATGATAAAATTGTATAAATAGACTGTATTTTTCTTTTAATTTTCATTAAAGTCTTACTTGTTAATCTAGTATTATACTTCTTGACTCAAACGTTAAAACTAAAAAAAAAACTTAAAAAGAATAAAATTTTTGAGTGTACCGTGTGCAGTGTTAAATTTACTCATATCGGAACTCTGAATAGACATATAAGAGCTGCACATGGCGATAATATTAAATGTCCTCAGTGTGACAAAACATATACACGAAAGGATTCAATGTTGGTACACTTCCGCAAGGAACATATTAACGTCTCCTGTCAAGAGCGAGTAATTGATCAACACACTAGCAGCAAGAGAAAACTTTCAAAAGACATGAATGATTCCCTTTCACAACCTCATTCATCATCGAAAAAACGTAGATGTGAAAACTGTGAAATAGATGTGCTAGTATCTGGATGGGGTCATCACCTTAGAACTAATGAGCATAAGAGAAAGAGCAAAGTTCCAGTCAACAATACTCGTTTTAACAGAATAAGGCATTGTTTTGAAGGTAAAGTGGAAACCTATTCCTTAGAAAATACCGATGAAGGGCTTATAGACATTACCAAATTTTTAAATAGCTGCATACTTGATATAATTAAATTACTTGAATACTCGTTTGAAACCAAAGAGGGTATAAAGTTCAGCATTGAACTATTTGCAGAGTTCATAAAATTTATATCAACACAAGGAGAATCAGAAAAAAGTGAAATAAGCATAAAATCGTTTAAATGTCCAATGCAAATAGCTTTACAAAATGATGATTTGAAAGATATAATTGAAAATATGTTTAAAACAATTGAAGTTAAAAGTGAAGAGTTTCAGGAAAGAGATTCAGGATGGGCGCTATTGTGTATTAAACATATTGAAGTTAATATTAACGAGTATAAACCCTTCAGAGGTTCGAGCTATTTAAGCCTTCCAAAAAGCATTAAGCTGAAAGAAGCCTGTGTTAATGTCCAAAATAATGATGAATTCTGTTTTAAATGGGCAGTTAGATCAGCTCTTTACCCCATAGATGAGCATTCTTATAGACCAAGCAGTTACCACATTGAAAACATTCGAGGTGATGTGATAAGTTTAATGAGTGGAATTCAAATTGACTTTACAAATTTAGAGTTCCCTTTGAAACTTAAAGACATATCAGTCTTCGAAACTCTCAATCCTGCAATTAGTATAAATGTTTTCGGAGTAGAAAAAAATGGCTCTGGAGAAAGTTATAGAGTTATCGGTCCATATTTCAACTCTCAACACAAAAGACAACAACATATTAATTTATTACTAATACAAGAAGGGGATTGTAGTCATTATGTATGGATAAAAAATATGTCTAGATTAATAGGAGCACAACTGAGTCATAGCAAACGACCAGTGAGAATATGTAATTTATGTCTGCAAACGTTCAACACAGATGAAGCATTTGAGAAGCATGAAAATAAATGCAATAAAACTGTGACAACACTACCATATGTTCCAAATAATATACTACAGTTTGAACATCAACTTAGATCACTAGAAGTGCCATTTGCCATCTATGCAGATTTTGAGTGTATGCTGGTGAATATCGATAGCTGTCAACCTGATCCATCAAACTCATCAACTACATCTATTAAAAAACATGTTCCAAATGCTGTATCCTATTTTATCAAATGTTCATTTAATACATCTTTGAATAAACTTTTCAAATACACCGGTAAGTCAAAATTATTCTTAAAACCTCATTTCATATGTAATATATAAATTGTCTGGTAATATAATATAATTATTTTTTGTTTTTTATTCTAGGTGAAGACTGTACACAAGTTTTTATAGCGAACTTGCACGAAGACTGTCAAAATATTTATAAAAATCATTTGGGGGTGAAAATTCCGATGACTATCACACCTCAGAATGAAATTAAATTTCAACAGGCAACAACATGTCATATCTGTAAGAAACAAGTGTGGGGGAGTCTAAAGGTTCGGGATCATGACCATTTAACTGGAAAATTCAGAGCGGGCGCACATTCCAAATGTAATTTAAATTATAAGATACCCAAATTTATTCCTATTTTTTTCCACAACTTAACCAGATATGACTCACATTTATTCATAAAAGAGCTGGCTAATATCAAAGGGTCTATAAATATTATTCCTCTCAACATAGAGAAATATATATCAATTTCATCAAAAATCTTAATAAATAACAAGCAAGGAGAGTTTTTAGAATTACGATTCTTAGACTCATTTAGATTTCTACCTTCGAGTATTGATAGTATAGCAAAAACATTGGATAAAAAAACAGATTTTAAAATTTTAACATCATTTTTCAAAGATGATGAATCTTTCCAACTAATGACTCGTAAGGGTGTTTTCTGCTATGACTATTTAGACTCTATAGATAAATTAAGTGAGACAGAGCTCCCTTCAATAGAATCTTTTAGAAATTATCTGATTGAAGAAGATTGCAACCAAGATGATTATAATCACGCTGTAAAAGTTTGGTCACATTTTAAATGTAACAGTTTAAGAAAATATTTAGAACACTATTTGAAAACAGATGTTTTAATTTTAGCAGACATTTTCGAAAAATTCAGAATTGACTCTAGAACAATTTACGGTCTAGACCCCTGTCATTATTATACATTACCAGGTTTTTCGTGGGATGCTATCTTGAAAGAAATAGGTGTAAAACTTGAACTTTTAACTGATATAAACATGTATAACTTTTTCGCTAAAGGTATAAGAGGAGGTTTGACACAGTGTAGCTTACATTCTAAATAAATATATGTCTGATTATGATTCAAGTAAACCATCTGATTACTTAATGTATTTGGATGCTAATAATCTTTACGGTTGGGCAATGTCTGACTATCTACCACATTCAGACTTTAAATGGGTTGAACCTCCAGATAATTCAGATGGGATTAAAGAATGGTTAATTTCAAATATAAACATTGGTTATGTCTTAGAAGTTGATCTCGAATATCCTATAGAAATACATGATGATCATAACGATCTTCCTTTCTGTCCCTCAAATATTTCATTGTCTAACAAATCAGATAAAAAATTAATTGCTGATTTAAATAATAAGATAAATTATATAATACATTACAAAAGTTTAATTCAGTGCCTTGAAAATGGTTTAGTGCTAAAGAAAATTCACAGAGTGATGCAATTCAAACAATCTAAATGCTTGAAAAAATATATTGATTTAAACAATGAACTTAGAACAAAAGCAACTACAAAGTTTGAAAAGGATCAGCGTAAACTCTGTAATAATGCTGTGTTTGGAAAAAGTATGGAGAATGTTGGCAAACGAAAAGATGTTCGAATTGTTGATTCAGTAGAAAGCAGAGGTAGACATCTTGGTAGTCTTGCTCTTATCGCTAATCCTAATTTTCATAGCATTTTACAATTTTCCGAAACTATGGCTGCTATTCAGTTAAATCAAATTTACTGTGTCTATAATAAGCCCATATACTTAGGTTTTTGTGTATTAGAGATTTCAAAGTATAAAATGTATGACTTTCATTATGCTTATATGAAACCGAAATTTACTAAGAACCTACAACTGGCTTATATGGATACTGATTCATTTATTTATCAAATACGAACTGATGACTTTTACAACGATATTAAGAGTGATATAATTCAAATGTTTGATACGTCAGATTACCCCCTACATAACCCCTATGATATTGCTCAGCTCAATGTGAAAAAATTAGGTTATATGAAATATGAGAATAATGGAAGAATAATGAAGGAATTTATTGGGTTAAGAGCTAAAATGTATAGTATTGATATTGAAGATACATCTGTAATAAAAAAAGCAAAAGGTGTTAAATCAGCAGCTGTAAAAAAATTATCTTTGCAAAATTATAGAGATTGTTTGTTACATAAGCGTAACTTTTATAGTAAAATGTTAAGCTTTAGATCTAGACAGCATACTATATATACTGAATGTATCAATAAATTAAGTTTAAGCTGTGCGGACGATAAAAGATTTACATGTAGTAATAATATCAATACACTAGCTTGGGGTCATTATAGAATAGATTTAGAAAATGATATGTAAATATAAAAATTATAATAAAAAGAAAAAAGTATCAAGTATTGTACAAAATTGTTTTATTGAACTATTAATTATAATTCTTAGCATCACTAATAAATTTACTTAAGAGATAAACATTTTGAAGTGCGCATATTTTTCCATGATATCCACATTTGGAAGTTATATTTGGATACATTTTTTTAAGTTATTTTAAATTTGGACATCTGTAATAGGTATCTTTTTCGAGGTTAACGACTTTTACGTTTTCATTATTGAGTAAGGATTGTATCCATTGTTTCTTTTCAGCACCCTTAACGTAAACAACACCACTTTGAAGTTTTTCTCGAATAAATATCTGTACTTGAGAAAGACGTGCAAATCCTCCATTCCAGGTTAATCCGTGATAATTATGATACAACCAATTAACTTGTCTTCTAAGTGAATCTGATGTAAGGCTTAAATTAAATGGTGGACTAACAATAAAGTGATGATGATGATTCTCATTATGTAATACAGCTACTTCCTTCAGAATGAAACGATTGCTGTTTAAATCACCAAATCCTTGAATGTCTACAAAGTGTATATCCATTTTTTTATATGTCTGTTCCCAACAAATTAACTCTTTATACTAATAAATTATCATATAAGTACATACAATTTAAGTAAGTTTGTTAACTTCTCCTGTTAATGGATTGTACTCAATTATCATGAAGTATCATACAATACATGGTTGTTAAAGCAGGAATCGGAGTTAATGTTTTAAGCTCAATTCTTACATCCACAGGACCTGTTTTAATTGTTTCATTTTGACGTGAACAGTCGATAACCATAATTGGGGCAATATCCTTAAAATCCGTTCTTGATAAAAGAGGCCTTGCTTGTTTCTGATAGTATGAATGTTGAAATTTGCTATACATATCATAGAGAACGGCATATCGATCTAGTTTATATTTAATGTTTAAATCCTCTCGGGGGTAAGATTCAGAACTTAAATGAACTTTTACATTGCTGACATCACAATTATCAAATTTGCTAGCATCTTTATTTCGTTGATTTTTTCTATCAGTTTGTAGAGCAATGATGATATATCTAGGCTTCTCAAGTTGACTTGAAGTTTTCACCGTCCATATATGATCAGTGGTGGTTGATAGTGTTGGATATTCATACATTTCCCAATTACGAAAATGAATTTGAATGGGCTTTAATTGAATTTGCTTCAATAAGTTAAGTTTATTTGAATCAGATAGAGAGATGTGTGGAACTCTCCATTGCAATTTAAAAATTGATAGTTTTAATTCTTCATTATCTTTGGAAAAATAAGCATTCTCATTAGATCGAGCGCGAATTAAAACTAGTTCATGTCTCGCATTTGCTATAATCTTTTTATAATCTTCAGCAAACCCCAATAGATTTTTCAATGGCAAACAAAAATTAAAAATGCCTAACGCTGGAGAAATACTAGTGTTTCCACTCCATGATCCATTTTCTAAGCTTTTACTTTCATTTTCATTTAAAGATATATAATTTTTCAAGGTCGATGTGATTCCAACGTTTTTATTGTTTTCAATGTCTACACCATTTAATTCATAATGTATTTCCTCAAATAGAAAAGCTATTGCATTATTAATTAATTTTCCTGTTGAAACAGTTCCATCTTCTTTAGTCAGACCTCCTTCTATATAAATGTAACTTTCACAGGGTAGTATACATAAATCCTGTTGTTGTATGGGTATGCGTATTTCATCACTTGGATTGAATGACTGAAGAAATGGTGAATAGCTGTGGTATTCAAACTTAGATATACTATTATCATAGTTTGCTCCATGAGTAATATCCAATATATCATTCATTTTTTTATTTTAGTTTAAATCCTAGGGAAAGAAGATAAGATTTATTTTCAGGAGATAACTTATGTGTTGTCAGTTTTGATGTTCGAGTAGAACTACTTGAATGAGTAGTTTTGATATCTGTTAAATAATTATTATTATGTATTAACATTCTTTCGATTTGGAGTTAAATGTAATCGTGCTGTTATTCTTTCTCCTCTAAAATTTTTTAGATCACCGTCCTGGTCCACAAGTTTTAAAGTTATAGTACTTACTCGTTTAACATTCACTGGTAAATAGATAACATTTTTTGGAACCTCTATGATTTTATAGCCTGATCCTGCTTCTGGTGAAAATTCATGAATTGTATGCACAGAAGTGTTATTAAAATAAGAACCAGTAATGATGTTACACTCGATTCGTATTACATTTACTTTGTTTATATCTATGGGTAAGTCAGATGAGTGAGTCTCCCCAGCGTTGAGAACACGTTTACTGAAGCCTAATAATTTTCCAATAGTTCTATCCTTATTGAAATAAATTGTCTCATTAGATTCAATATCACATTCCATTGTGTTATTATTTGCTTATATTGTAACATTAGCGACAGAATTTTTTGTAAATAATACTTCTGATATATATGAAGCAATTGCATCAATTTCATACGAGCCTGTAGGGATTTCGATTCTAAACTCTCCAACATGAAACAGATTATTATTCTCATCAACATTTGGTATAGAGTTATAAGTCTGAAAATCAATCAATCCACAAACATAGTCTTGATCTAAATTTAAAGGTGGAAAATATTCAGCTGATAGAATAGAGGTACAACTCTTAGTGTAAGTGTCATCGCTATGATGATAAAAAATACAATGAAACCATATGTATATAAAACTCTTTATTTATTTAATTGAAAATAACAATCATATAAAAATCTTAAACATAAATGACCACAATTAAATGAGTTATAGTTTTGATATTTTGTATAATTATAATTAATTTTTTCGCTTAAATAGTTAATAATTTCAATAGGAGGTTGAAGATTTCCAAAGCTATCAAAATATTCAATATAATCATCTTTTTTATTGTACGCTACCCAATGTGTACCGGGACCGTTTGAGGAATCTAGATTTACAATTCCACACTCATTTTTCCCAAGGTTTTCTTTTTGTTAAATTATCTCTCATGAAAACTCCTCGAAAATTTGGAATTAATTTCTTTGTGAAATTTCTCAAATCTATTTCATTTAACGCACGATTGGGTAGTGAGCTTAAAAGTTTCTTGACTGTGGATTTAAAGTCCAAGCCCTTTTCTATAAGGTTTAAGGTATAGACCATAACCTACTGCAGTGGATTCTATTTGTTGATTATGACGTTTTTTCTCCTCTAAATCTTTTTTAGCAATGCTAATATCATTGACAGCCTTTGCTACTCCTGCAGCGTCTCCTGTTAAAGCCCCAAGAGCTGAAAGTCCAGCAAACAAGGGTACGAGAAATGGAATTGCAAACAAGGGTACGAGTATTGAATATTATACGTGTAAATTTGTAAGCCTTAATTTTGTTATTACATTAATTACAAAGTCTGCTATTAAACCACGAGGGCTTTGAATTATTGTTAATTTTGAATTTTTGGTACATATATATTAATTGCCTTTTTCAGATTATCCATAAACAAATTATAAGGTTGTAACTAATTTAACGCATGAAAATTTAAATGCACGGAAGTTCGGACATATAACTCGCTATGCCATCAAAATTAGCTTTTGCGTAGTTAAATTTATAATTATTATGATTAAATGATTTAAAATAATCATAAAACGAAAATTGCACAGATAATGCATAATGATGAACAGAGTTAGGAAAAATTACATACAATGACTTATCAACTGATATAGCTCATTCTCTGTCTGAAAAACAAGATCGAGTACACGATTAAAATCATTCTTACAATAATAATTAAATTGAACTAAATCAAACCTTGCGAACAATCAATAAGTTCGATTTTATAATCGTTATTAACATTAAAAGATAAAAGTTGAAGCTCTTCGGGATCATAAACCCTATCCATATTTGTTAAATTAAAATATCCAAGTATAATAATATGTTCATATTCTTTAAGCTTCGATAAATAAAATTGGCAGTTCTTTAAATGAATTTTATAAAGTGCTTCTAGTTGGAATATAACTTACGGTAATAAATACGACAAAGCGGTTTTCAATGCTGACTTTGACTATAATTTGATCGATGTCATACGAGTGGGAGTAAGCAGAAGAAGGCAAAAGCATTTCAACACATGAGAATGTGCAGCGAACTGCAAGCATTTCACGTCCCCCTCTTTCTTATCCCGTTGTTGTGGAGCAGCGATCTTTTCGAAAGACCGAATAATCCAAAATATGTTTTGGTAATAACCTAAGAGATCATTACGAGAAAAATAATTGGAGAGTGAAGGCGAAGACCGAAAAAGCGGTGAAGTTGGTTGTCACTGAGATGGTGGCTGATTGGCTAGCGTAGATGTTTGGTTGTGGTTGTGGTGGTGGTGATAGTGTTGTGATGATTCTGGTGGGAGCGGTGGTGGCAGCGGCAGGTGTTTATGGTAATGAATCCTGTTGAGGCGCAAGTGCTGGAATATTGGTGTGGGACTTATAATCTTTGTTATTATTGCTTTCTCGCGAAACAAATTTTTTTTATTTGGACAAAGCATGCCTATAAAAAAGAATCCATCATAGACGACACTTTCGAAGATGGTAAATTTAGCTTCTACAAACGAACTGCTCTGATTTAGACCGGTACCTAATTCTCCCCATATCGTTTTCCATTCTCTTCTATGAAAAAAAGAACCTTGTTTCATTATTTATTTTGCGGTTTTCTTTATCTTCTCTTCTTTGATCTTTCCTTTAATTCATGGCTTTTCTTCATCTGCTCTTCTATGAGCTTTCAGTTATTTCATGGTTTTTCTGTATCTTCTCTTCTATGAAAAAAAGTAGTTTTTTTATTTGAGTGTTAAGTTAAACATAAATATTTATGACTCATATCCGGTTACTGTTAATATGTAGGGCCAAACTCCCCGATGTGGTTAAACTCCAGAAATGGGTTTTTGAAGAGAAGCTTCTGACATTCAGATCTCTTCGAACCCTAAAATTCACATTTAGAATGCCAAAATTCACGTTTAGAACCCAAAACTCACATTTAGAATGTAAGTAAATTATTTGAAGTGAATTATTTCAACTCTAAGCCTGGATTATTGATAAAACTCACATTGAAAATGGAAGGGAATTATTTGGAGTGAATTATTTCAACTATAAACCTGGCTAATCGGAACCACCTCAGTGGTGAAATTCTGTTGGAGGGTTGGTATCCCATGCACCATTATGGTGAGGGAATTTTAATGCCGGTGCAGGAGTCACCATAAGCCTGCATTATTGATATTAACTCACATTTCTACGAAGTGATTTATTGTCACTATAAATCTGCGGTATTGATATAAACTAACATTTTAGAATGCAAGTAAAGCATTTTTACTAAAAACCTCCATTATTGTTATAACCTCACGTTTAGAACGAAAAAATTCACGTTTCGAAGCCATAATACACGCTTAGAACATCCAGACAAGATACATAATTACAAGAAACATTATCATCAAAACCAAAAATAATATTGTTTGTGTATTGGATGTATGAAAAAAGGGACCCATAAAAGTGAAGAGACGAAGAAATTTTTAAGTAAAAAGACATGTTTTTTTTCTTTTCTTTTTTTCATTATTTTTTTATAAGATACAATATATACATTTTTTCTTCGTCTATACAATAAGTTAATTAGTACATTTTTTTCATTTTTACATGTAATTTTCAAATCCAATTCTATAATAGAAATGCCAATCAGAATTAACTTATGCAATAGGGGATAGTTGCATTGTAATACATACATATAAATATAAGAATGTGCTGTAATCGATCAAATTGTATCAGTCTTATTCCAAATTTTGAGCAGTAGACATCAGTTGTCAATTTTGTTTAAAAAAAAACGGAGTCTCTTCTACAACAAGAAATAAATACATTTGTGAAAAAACAATATTTCCTTTGAGGGATCTGGCGGCAACATCTGAAACCATTCTAGAAGCTAAAATGTACAATACACGATTCGCTCCGAGAGTCTTGATAGAGATTAAGGACTTTAAGATATTTTTAAGCACAAGGTTTAAGAACCTAACGATGGAAGAAATTCGAAAGTTGGATGGAATAAAGATAATGAGAGGGTATGAGGGAGTGAAGTTCCTGCCACCTGTTGGAATGCGGATTATAAATTGAGAGAATGAAAATGAGTTCTTCCCACCACAATATGTTGATTATTCGAATAAGAGAAAGTATAACATTTTTGTCTTCTCACAAAGGCGGCACTGCTTTTAAAACTTGTTAATGAAATAATGTTTACATTAAAAATTACTGTTTTGTATTATTTTGTGTTAAATTATTTTTTTGTATTGTGGACTGTAATGTATATTTTTTTGTTAGTTTGATTTAATTTCTTTGTTAAAAAATATAAAGAGAAAAACAACCCAAAGAAAGTTCAATGTTGAATGTATAAATGTAGTTTAATTATATAATAAATTTTGTGTTGTACAATGTTTTCTTGTTACTAATTCCAAGGTGTTTATCATGTTCTGTCCAAACAGCAAAAAGATCGAACTTTAGTTTTAACAATTTGAATTTTTTTTTATAATTTTGCACGCGCTCAAGGGATTATGAATATGTTTCATAACACAGCGCGGCCATCCGGTGAGAGAAGAGAAAGAAGGATAGGAAAGACGTGCGGCGCGATATCTGAGACTAGAGCTGGTTGTTGTCTCAGATTTATCTCCAGGGATGGCGGCTGAACTAATGCGGTGAAAATTAATTACCGTGTCTTATTCATTTATGTCTCTCATAATTCGCATTATTTTAATTGTTTCGTTATCATATTTATTAAGAAGGTGTTTTTTTTTATAATAAAATTCTATATACTACTGAAATTACTCAGCCAAGTAGAAGACTTTGCATTATATTTAATGGGACTTGTTGAATTACTGATTCAAAATAGCTTTTAACGGCATTTAGTCCACAAAATTTGCGTTTCATCCCGGCAATCCCACTTAGACTCATCAGTTGGTTATCGAGCGCCTTACCAATACGCAATTTTTGTTAAGTTCAGTTCAACTTACTTGCATTTTTTGACAAAAAAGCAATGTGAACTATATCCAACAAGATTAAAATTTTAATAATTAAAATTGGAAGATTTTGTCCTTGCCGAGACATAGTTACTAAGAAGGTGTTTTTTTTTATAATACAATTCTATATACTACTGAAATTACTCAGCCAAGTAGAAGACTTAGCATTATATTTAATTGGACTTTTTGAAGTATTGATTCAAAATAGCTTTTAACGGCCTTTAGTCCACAAAATTTGCGTTTCATCCTGGCAGTCTCACTTGGACTCATCAGTTGGTTAGTGAGCGCCTTCCCAATACGCAATTTTTGTTAAGTTCAGTTCAACTTACTTGAATTTTTTGACAAAAAAGCAATGTGAACTATATCCAACAAGATTAAAATTTTAATCATTAAAATTGGAAGATGTTGTCCTTGGCCAGGCATAGTTAATAACAAGGTGTTGTTTTTTATAATACAATTCTATATACTACTGAAAATACTCAGCCAAGGAGAAGACTTAGCATTATATTTTTAAGCACAAGGTTTAAGAACCTAACGATGGAAGAAATTCAAAAGTTGGTGGGAATAAAGATAATAAGAGGGGATGAGGGAGTGAAGTTCCTGCCACCTGTTGGAATGCGGATTATAAATTGAGAGGATGAAAATGAGTTCTTCCCATCACAATATGTTGATTATTCGAATAAGAGAAAGTATAACATTTTTGTCTTCTCACAAAGGCGGCACTGCTTTTAAAACTTGTTAATAAAATAATGTTTACATTAAAAATTACTGTTTTATATTATTTTGTGTTAAATTATTTTTTTGTATTGTGGAGGCCGTTAAAAGCTATTTTGAATCAATAATTCAACAAGTCCAATTAAATATAATGCTAAATCTTCTCCTTGGCTGAGTAATTTCTGTAGTATAAAGAATTGTATTATAAAAAAAAAAACCTTCTTATTAACTATGCCTGGCCAAGGACAAAATCTTCCAATTTTAATGATTAAAATTTTAATCTTTTTGGATGTAGTTCACATTGCTTTTTTGTCAAAAAATGCAAGTAAGTTGAACTGAACTTAACAAAAATTGCGTATTGGTAAGGCGCTCACTAACCAACTGATGAGTCCAAGTGACTCATCAGTTGGCTAGTGTTGGATATATTTCACATTGCTTTTTTGTCAAAAAATGCATATAAGTTGAACTGAAATTAACAAAAATTGCGTATTGGTAAGGCGCTCACTAACCAACTGATGAGTCCAAGTGAGATTGCCGGGATGAAACGCAAATTTTGTGGACTAAAGGCCGTTAAAGGCCATTTTGTATCATATTTATGAGTATACTAGTTTACTCAATCACATGTTGTTAGTGTTATGCCTGAACAGCATGTAATGAGTATACCAGCAACTCATTTTAAGACAATTTTGAGAATTGGAACATAAGAAGACATAGACAACGGCAGGAATTGAACCTGCGACCACAAGGTTGACAGGCGAGCACACAACTACCACGCCGCGGCCACCCCCCTATATAAGAAAGAAAGCACAAAGGGATTTTTTTTTAATTTTAACTATGTGCCTGTAAGACCTAAGGTCTTTTAAATGCAACCTGAATTGCACGGCACTAGTTGGCACAGTGGATTTGAGAACCAGGTATTGACTGTCTCATTTTAACCCATGGGCGGCATTCAATTAAAATTGGAAGTAAAGAAAAGAATGCGCCTAGCGTGGGGATCGAACCCACACGTCTAAGTTAGTTATCTACCACTTTATCCACTGCGCCATTGCAACCCACAATTTGTGTAAGTAAAAAAAGTAAGTTACGTTAGAATTAACAGATATTGCGAGGTTTTATTTAAATGTTTGGCATTATGATGCAGAAAAAAAATGTTTATGTTTTGAATACAAAATATCCAGCCCCCTCTAAGACTTCGGTCTTTCAGAAAACGGCAAAGAAGCGACCTTAATAATCGGTCGAACATAGTTTCCAATATCGGTGCGAACTTTGAAGACACGACATCTATCATCTTCAAAATCCATTTTGAAGGTGGTAGATTTGGCTCATTCAGTAACACCATGTCATGTTTTCGAATATCTCCCTTGATCTTCTGCCATTTGGGTCGATTTTGTAGCGAGGTTAAGTATTCCTTGTGCCATTGCTTTCAGAAACATTGCATTAGTGTCTGTACTACTTATTGAAAAATCTAAATTAGGTTGAGGAATTCAAAAATATGATTCTCCAATCATGAAATATGATGGCTCAGAATCTGAAGTTTGCCACATAGGGCACGAATTGAGTATGCATTCAATTTTGGATAGAAGGGTATACATCTCCTCATACGTAAGTATGTGTTCACCAGTAACACGTTTTATATGCTGCTTCAAAGATTTCACACCCGCCTCCCATAGCCCACCAAAGTGGGATGCAGAGAGTGGTATGACCTTCCAATCGATGGTATCTCTAGAAATATTATATGCGATGATATTGTTTCCCTGTTTATTCATTAACAGCTCATGCATCTCGCCAAATAGCCGCTTAGTATCGTTAAAATTTGTTGCATTGTAGCTCCATATTTCTGTTGGTTTTCCTCGATGCCATACAAAGCGATCTAAGGCCAAAATGAAGGCGCTGGATGACAGATCACCAGCAAGTTCATTATGAACTCCCTTTGTCACGAAACAAACGAATAGGGCAATGTAGCCCTTAAAACATTTAGGGTTTCTATCACGAGTCAAACATAGGGTGATAGGACTAGCATAATCGTATCAAACTTTGCTAAATTGTCTTGAAAATCAAACTCTTTGGATTGGAAGATTTCCCATCATATGCTCGAAAGTAGGTTTCGTGATTATGGAGAAAGGCGATGATTTTTACGAAACCAGTAAGAAGATTTGTTTATAATTTATCTTAAGATGTTATTTTCATTTATGTTTGATTCGAATACCTGGACTATATTTGATTTTCTTTTCTCCAATTGCGCATTTAAAATACCTTCTAAATCATGCCGAGATTCAGGCCAATTGTTTCTTTCCATTCTAAACCAAGCTGGACCGTTCCACCAAATATTAGTCAAAACCAGTTGAGATGGAGGAATTCCTCTTGAGGCAACATCAGCAGGACTGTCAGCAGATCGAATATGATTCCAGTATTTCAGAGGGATAGTTGATATGACCTTCGAAGTTCTGTTCCCAATGAAAACTGACCATTTTTTGGGCGGTACGGAAAGCCAATGCAAGAAAATGGACTAGCCTGTCCATGCGAACATTTTCATTTTTGTGATCTGTAACGAAATCTTTATTTTATTTATCAATCGGGCTAGTAAAAAAGCTCCACATAGCTCAACTCTGGGAAGTGAGAGCACTTTGATAGGAGCAACTTTGGTCTTAGCAGCGACTAATGAAATTGAGACACTTCAATCTGGTTTTTCACTTCTGCAGTAGATAACAGCTGTATACTGAATGAAGACGATTTAGCCTGATTCGAAACGAATTTCCAAAGTTTGGATTGGAATCAGATTTGAATGGTAAATTTACCATATACCTACCATCCGTATGACGACTGTGAGTTTGGATAAAATTATCTTCAGATCTCTGCTCTTCAAGAGACAGAGGTGGTTCACAGTTGACTATCTCCAGACGCTAAATGCGCTCTAGATGAAACTCTTTTGTTTAGTCAAGTTGTTTGCAAAATGTCCCTTGTCCCAAAGAGGATTTACTGGATGGAAGTTGACTAAGCGACCCCGCTATAAGCGATTTGAAAATAGTTAGGAATGAGTTAGGAACACTCGGTACTGGCTTCGATGTTTCGAGAATAATATTAAAAATGTTATCGGCTCCGATGAGCATGTCTTTAGGACTGGGTTCATTGAATTTTGGATCTGCTAGATCCAATGAAATTAAACATCAGCGTTGGAAGTAGGGTAAATGCATGAACGGTTGGTTCAAGCGAGTGATGAGTGATGAGTAACGATAGAAGAGTTTGAAAGATTTTGTGACGAAGAAGATGACTGTTCAATGGTGTCGTGAATTGCATGTCCAACTCGGAGACAGTTGAAACAGATTGAGTTTTCTTTAACGAATTTGCAACGCGCATTGGTATCAAGAGCGAGAAATATTCTACAAAAGGAAGTATATGATAATCTTATGGTATCTTTAAACTTTGGGCAATTTGCCTTTGTTTCGACGAAATGAGGACGAATAGTGTTTTCATTTTTCATTACAATTTCTTGAGGACGATTAAACGCACTACACGATTTGAAGCAGCTACATCGATTTTTTAAGAAAATGAGAAATTCTTGGCTAGTACAATCGTCCGAGATTCTACCTTTTCCGACCAAGCTTTCTTTGTTTCACTATCTAACTTTTGAAGAAGATTATAGATCAACGACGGATCTCGAAAGTTCAAGCGCACTAAAAGCTTAAATCGCGTATAACTTCATCAGCTTTACTCGTAAGTTTTTGCAGAATTTCAAGATTCGAAGTAGAGCCCGAAGATGATGGCAGGAACATGAAACATTTAACGAAAGAATGAACGATCAAATCATGCTTCGAAGATTGGAGGCTTCGCCACCTAAGAATGATCTTAAATATTGAAATTTTTGCGTAGCGGTTAGGTTTGGTGTTACAATCTATTGTGTCCATGAACAAATCTTTAAATACCGACCAGTCTTTATAATCTCCATTAAAAACGGGAATCACGAGCTTAGGCAAAACGACCGATTTGCCCGAACTATATTGTTCTAGTGAAACATTTTGTCTTAATGTTATATCACTAGCCTTATCTGGATATTTCCTAATGGCACAAGAAAATGCAGAAAAGGCTTGAAAATATTTGGTTTCGTATTCCCCATACTCAGCTTCGGGGTCTACGAAATCTTGCTGGCCATATAATTCGTATAAATTATCTCGCAGTAAAACTAATTCTGACCAAGTTTCCTGAAGTTTGTTTAATTGAATCTCTAGCATATCAAGAGGGATGGAATCATCAACAGATTCCAAAAAAGTTAGCGATTGTGCCCTTTGCATGACCGCGTTTTTGTTTCACAATATTCATTTTGCAAAATAGTTTTAATCGAAATAAGTTTTTAAATGTTCTTAATGTCCTTACCGACGGTAATATTGTATTTGTTGTAGTATAAATTAGTGATGTGTCAACCCGGCTTAATAAATCGAGTCAACCCGAGTTGTGCCCAAACCGAGTTAACTCGGGTTACATTTTTGCAAACCGAGTTGGCGATCCGATGAAAGAACAGAACCGACAGCCGAGTAATTTAATGAATGCAAAGACAAACCGATTTGAACATAATTAAAACTACCCTCCTTTTGTTGCGGTTGTACCAAACACAATCCACTAACACATATACATTCGATAGTCGATTTGGTAGTAACGAAACCGGCTCTGGCTCGGTTTCACCCATCGTTAGTTCCCGTAGTTATTTTTTTTCAGACGTGTAAGTGTTGTTTGTTTTGTTTATGCGCTAATTTTCCTGTCGTATAAGTTCATGATATATGAATCATCAAACGAAGTGAATTGATCGGAAGCATACACATACATTTGTTACGAAGGTAGACGGTAGCTAACATAACTCGGTTTGATGTTGAATGTTTTGTTACCAACTCGATTTAGAAATGAAATTTCGCTAAAATAAATCGAGTTAAATCAAACCGAGTTGCACTGCACATTGGGTTTCGGTTCGGTTTTTTTTTTATTGTGATTGTAAGTAGTAACTCGGGTTGAAATGAACAGTTTATTTTTCATAAAATTGGAAATGGACAGAGTCAAACAGAGTTGCAATCTAAGTGAATATCTGATTTTGAATTTGTATTCGCTTTTTTTAAGTTTCTTGTATAAGTAATTATAACGGGCTGATGGGGCATTGAATGTTAGTTTGATTTTGGTGCCGGCTTCGGTGTGTGTTGTGTAATTAGTTAATTTTGTTATGTGGAAAATGCCTAGTCCAAAAAAAAGTCTTTAGTATTCTTATAATATTTTCATCAAAACACAGGAATGAAGGAAGAAACTAAACATTTTTTTTTAATAAACCGAGTTAGCTAACTCGGTTTGCAACCCGGGTTATTCAAAATCTAACTCGGTTTGAGAAATTTTCGGTTTGGCACATCACTAGTATAAATCTAGGTTATATGCACAACCCAAATATTTGCAAATTACGAGTATTATATATTTATTATATATTAAAACGCGTGTTAATTGAACCTTCAATTTTATCAGTTTAAATTTTCATAAAAATTTAACACTAAAATGGCAATGCATTTGTGCAGAAAAAATAGCATGCGTTATAATAATTATGCAGGCTAATTCGTAGCAAGATAACGAGATTATATATTATTTATTATGTATGTGTACTAATTAATAATCGATTCTTTGATATAAAAGTCATGCATTCCAAAAACTTGATAAAAACCAAAGCTCATGCGAATAATATCTGCATGCCAAAAAATCATGCCACCATCACAATGCATCGGCCCGTACACGAGCAGCACTTTTCATGAACGATCATACATAATCCAATCAAGTCATAATTATGCACAAGATTAATTGATTACGAAATAATCAAATTTTGGCTAAAACTAATTCTGACCAAGCTTCTTGAAGTTTCTTTAATTGAAGCTCTAGCATATCAAGAGGGGTGGAATCATCTACAGATTCCGAAAAAGTTGGTGATTGTGCCCTTTGCATGACCGCGTTTTTGTTTCACAATATTCACAATACATTTTGCAAAATAGTTTTAATCGAAATAAGTTTTCAAATGTTTTTAATGTTCTTACCGACCGACGGTAATATTGTATTTGTTGTAGTATAAATCTAGGTTATATGCACAGCCCAAATATTTGCAAAATATTATATATTTATTATATATTAAAACGCGTGTTAATTGAACCTTCAATATTGTCAGTTTAAATTTTCATAAAAATACGGCGAGACAAAGGACCAAAATGTTAGAAAAAAATACCAAAAGAAAGCTCAATGTAAAATGTATAAATGTAATTTAATTATATAATAAATGTTGTATTGTACAATGTTTTCTTGTTACCAATTCGAAGGTGTTTATCGTGTGGTGTCCAAACCAAACAGCAAAAAGATCGAACTTTAGTTCTTACAATTTGAATAGCATTATGTAAGTAAAGAGATTCGTTTGAATTCTATATGACTTTTATTTATTGAGGCTATTATTAGACTAATTCTACTTATCACTAACTTAATATCTGGAACCCTGTGCTTTGGCCCCAAATGCATTGGATATCTTGCAGCTTGTGCAAGATATCGCATTTCATCTTTGTCGTCGTCAGTTGTTGACACTAGTCTGCTTCGTTTATAGAAGTAGCTGTGTCAGCATGGTTCGTTGTGGACGACGACGACTTTGTGTGGCTTAGCGGCGGATGTCTTAGGAGCTCATGTTGACTCCTCCCTCACTTAGGTGAAGGCCGTCCTAGGGCTTCTTGAGAGACTTGATGACCTTTTGAATGTCGACATTTTGGCGCTGCTTCTTCTGACGTTTTTTTAGTTTAATGATGGTGTAGCAAACTGTAATGAGTGCAACTGTCACGCAGCAAGCTATAAGTGGATGGGTTGTCAATTTTGTCTCTATCTCACCAATGTAACGTAAATTGTACATGTTCATTCTATGAAGGAATGGTAGGCTCAATATCTCTGTATGACCGGTGATATTTAGAAGCGTAGATGTTGCACTACCGGGTTGCTTTTTCTGGATGTTATTTCGATTGATAAATTTGGATCCATTGATCCACACGGCATCATCAAAAGTCATACGTCCCGTTGATGTCCGTCTCAAAATTATTCGCCTCCCTTATTCTGGCATTTCTGTTGTTTATTATAACAATTCCATCATCAATAACCAACAGGGATTCCCGATGGTCTGGCTGTGTGTTGCAATGAGCCATGCCTCCAGAGTAGTAGTAATAAGTGGGTTCGGGGCCACCGGCACAGCCTATATACTGGTCGTATGGTGTTGCTATCAAAATAGTATCGCATGATGTTGCTTGAGAAGTGATTTCATGGTAATCGTCATGCTGTTTAAAGAGCTAAAAGAAAATAATGTTTTTTATGTAGTATGAATCATATACTAGGGGCTTAAGAATTATTCAATTTTTTTTTCGTTTTAAATTGTAGAAATCATATCTTGGATGAAATTATTTTTGGGGCTACACCAGCAGCAACGGTCACATGAATTGATTAGGTATCGATGTGTGGAGTGTGATGCGAGGCGACGGCGCGGGGCGGGGTTGTGGTGGTTGAAGGTGTTGGGAAGTATATTAAGACAAGGAAAAAATTGTATGATAAGGTATGGCGCTAGCGTTCGGGGTAATATGTCATTGAATATTATATAAATGGGGGGCAATGAAGTGATTAGGTCGTGATGCGGGCGGGTGCGATGCGGGCGGGTGCGATGCGTGGCGGGTGCGATGCGTGGCGGCGGTGGCGCAGATTACTAGTACAACCAGAACATTGGATAGAATTTAAGCTGTTTCATATTAGAAATGGTGAGAGCATAATAACTGTGGGAATGATAAAGACTAAGGAATGTGATAATACCAGAAATCCCTATCATATCAGTTGGTTGAATTTAGGTTTTTTTATTTTAACTGTGGGAATGATAAAGACTAAGGAATGTAATACTTAAATCCATATCATATTAGTCGGTTGAATTAAGGTTTTTTTTTTATTTTAACTGTGGGAATGATAAAGACTAAGGAATGTGATAATTCTAGAAATCTCTATCATATCAGTTGGTTGAATTTAGTTTTTTTTTTATTTTAACTGTGGGAATGATAAAGACTAAGGAATGTAATACTTAAATCCATATCATATTAGTCGGTTGAATTTAGTTTTTTTTTTTATTTTAACTGTGGGAATGATAAAGACTAAGGAATGTGATAATTCTAGAAATCTCTATCATATCAGTTGGTTGAATTTAGGTTTTTTTTTATTTTAACTGTGGGAATGATAAAGACTAAGGAATGTAATACTTAAATCCATATCATATTAGTCGGTTGAATTTATTTTTTTTTTTTTTTTTTTTTTTTTTTTTTTTTTTTTTATTTTAACTGTGGAAATGATAAAGACTAAGGAAAAATTCTAGAAATCCCTATCAATATCAGTTGGTTGAATTTAGGGTTTTTTTTATTTTAACTGTGGGAATCATAAAGACTAATAACTATGTCATCTATAATTAGAATTTGTGGTTAGACATGTGAAACTTAAAGAAATCCATTTCATTTACATTGTTACTAGAATGATAAAATTGTATAAATAGACTGTATTTTTCTTTTAATTTTCATTAAAGTCTTACTTGTTAATCTAGTATTATACTTCTTGACTCAAACGTTAAAACTAAAAAAAAACTTAAAAAGAATAAAATTTTTGAGTGTACCGTGTGCAGTGTTAAATTTACTCATATCGGAACTCTGAATAGACATATAAGAGCTGCACATGGCGATAATATTAAATGTCCTCAGTGTGACAAAACATATACACGAAAGGATTCAATGTTGGTACACTTCCGCAAGGAACATATTAACGTCTCCTGTCAAGAGCGAGTAATTGATCAACACACTAGCAGCAAGAGAAAACTTTCAAAAGACATGAATGATTCCCTTTCCCAACCTCATTCATCATCGAAAAAACGTAGATGTGAAAACTGTGAAATAGATGTGCTAGTATCTGGATGGGGTCATCACCTTAGAACTAATGAGCATAAGAGAAAGAGCAAAGTTCCAGTCAACAATACTCGTTTTAACAGAATAAGGCATTGTTTTGAAGGTAAAGTGGAAACCTATTCCTTAGAAAATACCGATGAAGGGCTTATAGACATTACCAAATTTTTAAATAGCTGCATACTTGATATAATTAAATTACTTGAATACTCGTTTGAAACCAAAGAGGGTATAAAGTTCAGCATTGAACTATTTGCAGAGTTCATAAAATTTATATCAACACAAGGAGAATCAGAAAAAAGTGAAATAAGCATAAAATCGTTTAAATGTCCAATGCAAATAGCTTTACAAAATGATGATTTGAAAGATATAATTGAAAATATGTTTAAAACAATTGAAGTTAAAAGTGAAGAGTTTCAGGAAAGAGATTCAGGATGGGCGCTATTGTGTATTAAACATATTGAAGTTAATATTAACGAGTATAAACCCTTCAGAGGTTCGAGCTATTTAAGCCTTCCAAAAAGCATTAAGCTGAAAGAAGCCTGTGTTAATGTCCAAAATAATGATGAATTCTGTTTTAAATGGGCAGTTAGATCAGCTCTTTACCCCATAGATGAGCATTCTTATAGACCAAGCAGTTACCACATTGAAAACATTCGAGGTGATGTGATAAGTTTAATGAGTGGAATTCAAATTGACTTTACAAATTTAGAGTTCCCTTTGAAACTTAAAGACATATCAGTCTTCGAAACTCTCAATCCTGCAATTAGTATAAATGTTTTCGGAGTAGAAAAAAATGGCTCTGGAGAAAGTTATAGAGTTATCGGTCCATATTTAAACTCTCAACACAAAAGACAACAACATATTAATTTATTACTAATACAAGAAGGGGATTGTAGTCATTATGTATGGATAAAAAATATGTCTAGATTAATAGGAGCACAACTGAGTCATAGCAAACGACCAGTGAGAATATGTAATTTATGTCTGCAAACGTTCAACACAGATGAAGCATTTGAGAAGCATGAAAATAAATGCAATAAAACTGTGACAACACTACCATATGTTCCAAATAATATACTACAGTTTGAACATCAACTTAGATCACTAGAAGTGCCATTTGCCATCTATGCAGATTTTGAGTGTATGCTGGTGAATATCGATAGCTGTCAACCTGATCCATCAAACTCATCAACTACATCTATTAAAAAACATGTTCCAAATGCTGTATCCTATTTTATCAAATGTTCATTTAATACATCTTTGAATAAACTTTTCAAATACACCGGTAAGTCAAAATTATTCTTAAAACCTCATTTCATATGTAATATATAAATTGTCTGGTAATATAATATAATTATTTTTTGTTTTTTATTCTAGGTGAAGACTGTACACAAGTTTTTATAGCGAACTTGCACGAAGACTGTCAAAATATTTATAAAAATCATTTGGGGGTGAAAATTCCGATGACTATCACACCTCAGAATGAAATTAAATTTCAACAGGCAACAACATGTCATATCTGTAAGAAACAAGTGTGGGGGAGTCTAAAGGTTCGGGATCATGACCATTTAACTGGAAAATTCAGAGCGGGCGCACATTCCAAATGTAATTTAAATTATAAGATACCCAAATTTATTCCTATTTTTTTCCACAACTTAACCAGATATGACTCACATTTATTCATAAAAGAGCTGGCTAATATCAAAGGGTCTATAAATATTATTCCTCTCAACATAGAGAAATATATATCAATTTCATCAAAAATCTTAATAAATAACAAGCAAGGAGAGTTTTTAGAATTACGATTCTTAGACTCATTTAGATTTCTACCTTCGAGTATTGATAGTATAGCAAAAACATTGGATAAAAAAACAGATTTTAAAATTTTAACATCATTTTTCAAAGATGATGAATCTTTCCAACTAATGACTCGTAAGGGTGTTTTCTGCTATGACTATTTAGACTCTATAGATAAATTAAGTGAGACAGAGCTCCCTTCAATAGAATCTTTTAGAAATTATCTGATTGAAGAAGATTGCAACCAAGATGATTATAATCACGCTGTAAAAGTTTGGTCACATTTTAAATGTAACAGTTTAAGAAAATATTTAGAACACTATTTGAAAACAGATGTTTTAATTTTAGCAGACATTTTCGAAAAATTCAGAATTGACTCTAGAACAATTTACGGTCTAGACCCCTGTCATTATTATACATTACCAGGTTTTTCGTGGGATGCTATCTTGAAAGAAATAGGTGTAAAACTTGAACTTTTAACTGATATAAACATGTATAACTTTTTCGCTAAAGGTATAAGAGGAGGTTTGACACAGTGTAGCTTACATTCTAAATAAATATATGTCTGATTATGATTCAAGTAAACCATCTGATTACTTAATGTATTTGGATGCTAATAATCTTTACGGTTGGGCAATGTCTGACTATCTACCACATTCAGACTTTAAATGGGTTGAACCTCCAGATAATTCAGATGGGATTAAAGAATGGTTAATTTCAAATATAAACATTGGTTATGTCTTAGAAGTTGATCTCGAATATCCTATAGAAATACATGATGATCATAACGATCTTCCTTTCTGTCCCTCAAATATTTCATTGTCTAACAAATCAGATAAAAAATTAATTGCTGATTTAAATAATAAGATAAATTATATAATACATTACAAAAGTTTAATTCAGTGCCTTGAAAATGGTTTAGTGCTAAAGAAAATTCACAGAGTGATGCAATTCAAACAATCTAAATGCTTGAAAAAATATATTGATTTAAACAATGAACTTAGAACAAAAGCAACTACAAAGTTTGAAAAGGATCAGCGTAAACTCTGTAATAATGCTGTGTTTGGAAAAAGTATGGAGAATGTTGGCAAACGAAAAGATGTTCGAATTGTTGATTCAGTAGAAAGCAGAGGTAGACATCTTGGTAGTCTTGCTCTTATCGCTAATCCTAATTTTCATAGCATTTTACAATTTTCCGAAACTATGGCTGCTATTCAGTTAAATCAAATTTACTGTGTCTATAATAAGCCCATATACTTAGGTTTTTGTGTATTAGAGATTTCAAAGTATAAAATGTATGACTTTCATTATGCTTATATGAAACCGAAATTTACTAAGAACCTACAACTGGCTTATATGGATACTGATTCATTTATTTATCAAATACGAACTGATGACTTTTACAACGATATTAAGAGTGATATAATTCAAATGTTTGATACGTCAGATTACCCCCTACATAACCCCTATGATATTGCTCAGCTCAATGTGAAAAAATTAGGTTATATGAAATATGAGAATAATGGAAGAATAATGAAGGAATTTATTGGGTTAAGAGCTAAAATGTATAGTATTGATATTGAAGATACATCTGTAATAAAAAAAGCAAAAGGTGTTAAATCAGCAGCTGTAAAAAAATTATCTTTGCAAAATTATAGAGATTGTTTGTTACATAAGCGTAACTTTTATAGTAAAATGTTAAGCTTTAGATCTAGACAGCATACTATATATACTGAATGTATCAATAAATTAAGTTTAAGCTGTGCGGACGATAAAAGATTTACATGTAGTAATAATATCAATACACTAGCTTGGGGTCATTATAGAATAGATTTAGAAAATGATATGTAAATATAAAAATTATAATAAAAAGAAAAAAGTATCAAGTATTGTACAAAATTGTTTTATTGAACTATTAATTATAATTCTTAGCATCACTAATAAATTTACTTAAGAGATAAACATTTTGAAGTGCGCATATTTTTCCATGATATCCACATTTGGAAGTTATATTTGGATACATTTTTTTAAGTTATTTTAAATTTGGACATCTGTAATAGGTATCTTTTTCGAGGTTAACGACTTTTACGTTTTCATTATTGAGTAAGGATTGTATCCATTGTTTCTTTTCAGCACCCTTAACGTAAACAACACCACTTTGAAGTTTTTCTCGAATAAATATCTGTACTTGAGAAAGACGTGCAAATCCTCCATTCCAGGTTAATCCGTGATAATTATGATACAACCAATTAACTTGTCTTCTAAGTGAATCTGATGTAAGGCTTAAATTAAATGGTGGACTAACAATAAAGTGATGATGATGATTCTCATTATGTAATACAGCTACTTCCTTCAGAATGAAACGATTGCTGTTTAAATCACCAAATCCTT